>PPMS03000004.1:0-500075 GCA_003706955.3 Sungouiella blattae | reverse complement strand
GTCTTATTGTTATAGCTCATTTCATTTTCTTGTATTCTTTTATTTATTTTGTTTTTTGTGAAAGCCTGTCTTTGTACAAGTGTGCGAGCCCATTCACCTAAAGATTGAACATCTGGTCAAATGGCATGTCGCTGAACATATCGAACTTGTTCGCCATTTCAATATCGTAGCCAAGCTGGTCAAGGTTGGTTGGAGCCCCGCCAGGGGTGTTGATATCGAAATTGCCAACCACACTGGGCCTGGGCAGCTCAACGTAATTTTCGTTCGGACCCGCCGTTGCTGGTCCTCCTGGAGTTTTCGCGTCCACTGGAGCATCAGGATAGTTGGCGGCCAACAGCTGGTTGTGCTTCATTGAGAGCACTTGCAACCACAATTTATCCACCTCGGAATTGTTGAGTCGATCCGCAGGGTTGCTGCTTGAGGTACTTGCATTCAGTCCTTCCGAACGCACGCTTTCCGCAGGCGAGTAATTGCATTGGAAAAGTTGCTTGTCGGCCTGCTTGGAGAATCCATAGGTGCAGAATTCAGAGTGGCGGTACTTCGTCAACGTGGCCTCACAGATCTTGATCAACTCCTCCACTTGCTCCGATTTATATCTCAGAGAGTACAACATAGAGGCGTTGTGGTAGTTCTCCTCATAGAACTGCGTAGAGGTGATGATCTTCAACAAAAACGTCTGCCCTTTGGTGATTCTCCATGCATAGTAGTACCGATTGCTGATCTTGCTAATGGCGCTGATCGTATACTCTGCAGCCCGAGTGAGACACGATGAAACTTGACACAACAATTGGAAGTAGGTCAAGTACAGCTTGTCTTCTTTGCATAGCCGAGCGTGCTCGCTGTTCTGCCTCAAGTGGAAGATGGTGAAGTTTGTCCTCACAATAGCTGACATGTAAACCATATTGGCCTTATGCACCACGACCTCGAGTGTAGGGTTGATGATCATATCACTGATGACTTCACTTCTGCCCAACAAGGCAGAGTAATGAGGCATGATATCCGCGGTTGTGATGAGCAAGCATTTCTTCATGTAGAAGAATGCGACATCCGATGTCTTGCTTTCATAGTAGAGGTAGAGATGGAAGTAGATCGAAAGCAAAAAAGCTTTGTAAGCAAGATAAATCTTCACCTTCAAATTGCGCTCAACTGTGAAAGATTCACCTTTGCCATTGCACGTAATGCAATCCTTCAAAGTTCCACATCTCGTGTGCCATTCCACCTCCAACTTCGACAATTTCGCACACAACAATGGAAGAGGGATCCGCGATTTCATGTTCAAGGTGAGCCGGGTCAAATCTCTCAAAAGAGGGGACAAAAACGTGCAGTTGTTGTACCTGTCGGTGATCAAACGGTCCCTATCCTTGTCAATTATGTTTTCGCCTCCAGCAACGCAGAAAGGAGGCTTTGTGTCGTAATAGATATCGTCGGTACTCATTGGATTCCCGAAAGTGTAGCCTAGAAATGTATCAGACATCATGAGATAGTTCCAGATCTTTCGTGAGAGGTTGTTAATCTTCAAGTCTTTGCACTGTTCGTCAGGCTCACGGTTCAAACCCAAAGAGTATGCCATTTGAATTAAAACTGCATTGAGCACCTGTGAGTCTCCACCATCTGCACCATCACCATCCTCAGGTGCATAAGTGTGGTAGAGACGAAGGTAAAGAGTCAACTGCATGACCGTGAAGTTTGTCTTTCTGAAAACCTGAAATTGGTCCAAGCACAACTGTGCCACGTCGATGGTGTTGATGTTGATCGGATTGCGCATCAAGTATTTGGAGCCTTGGATTTCTGGCGATGGGTCGTTGGAGTTTAAAATCTGCTCGTTCAACGTGCTGTTGTTGGAGAAAAGAGATAAGTAGGCAAGTCTTAACACAATGAGAAGAATTCCAACCACTGCCAAATCCAACTTTCTCTCGATTTTCAAGTCGGTAATGGGCTCGTCTTCCAACGACTGAGGGCCGATGATTCTGGCCACGTCTCTTCTGAAATATTGCTCATCCAAAAATGGCATGTAGGTATACACCCACGTGAAGTATCGGTAGATCAATTTCCAAACGACTCGTTTCTTTGGGAGCACAACTTGGATTTTCTCAATGAGCTGCAATTCTCGGTCAATCTGTCCATCGTAGAACGTCAACCCCAAGGGCAACGTGGTTCTGTTGAGGATCTGCTTCTGAATATTTCTCTCCTGGCGAGCTTTCAAAATGCTATTGTAAGGAATTGATTCATCGTAGCCATCGGTCTGCAATGCTCTTTTCTGGAACTGCTTTTCATGGTGGTCGGCGAACTTGTCGGCAGAAAGAATGGTATTAGTGGTCTCCTGGTTGATCTCAGTCGACTGCCGTGCAAACACCAACGCCGCGTTTTCCTCTTTCGCCGTGTTTTTGTCCTTTTGTTCCACAATGTGGTCCCAAACAAGACGCAATCCAATGTCACGCTTCATCAAGGACGACCATGCAAATGGCCCGTAATTGATCCGCCGGAGCGGGTCCTTGTAGTGCACCGAGGAGTACTTCTCGTAGAAATTGATCGTATCGTTCGGGTGGTTGTAGATGTTGGTGCCGATGAGGAAGTCTTCTGCGTGGGGGAAGAGCGACTTGGGAGAGTCTGTTGTCACGGAGTTGGACGAGCTTATATCCGTGCTTGAACTTCCGTTCCCGTTCCCGTTGCCCATGCCACTGCTCACACTCAGATGTGGGCTGATTGTCAGATCGGACGTGCTGACTCGAGAAACCGGTTTGGGCTTTGGTTTCGTGCCTGAAGGCGACGTCTCCTCGTCGTACCGGAACAGCGAGTTCAACGGAGGCAACATAGACTGTGGCACCAGCATGTTTGGGTTCCCATTCACCGCGCCAATCCCGCTGGGGACCTGGCTCTGGCCAAATTGACCATACGCCTCGGGTCTCGATACTGGAGGGAACGTACTTGGGATGGGCGGCATCTGGGGCTTCTCCACGCCGTTTGGGAGTGCACCAGCAACCGCATTGGACGGAGAAGCCGAGTTTGCCAGGCCCGGAGACGCCCTAGGCGCCGAACCTAGAAGCGACCTTTCAATCTGCTGAAGTCTGTCCTTGAGCAATTCAAGCTCGGATTTGTTGACTTGTGCCGAGGAAAAAGGGGCCAGCGGCGGAGCAGTTGCGTTCTGCGGAGCAGAAAACCCCTGGTGCCCATTCAGGGGCCCCTGGGCGGTTGGAGGAGGCAGATTGCTCTTCCTCTGTTTTTTGACCGATCTAGGCCGGGCATTGTCGAGCATGAACAGGCCAACGTACCCCTGGTTTGAACCCGCCTGTGGGTTACGTGGAGGAGGATTGTTGAGCGGTAGCTGGATCTCCATGCGGTACTCGTCGCCTGGTTTCTTGTCCAAGTGAGTATCATAGACACACGAGCTGGCCATGTTTATCTTGACGCAGTTGGAGCACGGCAGCTGCTTGTCACATTTGATCTTGCGTCGTCTGCAATGCGTGCAAACCACCACGGGCCTGAGTCTTTTTTTTCGCTTGCCACCATCGGGTGGATTTGACGAAGTTGCCATCTGCCCGTTCACTATGGGAGGTTCGGGCTCGGACGACAGCATGGCAGCACGAGGGAAAACTGGCAAAAATTTGTGTTTGGGCCCAGCGTGGGAGGCTTAATATGAAAAAATGCTAAGGAATTTGCCACCGGGTCAGAGCGTGGAGTTGCAGTGTTTCCTCAAGGATTAGGTTATGACAAATCCTACATGAGGTTGGGGACGTGCATGGGTGCTGGCCGTTTCCGGACTAACTCCGCACAGTTTCCCAATTCTGTTACTTCAGCCGTATCGCACGGAAATTTCATGGACGCAAAAACTTTGCGATTCCACCACGGCCGCCAGTGCGCAACCAACGGCCCTATTGGATTTCTATATTTCCTGGAAATTTACTCTTCTTCCGCCAGTAGAATTTGTTTTTCTTTTTTGTGCGTCAAATCGTGTCGAAAAGACCCTGCCACGCGCGGTCCATTTGCTGGTGCTTTTGCAATCTCTGCGACGTCATTTGCTCCCAAAGCGTATCCACTTCAAAGTTATTGAATGAATCCGCATGAGCGAAAAGCTGCAAGTCGAGCGGTTTATAAAGATCGCCAACTTCCGCCGGTTGAGGAGACCCATCGAGCGACATCACGAGAGGGTTAGCTGCACTAGTTTCACCACCAACTCCGGCGTTAATATCTGGAGCATGCTGCTGACTTGGTTTAGGTATATTGTCTCTTGACTTGTAGAGGGTGCCGGCCACGTCATTTCGCAACGGTTCGCCCCAGATTTCCTCCACCGAGAGATTGTCACTGTTCTCTGTCACTTGCTTCTCAACAAATGTGAGTCCTTTCCTGGCAATGTCGATCACTTCCTGTAGCTGCGCAGAGGTGAAGTTGTGGAGCCCCTCCGTAGGAGAAGCTTCCGGGTCCACGTGAGCAAATTCGTAGAAGCGAGGATCCGACATTGCCAGCAAGAGGGTCTGGTGGCTTTTAAACGCTTTCCACGCAAAAAAGTATCTTTTGCTCATGATCGACTCAACCACAACGCAAAATTTGCAAAATCGCTGGAGGAGAGCCACAAGCTCGGTGACTTTCAAAAAATGCGTGGAGTAGTCGGGGTCAGTGACCATCTTGTGCTCATGGCCTGAGGACTTCTTGCGGAAGTACAAGTAGTTATTGCACATCAAGATATTGGAGATGATAATCTCGTTCCCTTTGTAGACGGCATCAATAATCAATGGATTCATGAAGATGCTCACCCCATCGCCAAACAAATCCTCGAGTCTGGTGACAAATGAAGGCATGACCGCCATGATCTCATGGCACACTATGTAGCTCAACTTCTTCGAGTAGTAGTAATAGAGCGCGAAATTACCCTTGCTGCGGTAGTAGCCAACAATATGCATCAACATCGTGATGTAAAATAACAGCATCGACAACAATATTGTACACTTCATCATCTTACCATACGTGTATGCCGCATTGTAAGTCTCGAGCGGACGCAAATAGTCTCGGAGACTGCCAAAAACGGCAGCAGTGCACGTTTCCAACATGTTCAAAAGAGAGGTAACGTAAGACAAGCGAGCTGGGGCGCGGACATTCAAGCACACATCCATAATCTGCTTCATAGCCCCGTCAATGAGTACATCGCCGAGATTGAATATCTTAGTGACCGCTCGGTCAAGTTCCTTATCGAATACATTCTCTGTTCCGTCCACAATCGAAGGGAATTTGGTATCAAAGAAATTAAGATTGGTCGAGGTAGGATTGCCGTACCGATACCCATGGAAAACGTCGGTAATACATAGGAAGACCCACGCTTTCCGGATGAAATTGGTTTTCCTTGCATCGATTTGACCAGAGAAATTCGAAGGGTCACGGTTGAAGCCGAGACTGTATCCCAAGTTAACTAGCATGCTGCTGAACATTTGAGATCTACCTCCATCAAATCCGTCACCTTCTTCTGGAGCGTATGCCCTGTAAGATCTCAAAAGCATAGCAAGCAGAAATAATGGCACCGTCAGCTTCCGCAGGAAGAGAAATTGGTTGAGACAAGTCTGGCAGATCTCGATGGCGTTGACATCAATTGGGTGAGTGAAAAGATACTTAAGCTCCTGGTGGGTCGGATCGTCTGACTCGAGAATCATTTCGGTGAATCCTTGTCTGTTTGAGAAAAGTGAAACGAAGCTGAATCGAAGAACAACCAAAAGAGAAGCCATATTGATCAAGTCGGTCTGGTTGGCGACACTGACGCCTACCTGAACCTCGTCGTAAGATTCGGGCCCAATGACTTTTGAGATGGCCGTTCGGAAATCGATCTCGTCCAAAGCAGGACAGAACGCATACAACACCTGGAAATAGCGCTTGGTCAACGTCCAGATCACCCTCTTGTGCGGGAGCATCTGTTTCATTTGCTCCAACAACTTCAAGTCGAATTGTACGTTTCCGTCATAAAGCATGAGCCCCAAAGTGTTGGCTCCAGCAGATAGATTATGAGAGTTGGTTCCGGTTGCAGAGTTGTCGGGACCCGGCATGGATTCACGCCGGAAACTGGCGGAAGCGCTTTTCTGTCCATTGTTTGAAGGTAGAGGCACGTCCTGGAATGCACTAGAGCGAACACTGGACCCATTGAGTTCGTAGTTGCCCTCAGAAGTGTACTTCAAGATGAGAGATAGCCACACATCTTTCTTTTGCAAATTTCTCCACGTGAATACACCATCATGGTCCCACACCGTGGCTGAGTCTGCGCTGCTGCGCACATATGGAGCTTGGAACGTGATGTGGTCATCGTGGTCCTGGAACGGGTTGACGCCGATGAAATCGTTCTTGACCAACTTCACAATGTGCGGCTCAAACTCCACCGCTCTTGACGTCATGACGTTATACGGAAGAATTCCAGGGTACTGCGGCTCGTGCAACTGTCCCTTGACCAACCCAATGTTGGAATTGAGCGCCATTTGGCCCGTGACTCCAAGCATCACCGGCGCTATTGTGGCTTGCATTGTTGAGTTGCTAGGTACGTGGACTTGCAGCGGTAGTAGTTCATCGTATGCCAGACGCGTCATCAACACCATCGGTTGCACCATATTGGACGCCCACGGGTTTTTCGCCGCAGTCAGTAGGTGGCTGGGGTCGTTTCCAGTTTCATTCCCAGCGTCCGTTCCAATTGGAAGGTGCTGAGATGCTGAAACGTGAGATGACGTATCAGACGGCAATATATCATTATTGTTGGGGACATGAGCCACTCTGGCCGTGGCCGGTTCCTTGTTAGCCGCCGGAGACCACTGGGTAGCATAAGAGCATGGACTATTGAACTTGACGCAATTGGAGCACGGCTTGTTCATGTCACACCTGATTTTCCGCCGTTTGCAGCGATTGCACACGTGCGTGGTCCTGTTGCGTCGGCGAACGGGAACTTTCGGCGGCACTTTCGGCATGGACATTGTGGTTTTGATGGTGGGTTGATAGCAGCGGAGTTGCAAGTGATTGAATGCGAGAATAGATGTCTGGGCTCGTAATCACGATGGTGGCTTGAGTTCGGCAATAGTACCCCAGACGAGACGAAGGGGGACTGCCGAGTCGTAGAAAAGAATTTTGTAGTAGCAACAGGCGAATTTATTTGAAACCCATGAATTTCTTCCAGGGGTCGGGGGCACTCTCTCGTTCTTCCTCGGCATGTATGCAAGGGTCCTACATTACCACCGCATACAGTGCTCACCATGCCTATGAATTTAATATACAGATGGAAATCAGGTGGGCCAAAGTGGAAGCATGGAGCGAGACTCATTCTGGATGTTTTTGTATTATTCCCATTACAAGGAGTTGTAGTTTTCGGACGAGCTGCTCAATAGCCTCTCGTTGTCGCTGTTCTTGAACCCACTGTCTGAGTCAAAGTCGTCGACGTTCTCGTTGTACAAGAAAAACTGCACGAAGATGGTAAAGTCCAACCCCAAAGTACCCAACGAGCCCGCCAACCACGACGAGTTCACCAACAAGTAGTTCGGACTCATGTCGATGGCCAAGATGGAGATCACATACGTCAAGTTACCCAAGCACGCAAAGAGGAAAAACATGAACGAGATTCCCTCGCAAGACTTGCGCTCGTAGTTGAGAAGAATCTGTGGCACTCTGGATCCCAAGTAGAGAACAGCACAGAGCCATCCGAAAAACTGTGCCAATGGGTCAAACACAAGCTCCAGAGGTGGCGCCTTCTTCTTGCCGTGGTCCTTTGCGTACGATACGTACCATCCGATCAAGCCAGCCGAAAACACGAGAAAAACCATTAACGTCTTGAACAATGCAGCTCTGAGTGGAGACAGTTTCTGGCCAGACTCGTCATCCACAACGGCGGCGTCCAAGTCAGCATATCCATTTTCATCGTCGTGACGTCTTTCTCTGGACAACACAGTCTCTAGAACATCCTCGCTGAGCGGGTTTGCGGGCGACAAGTGGACCAAATCTGGGTTTTCACCGTTGCCATACATGAGGCACTGAACCAAGAGCACAACGTCAGCCAAAGTGTAGTAGACGGCCAAAATGATCATCGTGGGCAAAACGCCTTGCAAGATTGCACCAAGCACGTTGAAAACGTCGCCAGCCAACCACAACACAATGAACATCAACGACAAGCCTTCAGAAGACTTTCTGCGGAAGTTCTCATAGATTTGCGGGGCGAAAACGATGATCCAGCATGCGATAGAAATGGACCCGGTGATGCCCGACACGACCTGGGCATCGATGATGATGGGGGGAGGAGGTGCCATTATTTTTGGGTGGGTGGATTTGGTGAGATTTGGAGAAGAGTCAGACGGAAAAAGTCCACGCATCGAGCAGCAACGGAATGCGGGGCACGTGAGTGATCGTACCGAACAGAAAAGGAAGGACATTTGTGGGCTGGGGCAAATGGATGGAGTAATTTTTTTTTGTGATTCAGAATAGTTGGGACTTGCATCTCTGAACTTAAGCCCCTTTGTTATTCTTCTTTTTCCTATTCGTTCTTTCCTTTCTGCTCAGTCAATACTCGCACACTGTTACGTGCCTGTCCAGACCTGACCAGTCCAAGCCACCAGAAGGCTCAAGTGACGGTGACGTCTTTTCTTTTTTTTTTTTTTCGTCCAAACTAACCGTCCCGATTCTGCAAACGGCATGCTTCTCCCATTTTCTCTTCAGATAACCTCAAACTCGACCCATAACCTCTGATTTTCATGAGCCGTCTCACTTCACCGACCATAAATACCCCTTCTTCGATTCTCAATCCCAATCAACTTCTTCATGCCCAAAAGTCTACTCCAATCATCTCCGGTCTCGCTCTAGACACTTGTTGATGTGCAGAGCGAACCGCCCGCCAGCGATTTGACGACCACAGTTCCCACACTCGAAGTATCGCGACGTTTCCGACGTTTTGAGCTTTACCCTGTCCTGACCGTAGATGTCCTTCGTTTTCACGACATAGTTCGTCACCGCGTCTTTATATACGCCGTCAACATACCCATCGATGGTCCTGTGACGCGAGATGTTACTTAGCGACACTTGACGCACGATGTTCGATACAATGTCGTCGAAAATCGCCTCGGCCTGGCATTGTTAGAAAGGTCCGGATGCAGAAAGCTCACAGAGATACACACGATTTGTTCTAGGGTGATATTCGACGAAGTCATCGAACTTGGAGAGAAGGACGTCTTGATCTACGCCTACATACGGACGAGGTCTGCGGTGTACGGGTGTGCATCTGCCTCCACATCGGCATCTGGCCAAGGATGTGCAACCGAAAAGGATAAAACTGATTTTTGGAAGCATTGGCGAAGCGGCAATTTGGTGTTGTCGGCGGCTATTCTCATACCTGCTACAGAAATTCTGAAAGGCTAACATTTTCATACTCCATCCACAATGCCTCAAAGTGATCCTGCTCAGCCAGACAACGCAGATCTAGAAGAGGAAGTTCTCCCCGACTGGGGAATCATCAACCGAGCATCGGCCCAGAACGGCATCGACATCCATGGCGAAACTATTCCTAAACGGTCGGACAAGTACTTTGACCAAGACGGATCATCGACCCAAACTGGTAAACTCCATGAGTCCAAACACCAGATGTATTTGGCGCTTCTGAGCATAAGGGGGCACCACATCAAGCTGCTTCTAGTGGCCGTGTGGATTCCTTCCAAGAAAATGGCGTTGGTTCCCCATGCAAAGGGGAATTATTTCAAAGACATTGGCGTGGCCCACAACTTTAAGAACAAGTCGAAAATGCAAGGCATGTGGCTCACGCCAATCGAAACAGTGTACCTTACTGAGAGGGGGTCGATCATTACGTACTTGGCGAGCGACGACTTTGCGGTTTTCATGGATTCAGAAGAGTCTGAGTTTGACTACGACACTTTGATGCAAGTTCCAATGAGCCATCTCTATAGTTTGGCATTGGCAGACAACGATCTTCTCGATAGGTACCTCGTGTATGCGTTGCTCAAGCGGTCAGGGTACTTGATCATGGATTTCCGCCAGTATTTCAACCAGTTCGAGCATTTGAACGACATCACAAGACCGCAACCTCGGGCGTCGCTATTCGCCAAAGTAAGAGACTTTTTTGGCAGACTAGGATGGTTTTCTAAGTCTGTGGCAAAGTCTTTCCACTACAGGTGCACGCATTACCTCGATTACACCCTGATATTCGAGTCCCTCCAGTACCTTAACTCATATTCTGCATTTGACTCGCTCTTGCTGCCGCCACTTCCAGACAAGAGATACGAGATGACTTTCAACGTGTGGAAGCCAAACCAAGCATTCAGCAAGAAGAACCCACCCATGCCCGATTTCCAAGTTTGCGTGCTCAACATAGACCATGTGCCATTCCCACCTCTCTCAGCAGTCCAGAGCTTGTGGAATCAGCTCAACTTTTCATTTGCACCGACGGAGAGCTCCGAGCCCACACCCAAGAAAGTCAACAACAAGAAGAGAGAGCCCACAAAGAAAGAACTCAGGTTGCAGCGTAAAAAAGAACGTGAGTCCAAACTCGATACCAGAATCATCGAGAGAAATAAGTATCTCAAGCTCAGAGACTCTAAATTGAAACAGGGGTCAACTGGCCGCTCCATTGTGCTTGCAGCGATAGACAACGGAATTGTGAACTTCACTGCTCTTAATGAAACAGAGTTCAAGTTGACGTCAAATGTGTCTGTGAGCGACTTGAACAACATCATGGCGAAGCCTTCTCATGGAACAGTTTGGATGCCTCCAATAAAGCTCTGACATCCTTGACAAGACCCTTTGAATGGGAGGGTGACAATCCGTTGTATCTAGATTTTTTCTTGGGTGACTTCTCGTTTCTTTTGTTCCAGCGGAATTGGAAGTTGTCAAACTGCAGCCCAGCATACGCCTGTCGGAAGTTGAGGATGCTCTCTTTGAAGAGCTGCTCGAAAAGCGCCTCATTCTTCTCGTTTTGTAAATAGAACACGATAAGCTTTTCCACCCACTCGTCACAGTATTTGGCATCAATACGATAGCACACCCCGAAGAACCGATCGAACATGTCGGCCAAGATCTTGACAACTTTCTCGTTTGTATCTTGTTGCGACTCGTTCATGCTCAGGAGAGCAAATTTGTAGTCTCGATAGGGTAGCAAGCGGTCCATCAATCTGCTTCGACTGGCAACAATAGCCTTGACGATCTCTATGTCACTTTCTGTATCTGGATCGGAATTCGCCAAGTGGTAGCCCTCAAAAGGACTATGGATCGTTGTTTCTGGGTCTAGGTGGCGTAGATACCGCTTGACGAGTATCTTGAATGCTTGTGACCCCTCTAGACTTTGAGCCACCATGAAGTTTTGCAACTTCAATAGAGAAACCTGGCTTCGCGAGCGCTCGAGGAAGGTTTTCAAAACACTTTCGTCGTTGACCATAGTGGCAAGAAGATTGAGCGGGTGATTGTGCATGCTCAAGCCTTTTCTCAACACTAGTGGATCCTCAGTGGCAACCTTGAACGGTTGGTAGAACAAAACGTCCGGGAAGTCAAACTTAAATTGGTTTTTCTTTCGTATCTCGGGCCCATCAACCAATAGCGACGAGCTTAACTGGTTTATTTTCGCTGTGAGGGATGCCATGGTGGACAGTGGAGATTGTCCAAACAGCCGACCAAGATCGCCGAAAGACTCCGGGTTTCCGTTGACTTTCCACGTGTACCTTTCCTTGAAGATGTCCATATACTGGCGGAAGATGTTTTTCGTGGTCTCGGGACTCACCTGCTGGAACACACTGTAGTGGTTGACCACTTGTAGTTTGTTGAGCACCAGGATCACTCTGTACTCGAAAACGTCGTTTCCCAAGCTGGAGAAGAAGCGATCCTCATAACCCAATTCAGAATCCTCGCTTACAACTTTAGCTTTCCCTGAAACTTCCTCGCTGTGTGATGTGGACTCGGCGTCTCTCAAGATGGTAAGGATCTTGTCCATAGTGTGGATCGATGACTCAACAGGGTCCAAGGACCGGGCAAACGGGATGGTGACCTTTTTGTTCTGTAGGGAATGTAGGCTACTGCTCAACGAGCGTAGCCCCAACATTCGGATGTGGCGGGGTGCCATGAGGAATTTGGAGGTTATGTAGAGCTTGAGAGTTAGTAGTGCATTGAGTATGTGCGAGTATAAGAAGTGTATGCGAGATCCAGCTCACTAGAACGGCAACAGCAACGTGAACGGGCAGGAAGTTGAACAGACAGAAAGATGGACAATCCTATCCTACTGGAACGAATAATCTGCTGCGATCGATCCTCCTCTCGTAAATTAGCGGCGATTATGTGCGTGGGGCAATTGATGTATTGCACGTTTCGCACCCAAACTGGCCCTTGATGCAGACGGCGGGAAGAAACTCTTAGCCTCCCCTCCAAATACTGATTTGTGTGACTTGAAGTCGTCGCTGACATGTTTTCGAGTGTGCCTTCACTCTGTTCTTAACCATCTTTTGTCTCCTTCGAAGGTGCCCCCTCAAGCTTGGGCCATAGGTCTTGTTGCGCCTTATTGCCGTTTTTGTTGCGCCTCTTCTTTGGCTTCTGTGGGTTTATTGGGCCAAATTCTGGCGCTCCCTCTGCCTTTGCTGCTCCCTCTGCTCCCTCTGCTTTTGGAGTCTTGGGTTTCTTTGGCTTTTTGGGCTTCTTCTTCTTTTTCGCAGCGCCTGGGTCTTCAGAGCCAACAGGTTCCTCCGACTGAGCTTTTGAGGACTTCTGAGGCTCTGGTGCTTGTGTGTCTGTCTTTCGCAGTTCCTTCTTCTGAGACTCTGGTTTCTCCGGCTTAGGCTCGGTCTTTGGGCCCTTCTGCTTCTTCGCCTGTTTCTTTACCTCCTTGTTGGCGTCTTTCTTTGCTTTCTTCTTCAATTTCAGCTTCTCTTGCCTCTTTTTGGCCTTGTTTGCCGCCGCCACCAACGCCTGCTGGATCTCGGCAAGATTGACCGCATTGCCTTTCTCTTCACGAGCAGCCAAATACAGCGAGTAGAGCGGGATGGTCAGAATGTCAAACGGCACCGAAGTCTCCGAAGGGGTCCCCACGGCGCCAAAGATCGACCTCATTGTTTGGCACATGAACTGGTCGCCCGTTTCAGGCTCCTCGAAAGAAACTCCTTGCACCGCTTTTGTAAAAGCGACCGCCGCTTGTTGTGACAGAAACTGAAAGTACGCTCTTGAGTAGATTGGTTCCTCAAATGGTTTCACTTTCCTGGTCCCTGCCTCATAGTAAAAATGCTGGTAAGGCGAAACGAGCGGCGGGAGCTTCTGAGTGACTTGTTGCAAGAAATCATGTTCGCTTAACGTTGGCGGAAGCAACCGCACCACCACTTTCGAATCGGGGTCTCCGTAGTCGACGAAAAGTCTGCGTGGTGCTTGCTTTCGCAGTGGCTTTGGTTTTGGGATGTCGGCTATTTCATTTTTCGGGGGAGCTGCCACCGTGTTGGCCATTGACAAGTGGTAGATGCTTGAAACTTGGGGCGCGCTAGCGTATGTAGGTCGATGGGTGCAACGAGAAGAGACTCATCGTGGGATTGGGGACTTCCAGGAAAAAAAAAAAAAATAATGGGAACAAAATCAGATTCGGTGAGTGAGTTCTCCCGCAAGTCTCACTAGATTCTCGGATCGCCCATGCTTTGTCTCTCCTCCCACTGCTCTTCATCCATTTCCGCAAATTACTGCTGCGACTCGCACACACAACTCCGACCTCCAACCAAACCCGATCTCTAACCAAATCCCATCTCCAATTAAACCCACATCCACGCCATGAACGTCGTTGACGACTTCCTAATGGCAGTATCCAGCGCCACCAAACTCCGGCCAAAACAGCTGGCTGAGAAATTGCTCGCGCTCTTGAGACTCCATCCACAGCTCAACCCAATGGTGGTGAAGCTCAACAACCTCGGCAACTTGGACGAAAAGCAAATTGCCGCCGCCGTGGACGCCCGCAAATTCTATAACGACGACTGGATGGCGTTCGGCCAGGTGGTTGAGTCGTTCATCAAGCTCAGCAACCAGATGAACCCGTGGCTGGCACTCGAGTCATTTGACCTCTTCTCCACATATATCAACGACTTGTCCGTGGCGTTCACCAACAAAAACCACGGGTACTTGTTGACGTCGCTTCTCGCCGACTCGTTCGAGTTTGTCTTCCCGTTCGCCACCCGATTGGACTTCCAGCTTGTGGTGAAGGAGATGCACAGGCGACCTCGCTTGACGTACCTCGCGTCGATTCTTCTCAAGGTGTTCAACAATATCCGGTCTCAGCTCGGCGCCGGCGATCACGTCGAGGCGGCTAAGAAGTCCATCATGGTGTTCATCGGCGTGAAGCTCTGCCTGACGTACTTCAAGCTCTCCAACCCACTCTTGTGCCGAAACGTGTTTTCCAACATGAACAACGCCAGCTTGCATTTCCAGAGCTACCCAATGAACCAGCAGATCCAGTACCGCTACTACTTGGCCAAGTTCTACTTGGTGAAGTACCAGTTTGTCGATGCGTACCAGCACTTCCTGTGGTGCCTAGACCAATGTCCCAGCAACCACAGAAAGGACAACGACAACCTTTCTCGCATCCTCCGAGACTTGATCCCAACGGCCATCGTGTTGGGCAAAAACCCAAACTTTGCGTCGATCTACCTGACATTTTACACCCTGGCAGCACTGGCGCCCGCGTTTCTTGGAGTGTACTCGCAGTTGATGAGAATCATCACCAGTGGGTCGTTTGCCAGGTTCCAGAAGTTCATGGCGGCCAACTACACGTTGCTCAAGCAGCACAAGCTGCTTCTTTTCATCAACACAAAGTCGTGTGTGGTGATTCTCCGCAACTTGTTGAAAAGAGTGTGGGTCATCCAAGGGTCGGGCACCAGGCTAGACTACTCAACCATTGCCACTGCGCTCGCCACTTCGCTAGAGGGAATTCCCATTTCAAATGTGATTGACGTGACTTACAACTCGGCCCAATACACCAACGCTGGCCACATCGACGACCAGGTGGTGGAAAACTGCCTCATCACCCTCATTGACCAGAACCTACTCAAGGGAAAGCTCTTCCCGCGACTCCGGGTCATTTCGCTCAGCAAAACAAACGCGTTCCCGCCAGTGGCGTCAATAAACTTTGTGAAATTCGGAAACGGAGCAGAAGGCGTGTTGAGTTACTCGGACAAATGGATGGACTCCAGGTGATCGACGGTGACCAATATGCCCTGTGTGGCATTTTGTGGAGTTGGGGCACATGACCCCAGGTTTCTTGCCGCACCGTCACGCTAAATGCAATAGGAATTAGCGCAACAGGGAATATAAACAGGGGCCGGGGTAAAAGGAAAAGTATAAATACGCCGAGCGCCAATTCGCGCATTCTGCTGGCTGTTTTCATTTCCCTTTTCTTTGGTTGAGGTATTATTCCGTCCCCGCCACAGACTAGTGTGGAGCCGCCGGTCCGCTTTCTTGAAAGGCATTTGGCAGTGTTTCCTGCAGACGACCCCCGTGATTTCTTAGCCCCAGGCGGCCATTAAAGTCCAGAAGCGCTAACGGTTGCGGCTGCAAAACAAATAAATTGGCGGCATTTCTTGCGGTTTCGACGAATTGATTTTCGCTTTGCTGATTTTATTTGAGTTTCCTTCGTTTCCCACATTTGACTGCGCCATGCCTGTGTCTCTCACCGACCTCCCCGATAACGTGTTGGATGACATTGTGTTGTTTAGTTGCCGGCTGCTGCAGTTGACATTGGCACAATTATCGCCCTGCTTCCGCCACCAGGTCAACAAGAAATTGTACCGCAAAATCACCGTTGTGGATTCCACAGAGGGGGTTATTGCGGCCACCTCAACATTAGTGTGTACACACGCAGTGCAGCAATTCGCAGCCTGCTTAAATCCCCACACCTTCAGATACATCCAGAAAATCGTGGTCAACACCCACACAACAAACTGTGCTCAGCCGCTTTTGGCGCTTTACGAGCGGTTGTCGGGATTGTGGAACGTTTACGACCACGCCATTGAATTTGTGAACTACGACGTGCTCTCTCTCCGCACTGCCAACTCGCTTAATAGTTTTTTGGCCCAGAACTCGCTACAGTACATGGATGTTGACGAGGAGAGCTGTGTGGTCACCAGGAAGGACAAGAAAAGCTCGAATTTGAAGAATTGGTTCTTTGTCGACACAGAAGAGTTCATGTCGGCGCCATACAACGACGAGTTGAAACAGCTCAACTTGTATGTGGAGAGCAACGCCTACGGCAATTGCCAGAGCAGGGAAGAAATTGTTCATCTGGACACATTTGATGACGCGCTTAGAAATTTGGGTGGACTAGACGCCGTTTTCTTGCATTCTCCTCTCGCGTATCTCAAGTTCACCGAGATGTTAGCGACCGTCCAGAGTCCTCAACTTCAATTGAAGAGATTGTCTGTGACCTGCTCCCATCGCGCCCGCAACAATGCTCCGCTCGATTTCCACCACTTGAACAAGTTCTTTGACTTGAACAACTTGGAGGAGCTCGAAGTGCAGCTGTGCTGTGTTTTTCACCACGAGTGCTCTAACCAGTGCATGACCAAGCTTTTCGAAGACTGGCGGATGTTCAACTTGGAGCACTCGGTTTCTACAAATTTGAAAAAAATAGCATTGGTCAATTACAAAACCTTGGGCGAGGCAGTGCAGTTCAAGTACATTGTGGAAAACCATGTGTTGAGCCCACTCTTTGCTGGCCTCACTGAGTGCCACCTCAATTTTGACTTGAGCACCACTGCGCTCAGCATCGACTGGAAAAAAGTTTGTGACGGGCTCAAGAATCTTCCACATTTGAGAGCTCTACACATCTCGAAATTCGTCGACGACTGGCTGCGTGGACTACTGGACCTTGTCGAGGAAGACCAAATGTGCAGTTGGGAGGTGATGCTCAATCGGTGTCAGTGCGATAGCTGCAACCACTACCGAAGCAGCTTCAGCGAGTTGGCCAGAGTGGACAAGTCGAACCATTATAACCACAAGGTGCGCCTAGACGACATTGACACCCAGAATGCTCGCACTTCCAGCATCGACTTCGACCGCGAGGAGAACATCAAGTACTTACAGTATGTGGCCAACCAGCTCCGCAAGGAAGAGGTGATTATGGAGCAAAACTTGCATAGCACGGGGACCATGTTGAACTTGAGCGACATGCCTCGTGTTCACAACAAGGAGTTAGATCCGTTCCGGGATATGGTGCGGCACTCTTGTCTTGAGGAGTTGTTCCGCACTTTGAAGCAGTGCGTCCCGCTGTTGCACACTGTGAACTTCGGGGGCATTGTGGTTGAAGAGGAACAGTGATAATTTCAGAAACGGTAACGACAAAAATATTAATATACTAATTTGCATTGAACAAAGACAAAGAAAAAACGAAAAAAAAAAATAAGAAAAAACCTCTACGCTTGTGGGCCCTCCTCCCCACACTCTGCAGTCACCGCAATCCGATTCGCATATCACTTATCTCTTCCTGCCAACCCGAAGTTCTCCCCAAAAAAATGCCTGTCTCCAACGTGTCAAAGGAGCGGATGGACCAAATCAGCAACCAGATGCTCCAGGCGGGCGCCATTGGGTTTCTCAAGGGTACCCTCATTGCGTTGGTCACTGGGTACTACTTCAACTACAGATACAACCATGGACACAACACAAGATTCTTCCTGATGCCATATAAGACGTGGTACCTTGTGTCATGGGGCATTGTGGGCATCACATTTTCTGCAGAGGTGGCCAAGTTGAACATCACCAAGGAGTTGGCCGAGGAAGAGGACCTCAAGAGAAACCTGTTCTTTTCGCAAGAACTAGAAGGCAAGCGATAGCGCCACGAACATTTACTTACGACTCCATATATTCATGCATGCAATTCAGACATAAAACGCCTCCTCGTGGTACTTGAGCCCGTTCTCGCTGGCCCAGAGCTTGACGTTCTTGACAAGTGACTTTGGCCCAGCCGAAATCACCCACACTTTCTCCACATCGGGAAGTTGCTCATCAGCGTTCATCTGGTGTCTTCCTGGAAGGTCGCGGCAGCAAACGAGGTTGCTCGACTCGTCAAGAACCGGGCCAGAGCACTGCGTGAAGATATCGTTTGCGTTGGCACACCAGTTGTAGTACCGGTAGTTCAACTTTGGCCGGCCCTTATAGATGTGGTTCTCGAGATGGAGACGCTGGACCGTTTTCAAGTAGTAATCATTGGCCTCATTGTCTTGGCCCACGGGAGGAATAAACTGCTCGTTGATTGAATGTGAGTGGCTTGTTCTTCTTGAGATCCGAGAAATGGTATCGTCAATATGCACCTGATCCTCTCCAACAAGCAACGCAACTGAGAAGTCAGTCTCAGTGGGCAAAATGGGCGACTCGCCAAATGAATGCAACAGATTAGACGTGCAATCACGCTGGAAGTCGTCGTCGTCATTCTCTTCGTCCGACAAGTCAACGTCAACGTTCTCCACTTCTTGTTGGACGTCAGAGTCTTCCTCGTCTGAGTAGAAAACCCGAGACGCCTCGTTGTGTTCAAGGTCGGGTGCAGATTTGGTCGACCTGAAAGTGCCGTAACTTGGGGCATTCTTTAGTTCCGAGAGATAGAAGCTGTCGTTTGCAGCGGGGTTTCCCGTGACGAAGATCTCGAAGTCATCTCCTTGAATATATCCTTCGAAATACCGGAGCACAGCGATATCTCTGAAATCTCTGATCACCCAAATGACCTTGACTGGGATGCCGTGGTAATTTGCCACTCGAAGGAGCGGAAGCGCAAATGAGATGGCAGAGCCACCAATGACAATCAAGATCTTGCGGGCATTGACGGCCAACTTGGAGATAGAGAAGTTTTGGCCCGGCACGTTACGAGACTTCACAAGTAACAACTTCGGATCAAATGATCCATAAACGGAGTAACGTTGACCGTTTATCCACTGGAACGAGCTTTTTCTCACGATCAATTTCTGCGATCTGTCCAGAGGCAACGACACCAAAGTGTAGGGATGGTAGTTTGGAATTAGCTGTTTGCATGCACGCACGAATACGTTAGGGTGGTAGTTTGTGATTCTGACGTGGGCGCCCGGGTTGATCGCCTTGTTTCGGATCAACGAGTTTGGGAACTCCACAAATGCAATGTTGGGTGAAACGTCGACGATCTTGAAGTCATAAGGAGACAGCGTGATGGAAGTCATTTTCACACGATTGATCACCTGGAACGACAAGATTGCCACGTTCAAAATGTTGACGAGTGTCGTTTTCACTGGCCGCACATGGAAAGGGAGACAGAGCACGATGACCCAGCTCCAGAAGTAGTGGTTTAAGAAAAATAGCTTGTATGAGCGATCACGCACCCTCAGCAACGACGTGACAACAATCATCAAAAACCCAGCAAGAGCAGCCCAGCCGTAGAGATTCTCGTATTTCCACGCTTTAGCCCAGGTATGGTTCCTGTTGAAAAACCCAAGATAGATGATAGTGTGGAGAACACCCAGGAGCACCACCACTCGCGAGAGCCACTTGTGAATGGGCAAAAGCCCCAAGTATAGCGTATTGGGAAGCGGACTGGGTCTCAAGGTGAGAAAAAAAATCGTCGGGAGCGAAACCACCGCTAGTCGCCCTAACCTCTTCGTCACGTAGATCAAGTCTCCGTGGTGGATATCCGTCAACGCCAACACCAGGAATACCGACATCCACAAGAAAATCTGGAAGAGCGTGCTCGAGTTCAAGTAGAGCACGTATGCTAGTCTTTTCAACAGGTTGCACGTGTGGCGGATCAATGGGCGATTCGTCCGTGTCGACCAATCGGTCACTCGATCTAGCCTCTGGTTCAACGGCCCCAAAACGTGGAGGCGACTCAAGAACCACTTGCCTTTGCTGAGAAGATAGTTATGGATGGGAATAATGGCGAGAAATGCAACCATGGTGCACCCCATGATGAACCCGTACTTGTTGGTGGCATTCTGGCGGGACTCGACGTACTCCTTGGATTTCCCGTCTGGATAATGGAAATACTCCACAATGACGCCTATTTGGTCCATGGCGCGTCACTGTGAAGAGGGGAAGTCGAGTTTCGGGGGATGAAATGAGCGGGTTGCACTAGTTAGACGCCGGGAACAAAAACGGAGGCAGCAATACCGCTGATGAAATAGATAAATGATGCCGTGCCTATATGCAGGCGAGTGACAGGTGTGGACGATAAGTTTTCGTGCTATTGAGCGATTTCCGCCGGAAAATAATTTTGCTAATAGAATTTTTGGTTGCTAGGTGCTACTGAAATTACTGAGTGTGGTTTGTACAGCATGAAAAGATGTAGTTTTATGCACAAATGCCCCGCATAGTATTGCCTCTATATGCTCCACTTCTGGCAAATACCTGGACCCCTTTACTAGTACAATGATTGCATGTTCCCACCGCGCTTTTTGCCCTTCTGAATGACTCCAGACCTGTTTGGCTTGGCTGGCGGCTTGCGGTTCGGAAGGTAGCCCGACCTGTTCGCCTGTGCCGGTTTTGAAGGAAGCTGTGGTTTCTTCTTGGAGGTGTTGGATGCAATGTAGCCCGATCTCGAGGGCCCGAAATTCTGGCTCTTGTATAAATTGCCCGAGTCATAGTTCTGTTTTTGGTATGAGTGCCCGGATTCAAAGTTTCTTCTCTTGTTAGCCTGCGGAGCGTCGTTAGCTCTGCCATTGTACCCGTTACTGGACTTCTTGTGGAACGAGTCAAAATACACCGAGCGCAAGTGCTTGGGTAAGTTTGTCCCGCTGAAGGCACTGCCGTTCATGTTGGGCACTCTCGACGATCTTTGGCGAGGACATTCGTCTCCGAAATGGGTATCATCTCCACAGTTGTAGCAGTACATCACCGGGAGCACGTACTCCTCATCTTTGTTGACTCGCGTGATGTACGACCGCCATATGCTTGGGCAGTTAAAGTCTCCGTGGTTGAACGTGTCGCAGTGCTTGCAGTATTGTCGTTTCCTGGTTTTGCTGGTGCATGCACTAGCCAAATGGCCCCTCTGACCACACCTCGAACATATCATGGTCGTGGGACACTGTGTCTCGTAATGGTCGCCAACAACTCCACATTTGTGACACACAACAGTCTTGCACTTGGACCGTATGTGTCCTCTCCGATGGCAGTTGTCACATAAGGGACCTAGACTCTGCTGGGCGTTGATGGTGGCTCCAGTTTCGGGGTCTGTCACTCCAAAATAGCGCCCTTCCCCTCGTAACTCTATAAGCTCGTCAGCGTTGTCATTCACCTGATCAAACGATAGAGAATAGAGGCCATCTTCTTTGTCTGCCGCCTTTGACTTTTCCTTTGGTTTTTCCGGTTTTGGCGAGTCCTTCGGCGCGGGATTTTCCTTCCATTTCATTTTCTCGTCCAAGAACGACGGCTCTGTATCCTCGGCAAACGATAGTAGTCCCATGATCTGGCGTTGTAAGGCTTGAGTAGATTGGAGGTGTACACGGTTTTTTTTCTCATCATATTGATAAGACAGAAGAGGTTGTGTGCAGTACGCAGTTCTTAGCATGGTGTACTCGATGTAATTTATTCACAAAGAGATAGGCATGGAAAAGCTATTGAAAAACCTTGTTGTATTAAGGGCATTAAGGGCGCCCCATTGTGTGATTAATCGCTCTTCTTTTGTTTTTACGGAGTCTACAAAGCGCCGTTCCTCAATGGTTTCATTAGACTGTGGTTTCTCCGCCAATTTCAACAGCGGGGCCGCCCAGCAGCAGCCTTCGAATAATGAGCCCTTTTCGAAATCGATCCTTCGCTCCTATGGGCCGCTCAAGCTATGAACAGCCCGTAGCAAACTCACTTACAACACGTTTCTCACAATGTGGTTAGCAGCCTGACTCTCCAAGTCAGTGCCCTCTCCGCCAACATTGAACGACGACTTGATGTATTCCTGGTGCTTAAGAGCGGCGAAAAGGTAGCACAAACTGGCCAAAAGAAAGAATACCGCCACAACTATGAGCGAGGTGGCTTGGAGAGTCAAACTCAAGAACTGGATGGCACTCATCAACAAGTAGAAGCCACAACGGGGCCAGTTGTCATCGAAGTTGCGAATAAAGTTGGTGAAAGTGTCGGTCAAAGGACAGATTCTCAACAAGAATGGGATCTCCACGAAAAGCACAATCAAGCCTTGCACAATACAGATGATGGAGAAGATGATGACCAAGTTGAAGTGGAAGATGTTGGCAATTCCCAACGCCAAGCACAAAAAGATGGTGAAAAGGCCAATCCACTGGCCATAGAGGGAGAAGTTCTTCTTCTTAAAATCCAGGGAGAACCCGCTGAAAAGGTTGGAGAATATGGTCAGCACACTCAATGCCATGATCGCTGGTAACTCTGGTAGTTTTTTGTGAGTGGAAATAACCTGCAAGATCGAGAACGGCCGGTCTTGGTGAATAAGGAACTGATTGTGAACTGTAGTTTTGGTTGAGTGAGTGTCTACGTGTGTGTTGTGTGTGCAGGAAAACGTGGCCAGGCTGTGACGGGTTGCACTCGGGGCGTAGAGGTGGCAAAAAAATGAAAAAAAAAAGGTAGAGAGAAATGCGGGAAAGATAAAGGGGAATTATTACTAAGGCATCATGATACACCTGTATTCTACTTCGCTAGTATTGTAGTTTGACTCTGACTCGCACCAAGCATGTCCAAGCTCCACAGACCACAGAGCTCTAAAAAAAACTGCAAAAAAAGAAAAAAAAAAAGCCAGAGACAGCCTGAATCGTGTTTCAAAATATCACCTCCGTTGATGGACCAAAATCGCCTTGCATCCCGTCTCCATTTCTTCCGTTGCCAGTAGCTCCGCAGATCACTCGCCTGTATAGAGTTTGCAACTGAGATGGAAAAAAAACCTACCCATTGAAGGAAGTATAGCCGTGCACCATGGGCAGAGAAACCGTGATTGGCCTCGTGGGAAAACCGTCGAGCGGAAAGTCCACCACGCTTAATGCCTTGACTGATGCCAACGCAAAAGTCGGCGCCTTCCCATTTACCACCATCGACCCAAATAAGGCAACGGGGTACCTTGAAGTCGACTGTGCATGCAAACGGTTTGGCAAGCAAGCATTGTGCAAGCCAAACTACGGCTACTGCCGCGACGGCATCCGTGGAGTTCCGGTGATGCTTCTAGACGTGGCTGGGTTGGTTCCCAACGCCCATTTGGGCAGAGGTTTGGGCAACAAGTTTCTTAGTGACCTCACGGAGGCAGATTGCCTTATTCACATTGTTGATGTCAGCGGCACCACCAACGCCGAGGGTAAGGAGACGCGAGGCTACGACCCGCTCAACGACATCGAGTGGCTCCAGGACGAGATCTTCCAGTGGATCTTGGGCAACCTCACGGAGAAGTGGGGGTCGGTGGTGAGAAGACACACCGCGACGAAATCATCCACTTTGGAGACGTTGAGGGCGCAGTTGGGCGGCTACTACGCCAACAAGCAACTTATAGCGAAGGCGTTGGACGCGGTGCCCGATTTGCCGCCACTCCAGGACTGGGACCAGGCCATGATCGAGAAAGTGGTGCGGCTGTTCATGAACACCAAGTTCCCGACCGTTTTGGCGCTCAACAAGATGGACCACCCGGACTCCGACAAAAACGTGTCGAAGATCATGTTGCGGCACCCGGACAGCAAGTGTGTTCTCACGTCGTCGCTTACAGAAGTGTTTCTTCGCAAGTTAGCGGCACAAAACTTCATCAAGTACGAGCTGGGCACCGAGTTCGTCGACACAGCAGAGGATCTTCCCGACGCGGGACTCCGAACGCTAGACGAGAAGCTTGTTGGCAGAATCGAAAACATCAGAGATTTGGTGCTCTACCGGTTTGGGTCCACAGGTGTGGTACAGCTTCTCAAGACAGCTGCGCAGGTATTGGACTTGGTGCCTGTTTACCCTGTACGGAACATCAACACCTTTGGCGGTGGATCGGGCACCAACGTTTTTAGGGACTGTGTGTTGGTGAAGCGGGGCACACCAGTGATTTCGGTGGCCCGCAAAATCATGGGCGATGTGACCATTGCTGCTATAGAAGGCGTGGGAGGTATTAGAGTGGGCGAGGAGGACACGGTTGACATTGGCAAGAACGACATTCTCTCGTTCCGTCTTGTTCCTGGGGGACATTAATGGAGGTAATAGACAAGGGTGCGGTGATATCGGTGTTTCCGAGCATACAGTGTAGGGTTGAAAAGAATGGCACATCAGCGGAAATCCTGGAAGGAACGAGCTCGCAAGGGCCAACTAGAGTAGTGAACATTCCGGTCATTATGAGATCTGACAATTGGGGTTCTAGGCCCGGGGACTCAGTGTCTTCCCACTGGCCGATATACGAGCCTCTGTACCGGCACTAGTCAAGTCCACACTAATCAGAGATGCCGAAACCTCCCAAATTCGCCGAAGAGAAAACCCCGAGCAAGATGAGTTGATCGCAGTCGCATTTGAAATCGATTCTCGAATTGGAGCCCCGCTATTTTTGGACTGGCAGCCCTCATTCTCCTTGAATGCTGCGAGACGTCTAACAATGCAAGCCTGTATGGCCGACTCGGACTCCAAGAATTCCCACTATATAGTGGCAGTGTGAGATCGTAAATCCTCCCCGCCGGCGATTGTCCATTCGACTACTTCAATTTTTGTTTTTTCCGTTTCGATTCCCATTTTCCTCAAAACCATGACCCAAGCGCTAATCTCCAAAAAGCTCACCGCCGACGAAACCGCGAAGCTTGAGCTGCTCATCGAGGCAATCCCCGACATTTTGGCCGCCACCGATAACCCCGAGTACGACGAGATTTATGGCTACAGAATAGCACCCAACGGAGAAGAGCACGTCAATGAGCAAATCAGAAATGAAATCTTGCTCAAATTCTTGATCGCCACAGAGTACGATGTCAACGCGGCGAAGGAGAAGTTGGCCAAGTCGCTCAAGTGGAGGAAAGAATTCCAGGTGCTCAATGCTGCCTACTTCGAGACTTACGACCCTGATTTGGAGAAGTTGGGCGTCATCACCGACTATGAGGGCAACAAGGACAATTTCCAGGTGGTGACCTGGAACATATACGCCAACTTGAAAAACCCCAAGAAGCTATTCGCTAAATTTGGCGTGGGCGTGGAAGCTGGCGACAGCCAAAAGGAGTTGCCCGGAACCGAGTTTCTCCGGTGGAGAATTGGGCTCATGGAGCGGTCGTTGCTGTTGTTGGACTTTGGTGACGAGGACAACTCGAAAATCGCCCAGGTCCACGACTACAACAACGTGTCGATGTTCCGCATTGACCCGGGCATGAAGGCGGCCACCAAGGAGATCATCACTGTGTTCAGCGACAACTATCCCGAGCTTCTTTCCAAGAAATACTTCATCAACGTGCCCTTGATCATGGGGTGGGTGTTTGCCTTTTTCAAGGCCACCGGTTTGATGAGTGCCGCCACTTTGAAGAAGTTTGAGATGCTCAACCACGGGGACTTGTCCAGTGCATTTGGCGAGTCCAATTTGCCCAAGGACTACAACGGAGGTAAGTCCAACGAGAAAGTGCCCACGATATTTGCGTCAGCAGTGGCAGCCAGTCTGATCAAGATTCCGGAGTACGCCGAGGTCATCGTCAAGAAATTTTACGGCGACAAGAAGAAAGAGCAGGTGGTCAAGGAGCCCAAGGGACTTGAAGATGAAGCGAAAAGCATTGACTAATTTTACCGCTGCAGACGTCGCAGTAGGGGCCACTAATGCCTTGAATGGGCGCAAACCGAGGCCCACGCTCACGCCTGTTACGGACGTTAAAGTCCGCGGCTGCTAATAGACGTAAGACCAATATTTCAGTCCTTTTTGAAATTTTTTTTTTTTTATTCCCGTAGTGACACTTTCTCAAGTAGATCCTCAATCAAGTGGGGTGGAAGAACAACAGCGGCGTTCTGACCTGCACACAGCCCGCAGGCGTAAATATGTTTTGGTCTGGGATCAATTCTTGCTAATACACCTACCCTTACCATGTCGACCGACTACTACGATATACTAGGGGTGGCTCCTTCGGCATCTGCAGACGAAATCAAGCGGCTGTACAAGAAACTAGCCGTCAAGTTCCACCCCGACAAGACCGACGACCCTTCTCTCCACAAGAAGTTTATCATGATCAATGAGGCGTACGAGACGCTCAAGGATTCTGATCTGAGAGAATCCTACAACTCCAAGCACGGCATCTCGAAGCACGGATACACCAACAACTACCCGCTGTCTGCTCGTGACAGTTTTAAGAGTCACCATGGCTACACATATTTCCAGTCTACTACTTCCCGAACATCTGGCCCCTCGTATTTCAACTGGCACCAGCTGAATGCCAGAGCGTACACTGACGCCTACAACCGCAGCGCACGCCAGGAACAAGAGGATGCAGCCACTTTGGCCGCCAACTTGGCCAGAAAGAAAATGATGGAAGACTTGGAGCGCAGGAAACGTGAGTACATGGCCGAGGCGCAGAAAGTTAGAGAAAGAGAAATGCGCGAGCGGCTAGAGAAGGATTTGTGGGAGCAGCGAGCGAGGAGCAGAAGAGCCGCAGAAACGCACGTGAAAGACGAGTACGACCGCGCCAAGCAGAGAGCACACCAGAACCTGTGGCACGGGTCCTACCCTGTGGAAGAGGACGACATTGAGGTTGCAGACGACGAGCTACCGAACGGCGCAGAGACAGGTCCAGGACACGACTCGACACAGCCCATCATTGTTGAGGATGAAGAAGAAGGCGATTTCGATGAGGCAGATGAATCTGCTGACGAAGACGAGGACGAGTCGGAAAACTTCGAGGACTGCCAAAGTGCGCCTCCCACTTCGAACTTTGACGATCCAAACGAGTCGATCAACCAGGAAACCGAGCCGATCGTTGAAGATAACGGGTCTGATGACTCGCTGCATGGAGCTCCGCAAACTCCGCAGGATGGACCTGAGGTGGTGGAAGTACCTGAAGAACACGAGCACAGCACAATGAACAACATGTTCTCCGCGCTGACGCCCCTGAGTCCGCAGAGAAAGCAGTATCGCGGGGCATCCTCGCGTGCCAAGTCACAAGCCCGGGCATACATGAACGAACAGCACCGACTTCGAGAAGAGCTTGAGAACCGTCAGCGGACAAGCGCCAAAAAGCCCAAATTCGCTGATATGAGTGAAATGCGAGACTCGCTCGGGACCAACTTGGACGACGTGAGCTTTGAGGACTTGAGGGATAATTTGCCCGAAATGAGCCTGAAAACACGCAAGGCAAGCGGGTCGATTCAGTCGAGCTCCAAGCGGCCAAGAGTGACGGAGTACACAGACGGTCATCTGAGGGCGCAGACGCTCTTCACGCCGATCAACAGGTCTACTGCCAGGTTCAGCAACAGCACGATTCTGCCCTCGGATCTTGCGCCGAGCGTCAATGAGAATAGCCTCATGTTCACGGCGCTGCCTCCGAAGATTGAGGTGTCACTGAGCTTGACGCATACGCAGTGGGACGCATACGTGGATAGCATCCAGGCGTACGAGCGCCAGTTTGCCAAGTACCGCGAGGCGGTGTTCAAGTACCAGATGGGCCGGCTCGAGAAAGACGAGCGGCACCACAACATCATCTACTCGGACGTGTCGTGTCTTGATGTGTACAACACGTGCTTGTTTAACGACATGCTCATCGTGCAGAACTACCATCGCACACTCCAGGAGTTCAGGGAGACGTTGAAGGCTTTCAAGCGGAACTGCGAGGTGGTCAACAACATGCAAACACAGGGGAATGTATAATTATAGGAAAGGAATGAAAGGTATCAAGGTTAAGTGAGAGTGTAACAAGTTAGAGCACAGTAACACCAATTACGCCAACCGAGAAACACTTGGAGCCGTTTCATGCAATTCCAGTTTCCTCCCGGATGTCACAGCCCCCGGACTATATAATTTTTCTCTCCAATTTCAGCTATTTTGTATTTTCTCAATGATACGTGTAAGTACTGTAGTGCATCAATGTAACCACTACGCGGTCGCGAACAAATGAAAATAATTGCCAGCTACTTCAAGTTGATCCACACATAGAAAAGAAAAAAAAAAGCTCCGCCATGAGCTTTCACCGCCAACTATTCATCGTGGTGGGCGTGGTTTTCCACTTCTACTACCTCTGGCTGATCTTTGACATCTACTTCGTGTCGCCCTTGGTGCACGGCATGGATCAACACAAGTCAACGTGGGAGCCGCCTGCAAAGCGGTTGTTCTTGATAGTCGGAGACGGCTTGAGAGCAGACAAGACGCTCCAGAAACTCACGCATCCAGCCACGGGCCAGGAGGAGTATTTGGCTCCGTACTTAAGAAGCTTGGTTGAAAACAATGCAACGTGGGGTATCTCCAACACCAGAATGCCTACGGAGTCCAGACCGGGCCATGTTGCCATGATTGCCGGTTTCTACGAAGATGTGAGTGCAGTGACCAAAGGGTGGAAGGAAAACCCCGTGGATTTCGACTCTTTCTTCAACCAGTCGACCCACACGTACTCGTTTGGGTCTCCAGATATCTTGCCCATGTTTGCCTACGGCAAGAGCGTGGTTCCAGGCAAAATCGACTGCCACATGTACGGCCACGAGTTTGAGGACTTCACCCAGAGCTCGATCGAGTTGGACTCGTTCGTGTTCAACCACTTGGATGACCTCTTGGAGCAGTCGAAAACGAACAAGACATTGCACGACGAATTGAACCGCGACGGTAACGTGTTCTTCTTGCACTTACTCGGAATAGACACTGCGGGCCACGCGTACCGCCCGTACTCGGCCGAGTACTACGACAACATCAAGTACATCGACTCCAAGTTGGCGGAATTGGTGCCTAGACTCCACGAGTACTTTGGTGACGAAGATACGGCTTTTGTCTTCACCGCCGACCACGGCATGTCTGACTTTGGCTCGCATGGAGATGGTCACCCAGACAACACCAGAACGCCGCTTATAGCTTGGGGCGCTGGTGTCAACAAGCCACAATTGGCCTCTGCTGAACAATTGCAGAAACAAGACCCTGTGGCTAGTGGGTACGAGGAAGACTACTTTTCAACGTGGGGGTTCGACCACTTGGCTCGCCATGACGTCAAGCAAGCTGATATCGCCTCGTTGATGGCGTACCTCATCGGTGCAAACTACCCGGTCAATTCAGTGGGAGAATTGCCTTTGCCTTACATTCAAGGATCTGTCTTGAACAAGATCAAGGCCTTGTACGAAAATGCACTTGTCATTGTTGAGCAGTACCTAGTCAAGGAGAGCGAAGTGTACGACCACCAGTTCCAGTACAAGCCATATGATCCATTTGTGGAGAAGCCAATCGCTGTCTACAGGCAAGAAATCGAAAGTCTCATCAGTTTACTTGAAGTCAGTCCTTCCGAGGAACTTGAGCAGCAAGCAATTGAGCTTACCGAACTGTTGATGAAGGCTGGTTTGGATGGTTTGAACTACTTGCAAACGTACAATTGGCTCTTGCTTCGCTCGATTGTCACACTTGGATTTTTCGGATGGATCGTCTACTCCTTCAACGTTTTCTTGAAATTGTTCATTTTGACCAGTTTTGAGAGCCCAGCAAACTCCAAACCACTTCTTGTTGCTTTTGGTGGGATTGCCTTGGCGTTGAACTACATGCTTTTCTACCAAAGCTCTCCATTCAATTATTACGCATACGCTGCATTCCCCATCTATTTCTGGTACACCATCTTGAACGAAAGAGCATTGTTTGTCAAAGGTTTGAACACCTTCTTATATGGCATTCCAGGGCTCACCAAATTGTTCGTGCTTGTTTGTTTCCTCGGGATGTACGAGAGTATTGTCTACGGGTTTTTCAACAGATTCATGTTTTCGATTTTGTTCGTCTTGGTGGGGTTGTACCCAATTGCATGGAGCCACAAGTTGCCAATCGGTACAAGATTGACGTGGCTTATTACTTCGTTGAGCATGTGCATCTTCACTAACTTAGACGCGGTGAAGACTGAAAGTTTGTGGCAAATTAACGTGAGTTCTGCTGCAGCCTTTATTGTTGGAGTGATCGGAGCAGGCAAAATGTCCAAGAGAAACGTTGCTGGTGTTACCATGAAAGTCATTATTGCGCAACTCGCGATTATCCTCGTCATGTTGTATGCGACAAATGTGTCGGTTGCTTCTTTGCAGGCAAGAGAGGGACTTCCATTGCATTCGCAGATCGTTGGCTGGGTTGCGTTTGTCCTGTCGTTATTTGTGTTGCCTGCCTTGCACACATTCTGGGCATCCTCGGACTACCAGTTAAGACTCTTGATCATCTACTTAACGTTTGTGCCGACTTTCATCATTTTGACGATCTCTTTTGAGCTTTTCTTCTATGTTGGATACTCGTTGATTTTGTTGCAGTGGTTGAACATTGAAACCCAATTGAAGTTCACAAAGAAGGAGATTGAAGAGAGCAAGCACACGTTGCACTCCTTGCCTAAGGGATACTGGTTGCAGACGATTCGGGTGTCCATCATTGGATTTTTCTTCTTGCAGTTTGCGTTTTTTGGTACGGGCAACTTGGCTTCCATCTCGTCGTTCTCCTTGGACTCAGTTTACAGATTGATTCCTATTTTCGACCCGTTCCCGATGGGAGCGTTGCTCATGCTCAAGTTGATCATTCCATACGTTTTGCTCTCGACTTGTCTTGGCATCATGAACCACCAGCTCGAGATCAGAAAGTTCACTATCTCCACCTTGATCATCTCGACTTCTGACTTTTTGTCGTTGAATTTCTTCTACTTGGTCAAAACCGAAGGTTCGTGGCTTGATATCGGCACCACCATCTCGAACTACGTGTTGGCGATCTTGTCGTCGTTGTTCATGCTTATACTTGAGCTCGTTGGCTCTGTCATTTTGCGCGGAGTTGAGTTCGAAGACACTGAGTCTGCTCACCAGGCCAAAATTCAAGAGATTTTAGACGATGACACTCCGATCAGCTCGCGGGTGAGACGAAGAAGGGCGCAGTAGGATATATACGATTTTCCATTGCCAAGATAATAAAATCACAGATTTATATGAGATTGGAGATCCAAGGATCTAACCACCACATCTCAGTAGTAGCCGCTTTATGTGCAGGATGTGAGTCAAAGTTTCAGAAAGTGAGAATCCGATCATCTTGGGAAACTCACGGGTAAAGCCAAAATTCAAAATGGTGGGCAAGTTCGATAAAAAATATGTGTTGATGATCGACAACTACGACTCGTTCACCTGGAACTTGTACCAGTACTTGTGCCAGTCTGAGCTCTGCGAGAAAGTCGATGTGTTCCGTAATGACGAGATTGACATCGACACCATCGAGAACAAGATCAAACCAGACATTTTGTTTATTTCTCCTGGTCCTGGCAATCCTGGTGAGGACTCGGGCATCTCTAAAGCTGCCATCGAGTATTTCACGGGCAAAATCCCCGTTTTCGGCGTGTGCATGGGCCAACAATGTATGGTTGAAGTTTTCGGCGGTAAAGTCTCCTTTGCCGGAGAGATTGTCCACGGAAAAACTTCCACGGTCAAGCACGACGGGAAAGGTGCATTTGCCGGTGTGCCCCAGGGAATTGCCGCCACGCGATATCATTCTTTGGCTGGCGCCAAGGAGCTGATTCCAGAGTGCTTGGAGGTGACCGCCACCACCGAGTCCGACCCAAGAGTGATTATGGGCGTGAGACACAAGAAGTACACGGTTGAAGGAGTCCAGTTTCATCCGGAGTCTATCTTGACCGAGTCGGGCCACATTCTCATAGAAAACGTCTTGAAGATGACCGGAGGTACCTGGGAGGAGAGTGCCAGTCCTGCAACTCCTCTGCCTTCGGGAAACATATTGGCCACCATCTACAAACAGCGGGTGGAGGACTACAAGACCATCGAGTCCACTCCAGGCAAGTGTTTTGCCGACTTGGAGACGAGCTTGAGTCTTGGGGTGGCGCCTCCTCTCATCAACTTTTATGAGAGACTCATTGAGACGAAGAGCAAGAAGGAAACGATAATATTGTCGGAGTTCAAGCGTGCGTCTCCTTCGAAGGGCAACATCAACATCTCTGCGCACCCAGGTAAGCAGGCGTTGACGTATGCCAGCAATGGCTGCTCGACCATCTCGGTGTTGACCGAGCCAAAGTGGTTCAAGGGCTCCTTGGACGACTTGACGTTGATCAGAAAAGTGATTGACGCTGTGCCTTCCAAGACAACCAGGCCTGCTGTGTTGAGAAAAGAGTTTGTGTTCAACAAGTACCAGATTTTGGAGGCCCGTTTGGCCGGTGCCGACACCGTGTTGTTGATTGTCAAGATGTTGCGCGACAATCAGTTGTTGCATGAGCTCTACGAGTACTCGTTGTCATTGGGCATGGTGCCATTGGTTGAAGTGAACGATGCTGCCGAGTTGAAGACTGCCGTTGGGTTGACTTACAAGGGATCCACCGAGGAGCCCTTGATCATTGGAGTCAACAACAGAAACCTCACCACGTTCGATGTTGACTTGAACACCACAAGCTCGTTGGTCGAGCAGGCCAAGAACAGCGGCAGAAAGGGCGATGTGTTGGTGTTGGCACTCTCGGGCATCACCTCGGTGGACGATGTCAAGAAGTACAAGAGCGAGGACATCGACGGGTTTTTGATTGGCGAGTCGTTAATGAGAGCCGAGGAGAGGGGAGAGGCAGGACAGTTTTTGGACCAGCTTCTTCACGCGTGAGAAGTATATAAATAATGAACACTACATAAGCACCTACATGCGTTTTTGTAAGCGACATTTATTATCGAGCCTACTTTATTAAAGTGTTAAGAGATGATCGTTAAGAGATGAGCGTGAGAAATGAAGAGTGGAACGTGAGAAATGAAGAGTGAAGAGTGAGAAATGAAGAGTGGAGAGTGAGTAGATGAGAGTTGAGAGTGAAGATAAGAGAAGAGGGTGGAGCTGGAAACAAATCATGGCGCGTACCCCTCGAAGAACCTGGGCCCGGTCCCGTCAATATGATGGTTCTCTTTGAAGTGCCTCAAGTAGTTCGAGAGCGGCTTTGTTTCCCTCGTCGATGCCCAGCACCGGATCTCCACCACTTTATAACAAACAGGACACACCGCCGCATCGTGTTCCCGAACCCGGGCCACCGTTCTCCTGTTTGGGTTAGAGTCCTTCAGAACGTTGTAGCGGCCAACGAAAATCGGATTCGGAATCATGTAGCTGTCGGTACACACGCCGTGCAGATGGCTCATGTGTTGCGCATAGCACGAGTTCTTCAACTCAAAGAAACTGATCTCCTCGCAGAACGGACACAAGGCGCTGCGGGTATCCTGGTGTAACACGCCATTGCGGATTTCCACCCTTGCGATCTGGTACAGATACGGTTCGTTATTCTTGTTGGGCTCGTACCTGACGTTGTGATGACCAAGGTTTCGGAATGCCTCAATGTCCCGATAGTACTTTGTTCGGAAGATGCGCGAGAGTTTGGCCTTCTCGGCGCCTTCAAACAACCGAACCCGCTGGGTGAGGTGGCGAGTGGTTCCCGGATCGGGCATCACCACGTTGTTCTGAAACAGTGGAGGACACTCGCCAACATAGGGGATCTTGCTGAGTGGGTAGTCCAACTCCAAGCGGGGTTTGGGCTTGCACACTCTTTTCTTTTTCTGGCCCTCTTGGTCCGCCGAAGAGCCTTCTTTTGGCTTTGGAGCCGAAACACGCTTCCGTGGATGTTGTTCTGGTGGCTGTGAAACCGAATGCGGAACCTGCTGCGAAACTGGCTGCGAAATTTGTTGCGAAACTGGCTGCGAAATTTGTTGCGAAATTTGTTCCACTCTTTGATGAGTTACCACCCCCTGCTGCTGCGCTCTTTGTTGAGCGGCCAACCGGTGCTGAACTGCTGCTGCAATTGCTGGGGGAAGCACTCTTGTCCTTGGCGTGGAGTTTTTGTGCACGCGGCCCGTGAGATGGGAATTCCCGTTGTGAGCGTTTGAGATCGAGATTTGGGCGTTTCCACTCAACCTGGTCCCGATCAGACCATAAGTGTAGTTGTTGCCTGGACGAACGTAGGTTGCCCCCTTTCGGGAGCTCAAGTGCTTGAGGAACGAAGCACTTGGCCGCACACTCAGGAACACCACATTCTGCTCGATCTCTGGCTCGATCTCCGGCTGAATCTCCTCCATCTCCTGCTCGATCTCCCGCTCCATCTGCCTCAACGTTTCTCTCTCCGCAAGTTCTGGCGGAGTGGGTGGAGGCGTCGCAGACACTGGCTCAACTGCCTCCTCACCGTCTTCCCATGGCTGCTGACTAGCATAGTCAACTTCGTGCTCGGTGTACTGGGCAAGTGGCCCAATGACTTCTGCCGAGTCTGGCGCCTCCATAAACGGAGTGAGGGCATCTGTAGACGCCGAAAACTGCGCCGGGGTCGGAATGAAAACCGGATTGTTTGCCTCGGCCGCGCATGCGAAGCTCGATTTGTTCAAAGACATCGGCACAAAACATTGCGTGGGTCCCCAAGGCATAGCCACCTCGGCGACCTCCTGAGGAGACAGATACTCAACGGTGTCCACCGCCGTGTCAATGTCCATTGCGGCGGTGTCGATGGTCTGGTTGGCAATGTCGACCGCTGGTGTGGGACCCGCGTGTGTTTGCACAAGGGCCCCAAAATGCGAGTCAATGTCCCACCCTTGCGTGTCCAAAATGGACTGGCGCTCCTGCTCCCAGAAACTGTCGAATCCTCGCAAGAGATCGGGGCCGAAAAAGTCCAGTGGGGGCTGCTCGCCAACAAAGTCGGTCAGTGCTGCACCCATGTCTCTGAAGTCTGGCGTGGACAACCTGAGGAAGTCCAAATCTGGAATTTCGAACTGCTCGCTGGTTGCGTAAGCACTTGGAGGAGCAAGGGAATTACTGGATTCTGGCGCCTCGTGGTTTTCCTGCGGTCCAGCTGAACTGGTGGCAGAAACGGGAAAGATGATGAACTCGTCCATGGTGAGTGTAGATGCTGTAGATACTGGTGGCTGATATGCTGATGCTGTCTGAAATGCTGAAGGCGCTGTGTACGCTTTGGAAATGTTGTTGATGGTGGAGAAAAATCCCCAGAATTCGGGGGGTCGCCGTCAATTTATGTTCCACTGGTTCATATGTTCTGCTAGCGTTAACTGGGTGGTTGCAGAGCATACTCACCGTTGGTACCATAAATTGTGGTCGACCAAGCGCCGCACTCGCCCGATCCGGTAACCGGCCGATTTCTTGATATCTTGATTGGACGGTGGATGTCTCTATTTGGCTTGCCACTCCACGCATAGCATTTGCAAATGCTCTGCTAGTGACTTTTTCGCAGCCAAACCGTTTGCTCGGCTGCTGTATACAGAGCTCTGCAAGAGAAGAGAAGATTTGTGATCTGGGGGGCGAAGAAGGTGGACGACCAGAAAAATCGAGTAGGGGTTCTGTTTATTGGGTGTATCTGCTTTGCCAAGTGTTGATGTTTTCGTCAAATTGGCTGCTCGGCCCTTTTTCACCGGGGTCTCTAGCGCAAATATTGGCCCTGTTACTGATCAAGTATTGTGCGCGCCAGATCACAATTGTGAGATAAATCTGATCGGGCCGCCACTTTGCAAGCACGGGCTATTTTTGGCCTTTTTTAGCCTTGGTAACACCACCAACCAGCAGAGTATTCTACCAGTTGGAAATGGAGGCAAATGGCCCTCAAACACCGGAAAGAGTCACGGCACTGGCGTTTTCCTCACTTTCAGTGTTCCCAGCCTCGCCGACCAGAATTTTAATTGCTCAACCCAGAACTTAAATTGCTCATCACACAAATATGGGCAAGAAATTTCTCAGCCAAGGCGCCGAAAGTACCCGTGAAATCAATCCCGCAACCCCCACATCTCGTTCAGATCGAATCGGCACATCCAAGCTACCTGGTGTACGGGTGTTTTCTCGCACGCTAATGATCTAAAACGCGTTAGCGTTTCTCCAACTGTAATTCAATAATGGACGCCGCCAGTGTGAGAGTGAACGCGTCTACAGTGAAAGACTTTGCAGGCAGAGTGGTGCGTGTTGTGGGCAAAGTGGAGTCGTATGATGGCCCTTCGCAGTTGGCCCGTTTGGACGCAGGGGGCCCAGTGGATGTTCAGTTGACCTCAGGCGACGTTTTGGAAGTGGGCAGATCGTACGAGGTCATTGGCAAGGTTGGCGTGTCAGACTACAGAATCAACGTCTACTCGATCATGCAGATCTCCGAGAACGCCAACCTCGACGTTGCCAACAAGTTGGCCAGCTACGTGCAGAAGGTGCCCGAGCTATTCTACTAGTTGAGAACGAAGGGGAGTTTGTGTATACTATGGGCCTAATATTACGCGTTTCAGAATGACTTGTAGACCTCCTGGAACCTGGCAGCGGAGTACAACTTCTGGGTGGCAGCGACCCAGTCTGGACTTGTCGAATACGCTCCGCCGTATTTCAAGTTCCCGTACGCCACACAAAGTCGGTACGCCGACTCCTCGTCTTCTCTCACGATATCCTCGGCTGAGTCGTCGAGGAACAACTTGACCTGTGCGAGGGCACCGGAGCCCAATTTCAAGGACTTGTTGGAGAATGGGTAGGCTGATAAGTCGAAGAGGAAAGATGCGAAAGCAGACAACGCAAGCTTGAAGTGCTTATTTGAACGTGAAACATCCGACGTCGTGACGATCTTGATTACCACAGAGTACTTCTCGACAACCTGCTCAAAGTACGAGTTGAACCCCACCACATTAGCATCGTCCACAGTGAGGAAAAGCTGAGCGAAAAGCGTGCTAGCAGTCAAGCCGCATAACACTTTGCTGATCATCATTAAAAGGGCAAGATCGCCTTCGCTGAACTCATCTAGACTTTGCAAAAGCATTTTGATGATGCTCTCGGCGGCATCGGTGGACTGGAGCAAGTCCACGTTAGACACTCGAGGAATGCTTATTCTAAGCAAATCGAAGCCGAGTAATTTCTCCGAAGGGGCCCACTCTGTAAGAATCTTGGGGATGACTGAGTTGATGAGTGAAAGAGCCTGCTTCGACTTCAACTCTGACAATGCTGATTCCACCGACTTCTCTTCTGCCTTCGAGAATGCTTTCTCGCCGGTTTTGGTTGAGTTGAACTTCTTGAAGCCCTTGATCAACTGCTCTGGCTTGAACTCTGGGAACGTCACGAGAGTTTTCTGAGGGAAAAAACTGCTCAGCGGTGTTTGCTCAGCAGGTGCTGGTTGGGTTGGCTCGGGCGCCTGTTGGTCGAGCTGGAAACCGCTTGTGTTCAGGTTGATGAACTTCACAACCTCCTCAGTATACGAAGGTGGCAAGTCATTTGCTGCCAAAAACCGCTCTGCAGCAGCGTACGGGTTCTCGTTGGCATTGTATGGCAATTTCAAAGGCGGTTTCCCGTCCTCGACATCCACGTCGAAAACGTAGTCGTACTCAACGCCATTGTGCTCTTTTTTCCCATTACTTCCACCTGCGGAGTTGACGACATCGCCGATCTTGACCCATTCGCCACCTGTCCATTGGTGTGCTTCGATCACTCCCACTGGGCTCTTCACCATGATTGTGGATCCCTCTTCTTTCCCAGGCTGCTGCAATCTGTCGTACCCAGGAATATCAGTCTTCTTCAAGTCGTCTAAGGACTGCTCGGAAATGGAGGATGCCTGAACTTGCTCTTTAAACTGGGCCAATGCATGCGCCGTGGCGGTTCTCTCCTCACTGCTCGTGAAGATGTATATTTGCTTGTCTGACCCGCCAACGACAATATCATCGTTGGGCAATACTGCAACCGACCAAACAGAAATACAGGGAAGGGTTATGGCCTGCGCCACCGCGCCGTCGTGCCATATTCTCACGGTTCTATCTTCAGCAGTAGACACAATGTCGCCAGTGGACAAGAGGCCGATGTCATAGATGAACGAGTCATGGCCCTCCAAGGTCTGCAAGACTTTCCCTGAGGCCAAATCCCAGATTTTGAGGGTGCAATCGTTGGACGCAGAAACAAATTTGGTGCCTCCGGGCAACACCAAGAGCTTCCGGATCACGTCGTTGTGGCCCGAGTATCTGGCGATTTCTCTGTTCCCCTGCCACTTCCGGATCGTTCTGTCTGCTGAGCATGTAAGAAAGATGTTCTGCTCGGCGTCAACGACCTGAGCGTCCCAAACAGACGCACTGTGACCCACCAAGTCGAATTTGACGGTGAAAGTCGAGAGATCCCATACTTTGGCGGTGCAGTCCCACGATCCCGACACCAATAAGCCGTCCTTGTAGCTGAGCGAGCACACGTTGCCCTGGTGGCCGATCAATTGGTACTTTCCAAAGTCGTCTCCTGGCTTCGCAAACGAATCGTGGATATCGCTCAAGTAAACCACCGCATCCTTGCCGCCAACAGCCACAAGCGGTTCCTCGCCTTCAATCGGCACGGCTGCAACAGCATTGACGAAAGATCCCGTCGGGGACAGGAAACAGATCTCATTGTTGCTCATGACATCGACTTGGTAGCGCAAGTCCCACAGTCTGGCGGTTCCATCACGGGAGCCAGATACAATGACGTCATTGGAGACCGCTGTTACTCCACGTACGTCCAGCTCGTGGCCTGTAAGCGTTGATCTCAATTTGTACATTTCTGGTGGAGATCAGAGTTGACACTGGCAAATGTGAGAGAGTACTGTGGTGTGTTCCTGCATGTTGGTGAGAGACTGTAGTAGATGGCGGTGGCAACAGATGGTAGAGAAAAGTACTGGCAAATTTAGATGGATGGTTTGGACGAGCAAAATCAAGAAAAATAAATCATCACTTTTTTCCTCGATGGATAAAAACGTTCGGAGCCTTTTTCCCCTGGACTCTCATTTGCAAGATTGGTGCAATTTGCCCTCCTGGGAGCGAAAAACCGAGTCGGTTACTTGAATTCGCGTCCACGTAATACACACAAACCTCAAGTGAGAGGTGCAATAATTCACACAGAGGGAATTGTTGAAATAAATTTGAAAACTTATAGACTTATATTGGAACCGAGACTGACCACAAAATTCCAATAGGCGGAAACTTCCTGACTCTGAGAAATCTTCACTGTTGCCAGCTGATGTCAAATTTTACTCTTTCCGTAGATACCCTCTCAATAGAGAACTCTTAAACGGGTACACGTGCACGAGCCCAACAAAGCAAAACTCGAGCCGCCCTCCCGATTCCTTCGCTTCAAAGTTTTCAGATTTTTCTTGCCCGATTTCCTTTTCTTCCCGCTGATTCCCTCCACAGTGGATCTATTCACATGAGCCAGACTGCACATAACGCATCGTTCCTCAGTGCGGAGGTAGCTTATCCCACACGTATGAAATAGGAAGTACTTCTTGTGGGAATTCAACAAAAAGACACGAGCACCAGTTCCGCCTTAAGTGCTTCTTATTCCTGTTGGTTTTGAAACTTGTCTCTCCTTAGACTCGCCATACAATGACTTTGGCCCACTCCATATCCAACGACGGCACCCATGTGTTGTACTCTCCCACCAATGGGAAATACCTCTTGGTGAATGGATCTTCCATTGAAGTTGCCGACACCGTTCCGGACGCATACTCGAAGGATAATTCGTCGACGGTATCAGCGATTTTGGGTACGATCAAGTTGAAAATCAACAAGTACCTTATTGTCGCAGACAAGCACGAAGTCACCGGATCGATCTTGGGCAAGAGCATCGCCAAAGTGACGTCGTTCAAGATCTACACCCTTGGCAATGACACCATCTCCAAAAAGGACTCGGAGGAAATGCAGTACTTGAGCTTGTTGAACCAGCACTTGACCAATGCCACGTTGTTTTTCTCGGTTGACAATGCCTACGACTTGACCAACTCCTTGCAGAGACAAATCGCCGGCAACAAGCCCGTGAAGCACGACCTCCGGTTTTGGTGGAACAAGTACTTATCCGACGAATTGCTCGACGCGGGCGCATCTGATTTTGTGTCGCCCGTCATCTACGGATACTTCAAGTCGCACTCGGCCAACTTCCAGGGCAACCAATCCTTGGAATTCGCCTTACTCACCCGTCGCTCGTGGTACCGTGCCGGAACTAGATACTTCCGCCGTGGTATTGACGAGGACGGAAATGTCGCTAATTTCAACGAGACCGAGCAGATTTTCACCACCTCAAACAAGCAAATCTATTCGTTCTTGCAGACTAGAGGCTCGGTGCCCTTGTACTGGTCGGAAATCAACAATTTGAAGTACAAACCAAACTTAGTGGTGTCGGCCAGACCAGCGCAAGAAGCGACGGCCAAACACTTCAAAGAGCAGGTGGACTTGTATGGTGACAATTATTTGGTGAACTTGGTAAATCAAAGTGGATACGAGAAGCCCGTCAAGGATGCGTACGCTAAAGCGGTGGAGACCTTGCCGGAGCCTCTTGCTTCGCATGTGAACTACATCTATTTCGACTTCCATCACGAGTGCAGACGTATGCGTTGGGACAGAGTCAAGCTTCTTATTGAGCACTTGATTGAGTTGGGATTCACTAGCAACAACTTTTTCCACTATGACATTGCCACCAACACTGTCAAAAACTTACAAAGCAAAGTGGTGAGAACCAACTGTATGGATTGCTTGGACCGTACTAACGTTGTCCAGTCCATGTTAGGCCGCTGGGTGTTACAGACCCAGTTCGAGGAATCCCACTACTTGTCGCAGAACAACACTACTCCATGGGAGATCGTGGACCCGCAATTTAACTTATTTTTCCAGAGCTTCTGGGCAGACAATGCCGATGCGGTGTCGTGCGCTTACTCTGGCACTGGCGCTTTGAAGACAGACTACACCAGAACAGGAAAGAGAACCAAGATGGGAGCTCTCAAGGACTTGGTTAACTCGATCACAAGATACTACCTCAACAACTATAAGGATGGTCAAAGGCAAGACTCGTACGATTTGTTCTTGGGTAACTACAGACCTTACCAGGACTCGATCTCGAATCCATTCATTGACAGAAGATCGCCATACATCCAGTTGCTTCCCTACCTAATCGGCGCGTCATTCTTGGTGTTGGTTGCGCTTTTGATGTACCCCAGTGGATCTCTATTCGGTTGGAGAAACTTGCTTTTCGTTGGCGGGTGTCTCTACTTCGGATTCAGAAGCACGAACTACGTGATCAAGAATGGCTACCAGTTTGTCAACTGGCCACTGTTGGTCCCATTGGACTACTTGAAGAAAGCCGATGTGTTCAACTTGGACGGCAAATTTGTCGGCATTCGCTACGAGGAGCACGAGAATTTCAAGACTTCGAAGAAGCGCAACTAGTGTCTGCGCGTGTTTTACTTTATAATAATGTTAACCATAATTTCATTCTCGTAGATGCTCACGCCTTCTCGCAGCGCTCGTGCACGTGACCCACCGCGAATTCTGGACGTGAACAATTTGCTGCCCACGTCGACTCTAAAACTACATACCTACAATGTCTGGAGTGCTAGAACAGTCTTTGGATCAGATTATTGGCGACAACCAGCCGCGGAGAAGAGAACGTCCAGGTAGACCAAGAGGTGGCCGCGGATCCGGACCCAGAAGAGCAAACGTATGTGGATTGCACCAACTCCCCATGATTGGGCGCTTAACCTTCCCTTCAAGTACTAACATTGACAGTTCGGCCGTCCGCCACGTGGCAATGACATCCCTTCACAGATATTCAGAGACGCCAAGGGGAGATCGATGTTGCGTCTTAAAAACGTCCACTCCGACTTGGACGGAGAAGACTTGAACAACTTGTTCCTAAATATCGCCCCGGTGGACTTTGTCAAGTTCGACCCTAGGGACGAGGCAGTCGCATACGTTTGCTTCCAGCTGAACAACAGCGAGAACAACGCCAAGGCGATTCTGAAGTTCGACGGGAAAAAGGCAATGGGGAACACTTTGATCGTGGAGAACGCCACGTCGTTAGCTGACAGAATTGCCCCAACCCCACGCCCTGCTCCACGTGCTCGTGAAGCTCCAAGAGAGGTTTCTGGCGGAAGAGAGGCTCCAAGAGCAAACGCCAGAAAGCCAAAGGCAAGAAAGCCCAGACCCGTGAAGAAGACGGCCGAGGACTTGGACAAGGAGTTGTCGGCGTACATGGGCACTGCTCCTACTGAGCTGGCTGACAGTGGAGCGTTCAGTGCTCAGGACAACGGGGAGGCCATGGCCGAGTAAGTCTACGAAGGTCCATGAAGGTCTACGAAGGTCTATGAAGTTCCACGGAGGTCCACAAAGGTCCACGAAGCTCCGATGTTAAGTACGTACGAGTTCTGGAAACGCAATGCCATTTGAAGAACTCTAGAGAAAAGTTTATCTGAAAGCTATGTTTGGAGAATGTTCTATTAATATTAAGTCAAAATTATGCTTGCAAACTTGTAGAACCTAGTCCATTCCTTGCGAGAGCTCGACCAACTCGATGTAAAGACCCTTGGTTCCTCTTCTCCAGGTCTTGCCGTAGTACAAGGTAGGAATGATGAAAGCAATCGACACGAAATCAATGATCGCCAACACAATGTAAGTGCTCTTGGTGCCTGCTTTGTCCAACCAGAGCGAGCACGTGAACGTGAAGATGCATGCCAACGTGTTGTTGATGATGGACACCCCCACCATGCCCTGAATGACAATCTCAGGGTACGCGTCCATCAAGTACGACATGGCGGTGTCTCCAATGGAGCCCCACCCAAATCCAATGCATGCCAAACCTCCATAGACAACCCAGGCGGGCCACTTTCCGCCCTCGGCTGCTCCAACACCAAACATGATCAAACCAAGTGGAGAAATAATGATGGTGATGAAAAGAAGCCACAACCGGTACTCTGGCTCGTACAACCCATTGTTGCGCTTTGCAAGCCAGAGCACATGCTTGTCAGAGAGCACACCAGACATGATACACCCAATCACTGCACCCACCAACGTGGCCACGTTCATGATAGCAACACCGGTTTCGGAGTAGCCCCACGGCTCATCGTAGAAGTACGTGTCCTGGGTTGTCAAGAAAAAAGACATGTATGCGTCTTGCAAACCCCACAAGATACCGGAGATCCACACTGCGGGCAACGTGAACACCTTGAAGTACACCACGAACCGTTTCACGTACTGCTTGAACCCAAGACCTTCAATGTATGAGGAGGGCGTGATAAGGGCGATTCTCTTGTGGTAAGGCAAGAGCTTTTCCTTGAAGGGGTCTGCCTCCACGTCCGCGTCATTGGTGGTGGCCAATTGAGTAGAGCTCTCAACGGTAGAAAACATCTGCGAGTCGTCAGCGGCCTCCTTCTTGTCGTCCGCAAATTCCTCCTGCTCTTGCACCTTCTCGGACTCGAAGACCGGCACGTACTTGTTGCGGTCGAAAACGGTCTCCTCGCAAGTGAAGAGGATGACAATGAGAGTGGCTCCACAGATGATGGCGCCCCACCAGCCAACCCATCTGAAACCCTGAGCTTCCGAGATCAAATGGGCAATGAGCGGGCCCAAAAACGAACCGATCGACGTGGCCATGATGTACACCGTCAAAACGGACCCGAGCTGGTGCTGGAAGAAAATGTCTGCCAAAGACTGCTGGGCTTGTGCCTCTGCGCAAGCTTCAGACATGCCAACGAAAGCCTGCGACCAGATTGTGTCTGAGGTTCTTCTTGACATGGCAAACCACACCGACCCGAGAGTGCCTGCCAAGATACAGATGAGGTAGGTGATTCTGCGCCCGTACAAGGACGACGCTGGAGCAAAGAAAATGCACGACCAGCCAATGAAGAGAAACAACACCCCGGCACCGGTGTTCATGGCGTCGTAGGAGATCCCGTACGCCTCGTTGAGCGAGTCCTGGGCGGCGCCCGCGTCGTTGGAAATAGCCGCCGTAAGCGCCGTGATGAACGACACAACAAAGAAGTGCCACATTTTTCTCGTGAACGACCAGTTCAAAGGGTCATTGGGCGAGTCCGAAGGTTGCGGGAGCAAGATGATACCCTTGGAGTTTTTCTTCAAAGGTTTGCCCGTGTGGTTGCTGGACGAGTCGTCCAGCGATGCGAGGATGTTTGTTGTTCCTGGAACGTAGTCCTCAGCAAAGTAGTTGTTTTTCATTTATTTAGCAGCCGCGTGTGGTGAGGGGGAAGCAATGGAGTAGACGGAGGAGATTGATGATGATTAGTGATTGGTGATGTCAAAGGAGCATAATACGTTGGGATGTGAGGGAGCAGCGGATGCCAGGTTGGAGTTTTTAGTACCGAAAAATTTTCGAGTCACTGGTGCAATTGATGTCGTTTTCTTTTTTTTTTTTTGGTTGCGACTGCACTATGTTCTGCGGCATCTTGCGTGTGATGTGTGCAGGTCGAACTGGAGTATTTGGTGGACGAGGATTGAAGCCGACTCTAAGTTGCAACTGATTGAACCTGACGTTGGATTCACTGTTTGTTCTTGTCTGGGGCATTCAGAAGCAACATACGTTTTTATTTGTTTTTGTTCTTGCGGCCACTTCACCTGCGGCTCGTCTTAACCTTCTGCGGCGTAAGCCCTCCACTATTTTTGGGAGGGGTACGGGTGTGATCTCCACACAGGGCCCAGGCAGAATCGACATAGGGCTCTGGCTACACGTGTAGACAATACAGGGGACTGAAGAAGTGTCAGGTCGTTTGAGTCTTCAATTATCCTTTCACTGACTTCAGCTACCATTTCTCCATAACCTACCGAGCCAGCTTCGCATGTATATCTCAACACCAAGGGCCACCTCCTTGCTTCAAAACAGAAAATGTGAAGATTATTGAAGCCCCACGTCATCTAGCTTCATCTACCCTTATTGATTCCTCTCAATAATTGCTGAGTCTAGTCGTTTCGTGTTGGTGGGTGGTCTACCTTAGGCATCTGGGTTGCACACGACCGTGAACACCGAAGTTTCTACAATCTCGCGCCAGCATAAACCACCAACTTCTTCTCACATTCTCTGTAGAGAATCTCGCAACTTTCAGAGACTGTCAAAACCGTAGTACGACTGTCCCTCGGCACTTGTGAACCGACTCCAAAACACATTTTGCATCCCCACCATGGCTTCCAACGAATATCTAACGTGGTGCGACGACCTCCACCAGGTCAAGGGTAATATCTCACAGCTTCAAGCAACCCTTAACCACGTGTTGGCAAAAGCTCCCACTGCAAGTCAGTACAAGCAATTGATGGCCACCACGGATAACGGGTCTTCTGAAACGCCATCCAATCAGCAGGTGCTCGACAAACTACGCACATCACTCAACTCGCCGCAGATCAAGGTGGCAGTCCGCCTCAGAAGTCTTTACGAAAAAGGGTTTTTGCCCTTCTGGCTGGCATTGGCCCGCATCAACTTCAAGTCGCCGCGTGCGGACCGGTTTGTCGGCTACTTGTTGGACTACCAGCCGTTGAAGAAAGACGTTAACAGCATAGTGCAAGAGAACGACAACACGAAGAAAATCGCTCTGCAAGATGACCTGGCGCCATTCCCTCCTTCCTTGCCGCCCCTTGCTGACAGTCTGTTGCACAGACTAGTTCTCACCGACAAGTCGTTGAGACAACCGCTGGACTACTTGGAGCTGCAGACGAAGACAGGCCACCACGACTTCAACAACAACCACAACAGGAAGTTGGCCATTTTGGGCGGAAAGCTCCTTGACTTGGCGCTCGTGGATGTTTTGGACGAAGAGTTCCCAAAGGCCCATGAAAACGATATCGACTACTTGAGGTACCGTCTTACCAACTCACACATTTTGGCCAGATTGGCCTATTGCTACAATCTCACCGAGGCCGTTTTACACAACGTATCCGTTGAATTGGCCACCCTGGACAAGCTTGTCATTTTCAAGAACGTGTTCTTGGCGTACGTTGGAGCCATGTCAAAGAGCGAATATTCGTACGCAGAAATCAAGTTCTGGGTCAAAAAACTCTACATGCCGCTAATCACTCGCTTGCACGAGGACTTGACCAGTGATGAGAAGCTCCAGAACCCGTACGAGATTGCCCATTCAGAGTTCCGGTTCTTGATCGACAGGGTCAATGGATACTTGGATCAACCAAAGAAGAAAATCAAGTACGAGTTCAATTTCTCCCTGGAGGAATGCCCCTACGTCTGCCGATTGGTAGTAGGTCCTTTGGAATTGGGCATAGGCACCGGACGCTGCTACACTGCAGCCAAGAAGATGGCAGTATTTGCGACTTTTGAGGATGCCGAGTTGCGCACACAGCTTCTTGAGTTTCTCATTGAAAGCTACGCTCCAGAGAAGCCGAAGCAAGAAAGTGGAGATGAGCAAGTCGCGCTCCAACAACAGCAACGCGATCTGTCTAATGGCGATGCTCAGAAAGAGCCAGAATCGGAGGATGAGGCGTACTCGCCGGAAGTTAACGGCGACGATTACGAGCCTGCGACTGCTCCAACAGTTACTAGTGCGCCAGAAGTCAATATTTCGGCAATTCCAACGGGTCCAGCTGCTGCACCATCTGCAACAGCTACCCAGGCAACAGCTACACCTGCACCTGCGCATCAGGCGAGAATGCCGTTGCCTTATGGAGCGCTTCCACCGATTCCCAGCATGAAGAAAAGGGGCCCCGCATGGAGATGAGAAGACCAATTAATCAGACTTTCGAAAGAAGTGGACTTTTGAGAAACGAAACAGCTTTTCAAGCGCAGTTTTTCAACATTCAAGTGACCGCATTTTCGGGTGGTTCATGGTTGCAATTTAGCAGATCGGAGCGCGCATACAAGGTGCTCCTCATTGAAAAAAGAAAACATTTCCGGCACATCTTGAGGCTATTGGACGCAAGGGCACCTGGACAATCCCCAACACTAGACGGAGATTCCCACGGGGTGACTTCGGAGATGACTGTTTTGGGCGATTTGGATATTCCGGGCATTCATTCACCGTACCTTAAGTCGCCATTGCCACCACGGAGCGATGCCTATTGTGGCGCCGAAGCCCGGGCATAGTCGGGAACGCGAAGCAACCTGTTGGAGGCGCTCCATGTGCCGCGAAAAAGCAACGCCTGCACGACGTCGACCCTACCGGTATAAACCAATAGAATTCGTGCGTGCGATAGGCGCGAGAAAAATTGTTCCTCATATATACACGGCAAATCACCTCGCAAATTTCTCCCTTTTCTTTCTGACATTTGTACATATATTCAAAATGGCTTCCAAGCAACAGCTCCCAACTTTCACTGTCGGTGACTACGCATCTTTCGCCCTTGCTGGTGCCATGGGTTGTGGTATTACCCACGGTGCTATGACCCCAATTGATGTCATCAAGACCAGAATCCAGTTGGAGCCAACCGTCTACAACAAGGGTTTGGTCGGTTCTTTCAAGCAAATCGTCTCCACCGAGGGTGCTGGCGCTTTGTTGACCGGTTTGGGTCCAACTGTCTTGGGTTACTCTTTGCAGGGTGCTTTCAAGTTCGGTGGTTACGAATTGTTCAAGAAGACCTTTATTGAGCAGCTCGGTATTGACACCGCCTCCAGATACAAGAACTCCGTGTACATTGCCTCTGCTGCTTTGGCCGAGTTCTTCGCTGACATTGCTTTGTGTCCATTGGAGGCCACCAGAATCAGATTGGTGTCTCAGCCAACCTTCGCCAACGGTTTGATTGGCGGTTTCTCCAGAATCTTGAAGGAGGAGGGTGTCGGTTCTTTCTACAACGGTTTCACCCCAATCTTGTTCAAGCAGATTCCTTACAACATCGCTAAGTTCTTGGTTTACGAGAGAGCCGCCGAGGCCATCTACGGCTCCATCGGTACCCCAAAGAACGAATTGTCTAGCTCCACCGCCACTGCCGTCAACTTGGGTGCCGGTATCATCGCCGGATGTGCCGCCGCTTTCGTTTCTCAGCCAGCTGACACCTTGTTGTCCAAGGTCAACAAGACCAAGAAGGCTGAGGGCCAGTCCACCATCGGTTTGTTGGGTCAATTGGCCAAGCAGTTGGGTGTCCGTGGTTCTTTCGCCGGTTTGCCAACCAGATTGGTCATGGTCGGTACTTTGACCTCTTTGCAGTTCACCATCTACGGCTCTTTGAAGACTGCTTTGAACTGCCCACACGGTGTTGAGTTGGTTGCCGCTGAGGACTAATTGTATAGAAGAAGCTATTTATTACATAATACAGTCTCATCTACTCCTGCACGTGCTTCGGTATATCCACAACCAGCTGGCTTGATTCGGGTCGGATTTTTCGATCGGAACAACCGGCGGAGAGGTAGATGGTACTGCAGCCACCATGGATCATTCCGTCATCACGCTGAGGCTGAGGCGTCCTGCAGGAACTGCGGATTGACCTCTTAGCCACCATCACTATTTGGAATTAAAGAGAAAAAGGAAACGACAATTGGAGAAATAACAAACGATATTCCACCACGAAACGTTTCAGATCCACTCGAAAATTCAGCCAGCAGTGCCCGCGCGCGATACCGTAATTACCGGATGCGGTCGGGTCTGGCGTGAGCAACCTTTCCTAATCGGGGCATGTAATTGCTGCTTCGCACGCTTCGTACACCTCATGCTGCAGAAGCTGCCAAAAATAGCGGCGTTCGCAGCCAAAGGTAGGGTCTCGATGGGACATAACCCGGTATTTAGTGCATACAGCGGCAAATTGCTGGTCACTGATGGTATCGGGCCAAATGTATTTAAATGGGCTCAGGGGTGCTGGCTGAAACACTCAATTCAGACAGAAATTTGATTTAGCTTCGCTTGTGGTATCCAAACAGTCGTGAATCATCTCCAAACCACACATCATGCATATCACCACTCTCATCGCCAATTTCATTGTGTTGATCTCCACCATTCTGGCGGTTCCCATCACGAAGCGCCTTTATAGACCTTCTTCGCCCGTTTTTTCCATCATTGCCCACCACGAAGGTGCAGTTTTCCAATACCACCTCTTGAAATGGGACGGCAAGGACCTTGTGCTCAATGCCGATGAGCAGGCGTTTTTCGGCCGGGTGAGAGCATCAGAAGGATACATCTTGAACTTGCCCGGAAGTAATCACTCGGCGAACGCCACCCAGTCAGTCGCTAGAACCACCAATGTTCACGTCGACCCTAAAACTTTCAAGTTGACCACCACCAACTCGTCGCTCAACTCCACCCACGGGTTCGGCATCGACAAGCAAAAGTTGACCTACAAGAACTCGTCGGCGTTCTTGGCATGCCCTGGTAATTCTTACAGAGGCGAGTACTACTTGTACTGGGGCAATCATAACAAGACCACCTGTCCAAACAAGGCTAGAGGGTACACGGTGGACCTTATTGTCCAGACGGACGCTACTGTTAACTACACCCCAGAGACGAACGTGAGAAACTTCACGATCCCACCAATCTCTGAAAAGAAGAAAAGATTCTATCTATTCTAAAGTTTTACGCGCCAGCGTTTAATCCTCAAAGTTTTCCCTAATGCACGATTTTAATGTTTTGATACTTTTGTAGTGTATTGCAGTAGTACAGCTCAGTCGCATCATATGCGATCTACTCTATAAACACGTAAAATGTGTGAGCCACACTACTTCTTGAGCGATTCGTGGTCATCCTCAAGCAACTTCTCGGTAGGATGCCGCTCGTCAAACCAGTACTTGGACATCAAAATCACCGCTGCCACAAACTCCATCGTGGTCGACAAAACATACTCGTACACCACCAACTTGTGGCCTACCGACCCGTTTTGCGTGTAGTTGGACAACTGGTAGTAGTTCATCAGGTCGATGTAGATGGAGAGGATGCCAAAGATGCCTCGCACCAACAAAAAGGGCCCTGCCATCATAACCGCGATGGTGATGTGGTTCCGAATGCGTTCCTTGGCGAAAATGTAGAGGTTCAACAAAACCAGGCAAATTGTCATGGTTAAGAATAACGCCTGGCCGACGGTACGGAGAATTTTCGATGTCACCACCTTGTTGTGCTCCTCCAGAAGCCTGTCGTAGTCAATTCCAGCCAACATCGACCCACCAGCAATAACCATGGCATTGGCTGGAATAAGCGTCCAGTGGAAAATCGCTTTCCACGACAGAGTGAAGAATCTGAGAATGGGGAAGTTGATTTTCGGTTTGGAGTCGAGCACCCACGACAGGCCGTATGTTTCCACTTGGGCACGGCAGGAAAACCGGAATGCTGCAAAAATCAACGTGAAGTAGCCCTCGGCGCCAAACACCAAGTAGGCAATAAGCCACTGATAGTGGTCGGGCCCAAGTTTCGCGTACACCAACCCACATAACTGGCCAGCAAATCGAAATAGCGAGAAAAAGAGGATGAATGAGTACAAGGTGAGGAAACCTTTCTTGACCACCACGTAGATCATCAACACAAGGAACACCGAGTACAACGCAAGGAAAACCGCAGCGGCAATGCCACCGTCTGAAAGGGCCATTGTGTATTAATGTGGTTATACAGTTTGAACATTCCGGGGAATCCCTAAGTGCTTATATAGCAGCGGCTGCCGTGCCCCTCCTCAAGTTGAGTCCAAACCATGGGAGGTCCGCTTACATAAGCGCAATCGAAAACGCACGCTAGCCGCATGGGTGCCATACAGTCTGGTCCTGGACAATGCGAGCGACAGCGGCCGGAGAAAAAAAATAATGATGGCAGAAATTACTCAGCCTTTGGGGAAAATTGGAATTTTTGGTTTCTACGAGATCAGGCATGGCTAGAAGCCACCATTGCCACTCCTGCTAGTCATTTCTCCTACAAACTGAGGAGATCCTCTCGACTGACGATGCTCCCTGCATTATGAGCGATCGATTCTTGGGAGGGTTCACCTGCACCACGGCAATTGCATTGGAATTTGCATGATCGAGGACGCCACTTCGTATTCTAGAAATTAGATACGTCACGGGTCCAAGATTCAGACGGTTGGCCACGCGTTATGAGTCACTTTGGATCAGACGTGGTGGCTATGCCTCCACCAATACCATGACACAAGGTTTCGCTTAGTGGAGCAGCACAAAGCACAACGGACGTGACTTTCACCTGCTGCGTGGGTGCTGTCGAATTGCCGTCTATGTGCTGTCGAATTACCGTCTACATGCTACCTACTTTCCACGGGTGTGCCGACTTTTTTATTTGCTACTGTCTGTAAACCGTCAGACATGCTTGCGGCCGATTCTGGTTACGAGCTTCCCGTGGGTCCGTCCACACGGCTGAATGTCCAAATTGTCCTTGGCAGTTTTTCTCTCACACACCAAATACAAAGGAGTGCCTGACAGTTGGTTGCGTGCCCGTCAAAACACGGCATTTGTGTGTGGCTCTATTGATAAGCATCGGCCGTAATATTGTCGCGGACATGGAGATTATCGGCCGTAAGAATTCGCGCCTCTTGATTAGATGCAACTTGTTACGTTCAGGTGGATTTCGATCGACGGAGCCGATTGGGTGATCGAGTGAACCAATTGGGCTTTAGGGACTCTAAAATTGACGGAGTTTCCATCAGATCCGAAGATAAGATCGATCTTGTCAGATTAACACGCTGTGGCTGACACTTGGTGCAAGAATCTTGTCAGGAATACAACTTCTGAACGAATTCGTAGCTTTAGGAAACAATCCAGAAGGAGACATGTTGGCATTTAAATGCTGGTACTGCGTTGCAGCTTTCAAGGTGCCCTTATAATCCGACACAATCAGGCTGGTTAGTGCTTGGTTTCTACTTCAAGCACAAGCACAGATGTTCAGAGTGCCGCCAAAGCTTTTCAAAATGGAGTTTCGTTCCCATTCTAATATGATTTTACTTCTCTACTCCTTACCTTAATCTCAATTGTGTATCACATTGTATTGGAGAAGGAAAATTCGCACTGAGGGCAGTGAGTATGAGGCACAAAAATGAGAGGTAGTCTCACATAGAGAATACTCAGCAAAACAATAACGAAGTAATAACAGAAATATTGGAGAAAGTCGTAGAATAATAGTAGAAATATTGCAGAAGTGTTGTTCGGAGAAAAACATACTCGAGCCGTTTGCTCCTCACTTTTTCAACCTTTTTTCGTGTTCCCATGAACTGCAACCGTAGTCTCACCGGCCTACACAATCTTGGTACTGCACACACCCACCAGAAGTTTTTCTCAGATGAGCATCTACATATTTTCCTAGTAACCGACCTTGGAGAAACGGCACCATGTCCGCAAAGCATAAATCCGACGAGTTTGTCTACGACTCCGAGAGTGGGTCCGACTTCGAAGACGTGGGCTTCGAGGCACCAAAGCACTTTGAGAAAGTCCCCTTGCTCACCCCAAAAGCCAACCTCGACAATAAAGAGATTTGGTTGATCAAGGCGCCCAAGGGATTCCAGGTGTCGAAATTGAAGACCTTGCCCGTTTCATTCACATCTACAAAAGTCAGCAATCACGGCGTGAAGCCCTTCGAGCTAGAAGGAAAGAGCTTCCAGGTGAACGAGGAGCTATTCTCTTCGGACTCCGCCAAATACTCCATCATCCACGAGGACTTGCTCAACAAAAAGATCGACCGCTATTACACCGTGAGACAGGTTGTGAAAATTCCGGAGATCAACTTCGAAAAGGCCATTAAGCCCAGAAAGGATGTTCCTAAGGAGGAGAACTTAAAGATGAGACACTTCCCTACCGGCTACTCTGCCAACAACTTCGACGAAGCACAGCCAATTGCAGAGTCCAGACTAGACGAGGATGGCAAGGTCATTAAAAGAGTGAAGCTTGACACCACATCGGAGAAGAAGGAGAAGAAAGAGAAGAAGGAAAAAAAGGAGAAGAAGGACAAAAAGGAGAAGAAGGACAAGAAGGACAAGAAGAGGAAGGCTTCCGAGTAGCCCATTTGCATCTGTACATTACCACAATAGATATATCAGTACGAGAGAGGCACCACTAGGTGTATTACCACGAGTAAGAATGCCCCACTAGGTGTAAGTGTAAAAGTGCCCCATTGAAGTGAACAAAAGATCTGCCCAATGGAAATCACACACAAACGTTTTCACAAAGTCAAGCACAATTCAAACGTGACACTTTCCCAAGTCAGCTAAAATTGGCCCTCGGTGGTCAACCTCTGCCCTTGCGTGCATACTCTTAAGTACATCTCCAGCGCGCTCTCCACAAATCATCTCCCACCTATTAATAAAGCTATGGGCAACAAAGCATCGAGACCGGCGAGAAAGCTCACCAACACAATAGTCCATACTGGACCCGTGGTGCGCTCGTCTCAGCCACATCTTCCTTCGCAGGAGGAGATGCTGAATCTCGAGCAAACCAGTCGAGCACGAGCCACCAAATCAGAAGAGCAAGGCAAGGAGCAGACAGAACAACCACAACAGAACGCAAATCCGGGCCAGCTATCGCGAAATGAAAACACAGACGCCCAGGGCCCGGAAGGCAAGGACGGCATGGACCCAACTGCAGACAAAGCGTTCATTGACTCCATCAGCATGCTAGGGCGGCAGATCCAGTCACATAGCGCAAGAAATCCGGCCGAGCAGCTTGACGTCACGGCGCTCAAGCAGCTCCTTAACAGGAAAGTGCTTTACGAAAAGGGCCAGAACGAGGTGAAAGCGCAACTCAACGCCCAGCAAGACACAAGAACAATGATCCATCCACGCACGTTGACGGCGATCTTGAACGCGATTAACGAGCACAAGGCAGCGCCGCTGGAAGTGCTGAAGGACTACCAGGTCCAGGAGGCGTTTCTCGAGAACTTGAGCCGGTTCAGAGTCGCGTCCAACATGGTGATCATTGAGGAGGACCACAAGGACGACGAGATCGGGCCGAAAATCGGGCAGCCCACCGCCAGAGCCGCCAGCGAGGGGTCGATGATCGACTACAACGGCGACATGACCGAGGCCGTCAACCAGGACCGAATCAAGCAGCTCCGCAAGAGGCTCGAGTAATGGTGTACATAGTGAAGAGCACGGAGCAGTAAAAAGCACGGAGCAGTGAAGAGAGAGGCATGTAGGAGGGAAGTAGTTTCTGTGAGTGTGAGTTGAACTCAGAGTTGTCGCTTTATGGTCAATTCTGTGTTAGCAGAGTATAACTCACTCTGCTTGACATAATTCAGTGCGAACAGAACGCTTTGCGAACTCGGGCAACACTGAACTGCAAAGACAACAACAACAACCTTTTAATGCTGTTAAATTTTTTTTTCTTCCTCTGCATTCATGTCAGCTCAAAGCTGCTGTGATCTCTCTGGCCAATCTCTTCATTCTCTCCCCCAATCACCTTACTCATGCCCTTTTCCTTTTCTCCGAGTGCGGCCCTCGGGCCCTCGCGGTTATATACCCACCTCGACCCCGGATTTTTGTCCAACCTAAACTTCCACTATGACAATCCGTGCAAAGCTCGCCAGGTACACCCCTTGTGACGTGCTGGATGCTCTCGTGCAATTCGGCGTGGCTAATGGCGGATACCTCCCCAATTTGGTGCAAAGACTGCCCATTGGCAACTCCCCCAACTCTGGAGCAAAGTCGGTAGTGGGTCCAGCGTACACGGTGCTTTACGCTGCAAAAAACGACCCCCGCCCAGCGGTTAAAGGGTCATACATCGACGAGATCCCGCCAAACAGCGTGTTGGTTTTGGGTCTTGCGGAAGACCTCCAGACATCGGGTGCCCCCTATGTCAAGGTGGACAATGCACTTTACGGCGGCTTGATGTCGACCCGGGCCAACTACAGAAACGCTGCAGGCAGCGTTGTTTTGGGGCGGATCCGTGATTTGGCCGAGCATAGGGACCTCAATTATCCCGTTTGGTCGCTTGGAGTTGGGTCCACTGCGCCCGGGCCCGTGGTGAAAGTTGTGGGCATCAATGTGCCAATCTCACTCAAAGTGGCCGGGCCCGACACAATCGTGGTCAACCCGCAAGACTACATTGTGGCCGACGAGAACGGCGTGGTGCGAGTCCCAATCAATCACAACCAAGGGCCTGAGGCGGCTATCGACGTGGACAAAGTGTTGGAGTACATCCCTAAACGAGTAGCCGCCGACGAGAAAGTGAGCGAAGATATCAAGAACGGGCGTCCTGCGGCAGAGGCCCAGAAGTACTGGCGCAGCAAAATCTGAGCGCAGGGAATCCAGCTAGAGAGATATAGGACCAAGGTGGGAATTCAATTTGATTCGTATTGATGGGTTATTTTGGTGCCAGTTGGCCAACAACGCATAGTGCGAATCGGAGAACCCGAAACTGGGGCCACAAACATGACCAACACATAAGAGACACGCGCAAGGCACATTTCGCCATTTCCTACTTTCTGCAACAATATGCCAATTTAAACATCCTGACCTTCCTTTCTTCTCCGCTCGGCCTGTGGGGCGAAAGTTTGATCTGCTGTAGTCGGAACCCTTATCGCGCGCTCCACACACTCCACACTCCACATAAAAGTCACCTCCATAGTCGTCTCCAACCCCCGTCGACACTCCACAAATTTACGTTAATTTCACAGTTTGTCGCCCGCTATGCCCATGGACGACTACGCAAACCACCATGGCGAGCCTAACGAGCCGCTTAGTGCAGAGTCAATTGCGAATCTCCGCCTTGCTCTCACTGGCAACAATGAGTTGAAGTTGCGGCTAATCTCTGACGAGTCTTTCCTCAAATGGTTTGCAAAACAGTTGCATCAAAGTTTGGACAAGTTCGTCGCCTCAGAATGGCCGCAATTGGACCAGATCAACGAGATGCAAGAACAGGTCATTGTGCTTCGTATCTTGGTCACATTTGCTGGATTATCGCCGCTGGGAGACAGTTATCGCGGTCCAGATATCAAAAATCTCCGATTTGGAGTTCCCGTACTCTCGAACATCATCAAATATGTGCTTGAAGTTGCTTTGCCCCGGCTAGTGGCGTCAGAAACCGGAAATGATCTCCTGATTGCAGACGCGGTGGAATCCATGGTCCGCGATGCATTCCACGTCATTTTGGTGTTCGCAAATGTGCTGAAACAGGCACTGGAAGATGTGGCATTCGGAACCATCTGGCGTCTTTTGACTGCGCTCATGGTTCTCGCAGATGGTCCTAACACTTCAAGTTCGCCACATATGGAGAGAATCTTGGTCTGTGGATTGGAATTGATACCATACTGTTTGGAAAGGGGCCCCCGCGAAGACACCCTGACGTATGCGGAAGCAATGCTAGCCATATCCTTGGCTCGTCTTCACGAAGAGCTACTTCTGCTACAAGATGTAAGTACCTTGGAAGCAGGAGAAATAAGATCGCTGATACCGAATTCGCAGGCAGGAGCGACCTACAGCAATGGTCATGAGGGGTTGTACCCTCAGAAAGCAGATTTGGGCTCGCTCACTGCCCTAACAGTGGCGGTGGTGCAGATTCTTAATTACTTGAAAGAGTCAGGCAAAAGAACAGTGCCACAGATCGAACAGAACTTTTTTGCATCACCCGAGGTCCACCGTCGAATCCTTTTACTTCTCAAGTATGACGGCCGCAAGTTGCTTAATATAGCGGCGCTAAACTTGGTACGTTACAATCTTGCGTTCTTGGATCAAGATTCGGAGTTCTCGCAAGAAAGCGTGTCTTCCATCTTCGAAAAATTATTTCCCCGCATCATCCAGCTTCTTGAATTTGAACATTCGTCTGTCTTGTCGCATCCCGTTCCCAAATACATCGAATTACCGGTATCGATCCTTTCGGACTTGTGTTTGAAGAACCCAGAAATTTGCGTTCACTTGAGAAACACCAATGTCGACTTCAAAATCATGCTGGAGCTCGAAAAGTTGTTTGGTCAAGTGTCATTTTTTCGCCAGTTGCATGCCCTCAAATCTGCCACCCAAGTTGGAACTAAGTTGGCAGACTTTACCACTTTGCGCAACAACGCAACAGATCATGAAGGGGATCCTGACCATCTGCTTCAAGAATCGCAGTTGGAGGTGATCTCGAACTATTTGCTCTTATTGAGTGTATTCACTAGCTCTAACGAGGAATTTCGCCGCAGGATCACAGCTTACAAAAACGACCAAACAACCAAAGCAGGACCAAATTTTCTCTGTTTGATGGTTTTCGAGATTATTGATGATTTCAGATTCATAGTCGAGCAGACAATTTTAGGCTACAAAGTCTTTGCACAGTTACAACAGCTGCTGCTGACCGATGTGAGGGTTCTCTCATGGTATGGAAGCAATATGGGCGTCATTTGCACGTTGTTGGAGAATTCGATCTTCTCAAACACTTTTTACCTCATCAGGTCGCTCTCAAGATCGGTTTCCACTTTGCGTACGTTTTTCGTCGATTGCAATTCCATCAAGAGCACATTCGATAAGGAGTCACATCTTACCGAGATTCAAAAGGCGGACCACATCAATACAAATGAGTCTATTGTGGACATCGTCGGCGCGGGATATGACCGCGAGCTTTCCTTTGATCGAAAGCGCAGTTTTGTTACCAGTTTGCTTGAGATTTTGAGCCTTCTTGAGGATGTTCAAGTCGTGGTCAATTATTTCCTGTCGTTGAAAGAATATTTCAGAAGTCAAAGAAATCGCTCAAGAAAAGCTCTCGCTGTCAAGAAAGTGATTTTACTCGCGTCCATCGCCAATTTCATCCTTGACTTCAGTTCCTTTAGATACGGCATCATCAACCATGAAACATTCCTCAGAGATTTGGCAGTTCTTTACATGAGCGCTATGAAAGCCAAACAAATCTATGATTTATCTGAATCCAAAGACGTCGATGATCGCGAAGCAACTTACGAGCAATTAAGAATCCAGTTGGGTGTTTTCCAGGTGGTGAAAAATTACCTCTACAATGAAAACGAGGAGAACAGAAAGTTTGTATGGGATTATATCCCTCTTTCCATGATCTTCGACAAGGCATTGTACGGTGTTATAACCAACGCTGAGAACGATCTGGAGCTCCACAAGCTTCTCTTGCTGCACAAGATTATTGCATTTGAGATTATGAGAAATCTCACAGCAGCATCATCATATTTCAGCGAGGCTATCAAAGAGTCGTTTTTGAGTTATGCGTCTGAAAAACGTCTGGAGGGCCAACACTATGTCCCCGAATCCTGGAATGATTTCCTTTATGAGAATTTGATGTGCTTTGATCTCTTTGTGGATTTAACTGGCGACAAAGAGCTGAATGAAAAGAGATTTTTCTCTGATGACGAGTTCTTACTCACTTTGATCAAAGACGAGAATTATGTTCGTCTAGTTGTGGGTATCAATTATTTGGAAGATCATAGATACACCAACATTTCGACGTTCCGCAAGTCTGACTTCCCTCGGGCCAACCTTCTCGATGTTTGGAAAAGGTTTCTCGAAGTCAAATTGCTGGACAAGCACGAGAATAAGATCTGTGGTCTGAACTTAAATGAGAGAGTCAAACTTTCGAACCTGGTGAGCGAAGTGAAAGTATCTGTTGATTGGATATTGATCAATATCACCTGGGAAGACGATGCCTACGGATTCCTAATGCCAGACAACGTCAACTTCCGACTTTTGGATACTGTTTCGTCGAATGCTCAGGAGTCACATGCCAGTGGGAGTGGTGGAAACAATTTGCTCACACCCAACAATATTGTGATCGAAGAAAGTGAGGAGGAGGACGACGGAAGTCAAACAGGCTCGCCAGCGTCCCTGGAGGTCCATGTGGGAGATGATAATGGGGTACTCAAGCCACAGGCGCGAGCCAAGATCCTCAACAAGCATGGATTCAGCAATGTCTTGCAGAGATTGATCTACGACATGTCGACGCCCAAGTACGAGCCCACCCGGAACAACCGCAGGAGTCCCTTGGAGAGGTTCGACAACTTGAATGCCAACGATCTCTACGAGAAGTCGAAAACTGCACACTACCAGATTATCTCATTGCTTTCTGGAACACAACAGGGACATGGCAAGCACAGAGGTTCTCAGCACTACAATGTCAAACAGAAGCATCCGTTGAGGCGGTCGAGCAACATCATCAACAGTCGAGATGGCGAGCGTATACGGCGAGAAGTGAACAGAGAAAGTTCCAACAGCCATGTGTTGTGGGAGGACATGGGCACCAGTCAACATGATGCACAACCCCATGTTAGCGGCGCTGAGACTGAAGCGTCCGATGACAACGCAGATGAGGAGATTGAGGAGTTTTGGATCAGATGAGTTTTGGATCAGATGAGTTTGAGGCGGGCAGAAAAAGTTCAGACAAGAGGGTGCAAACGCTCATACGAGTTCGCGCCCAGCGGTTGATGAATTCTGCAGCTAGCCACCCAAGATATCCGCGGAGTTGCTGGATCGGCCTTTGACCTGCAGCGTCTAGAACGGCAGGTGACCGCGACCGCCAGTCCCGTGATCGCTGACGTAAAACGGCTCAGATTCGCCATTCTCCAAACCGCACACACTACCTCGGCCGGGATTTGTTGGATGTCAATTTTTGTTACTTCCACTTGGATGTCCCGGTGCCCAAGCGATAGGTAAGTATAAAATTTAGGCTACAGCTGAAATGCCCTCCGCGTGCATGTAGACGACATTTCACCCAGCGCGGTCACATAGAGCATGCGTATTGCTGCCGAAAGTGCATGGGGCTGAGGGGGCAAACAACAACAGATATTGTCGACGATGCGGGAGTCAGAAACACAAATGGGAATCGAGTTGCAGAAACACAATTGCCGATACTAACAACACGTTCTCCTCCGCAAATATCTGACCACCGAGTTTGCTGCGGCGATTTGTCCCAAAACTCCACCCGCAGTTGAATCTTGGCTCAGATCGACAACTCAGAACGGGCGCAGACCGCCTCTACTTGTGCGCCTAGTCAAACTAAAAAACAAAATAAAACAACAAGGATCTTTTCCTGCGATCTGGCCGAGCGCATGAGAACAATCCACATTGTCAATTTTGTTCATAACTTGCCAGCACTTACAGGAAAGCGTCCGCATAAACCTCGCGGAGCCTTCTGACTGGAGGGTGCATGTAGGCACAAAAGCAATTTGGTCTAACGTCAACGTCGGACCTTGAGGATAGGAGACCAGCAGCAACCTGGTTGTGACTGGAAACGACAAAAGGTTGCATTTCTTAAGTAAGTCCAAACTTGGTCACACAGTGGAGTGTTATTCAAAAGAAATTTTTATTTGCGAATTTCCGCAATGTTTTTCCAGCTTTGTATGTGTCGCTTTATCGATGTGCTCACGCCGCTGATACTGCTTACAAGGGGCGAGCATTTTTTTATTTTTTTTTTTTTGTTTTATTTATATTTTTCTCCTCTATCGACCGCTTTTCCATTTAGACAATCACTCATCATTCCATATCGGCTCGTCTTATTCCTGCTAGCTATCTTGCTCCCAGTGTCCTCATAATTGATTAACTACCATGGAGACTTCAAATCGCTCGGTTGAGCAGTTTGCTAGTGGTTCCCAAACGTCGTCGAGGTCTTCCAAATCGGCGGCTAGAGACACAACCACAAAAGGGAAATACTCCCTAAATGACTTTCAGATTCTCAGAACGTTGGGCACAGGCTCGTTTGGTCGGGTCCATTTGGCCAGGTCTGTTCATAATGGTCGTTTCTACGCCATGAAAACCTTGAAAAAGGAAAGAGTGGTCCAGATGAAGCAAGTTGAGCACACAAATGATGAACGCCGGATGTTGCGCCTAGCCCAGCACCCTTTCATTATCCGCATGTGGGGCACCTTCCAGGATTGCCACAATCTATTCATGATCATGGACTACATCGAAGGAGGTGAGCTCTTTTCCTTGTTGAGAAAGTCTCAGCGGTTCCCCACGCCAGTGGCCAAGTTCTACGCAGCGGAGGTGTTTTTAGCCATCGAATATTTGCACAATCTCGACATCATATACCGAGATTTGAAACCCGAAAATATCTTGTTGGACAAGAATGGCCACATCAAGTTAACCGACTTTGGCTTCGCCAAGGAGGTTACTGACGTTACATACACCTTGTGTGGCACCCCAGACTACATAGCGCCCGAGGTTGTCGCGACGAAACCATACAACAAGTCGGTGGATTGGTGGTCCTTCGGAATCTTGATTTTCGAGATGCTCACTGGCTACACGCCCTTTTATGACCCTACGCCGATGAAGACATATGAGAATATCTTGAACGGAACAATCACATACCCAGATTACTTGCCGCCAGACATTCTAGACTTGCTTCAGAAGCTCATTGTCAAGGACTTGACACAACGACTCGGAAACCTACAAAATGGGTCTGACGATGTTAAGAACCACCCATGGTTTAAAGAGGTGATTTGGGAGAGATTGCTTTCGAGAGATATCGAGACGCCTTACGAGCCTCCAATCACCTCGGGAGTTGGCGACACCTCACAGTTTGACAGATATCCAGAAGACAAGGATTTGGATTATGGTATCTCCGGTGTTTCCGATCCTTACTCAGACAAGTTCACAGATTTCTAAGCTTCCAGACAATGCATTATTGACGAGGTCTGACAGGGACTTGATCCTCGTCTAATAACTAATTACACAGACATTTGTTGGGTAAGTTTATCAGGTCATCTAAGTTGAGCAAGCATTTTGTTTTCATTACGTTTCCGTGCATATACATCACTCGCAACAGCATTCAACTGGTCTCAACCAATCGCTCTTGAGGAGCTGGTCCACAGTTGCTCGGTACCTTGGATTGACTTCGAGCAATTTGTAGATGAAGTATTTGCGGAGAATAAAGTCATCCTCTTCAAAATCAGCGTCTCTCTGTAGTGCATCATCGTCCAGGTCCCTTATTGGAGTATTGAACAATGTTTCGATCGGAAGAAATGTGCCATGCCTTTGAATAGTCCATTCCTTGGTGTTCTTGTCATAATCTGCCAACATTGCAGTCTTATCATATTCGTCGAACACCACATCTTTGTATCTTCTGTTCTTATTAAGGGATGTTGATTTAACATCCGTTGACCTCCACAAATATGAAGAGCTGTAGCTCTTGGAGTTTTCCTCGTGTGCTTCGCTATCATAATATTCAAGTAGACAAGAGTCGCTGTAGTTTCCCACGAAAAATGACCTCCTGATGTTGAATAGGACCAAAATGATAATCCCCAATGCCCAGCAGTCTTTCTTGATAAGTGATATCCCGCTTTTAGACGGAAGGTGTTCCTCCGGTGCCAAATATGGCTCAGATCCAATGGGTCCGCCCGATGAAGGGTGCAACTGTTCCTTTGTATCCCACATGGTCCGCACGACACTCGACTTACCGAAATCTGAGATTTTCAAATTGATTTTGCCTCTTGCATTTTCTTGGCCTCTGTTCTCATATGTTATCAATATGTTCTCCAATTTCAAGTCACAGTGCGCAACACCATGATTGTGCATGTACCACAATCCTTTGGCAATTTGTTTGATCATGCAATCGATTTCATCAATGCAAATGTATTTTCTTTGCGCCACGCACCTCTTGATGTAAGAGAAGAAATCTCCGCCAGCCGTGCATTCCATAACCTGGCTGATCTTGATTCCGCCTTCTGAAGTATCATGTGACAAGCTGCTAGGATTTCTTGACGGTAGCGTTAACAAAAAATCAAGCGTGCGCACAATGTGCTTGCTGTTCAACGCAGATGAGATGATGAATTCCGAGACTACTCGCTCGATGAACATGTCGTTTGTCTCCGTGGCTTTCAGGTCGGTTGCTGATTTTCTTCGGAGCTCTTTCACCGCGTAAATCTTGTTCTTCCCCAAACAGCTGTCGTTGTTAGAAGAATCAATGATCTTGATCACTCCGTATGCTCCACGCCCTATGACATCTTTCACATTGCCGTATCGCTCAAATAGCGTCTTGCTGTTCTGCATTAACAGGTACTGCGAGTCCAACTGTGGCAGGTCGAGAACTGACCGAAGTCGGCTGGTGAGTTCGTTGATGAGAGAGACTTGGGGATCTCCCACGACAGAGTCAAAAATGTGCGGGTCTGACTTGCTCATGGTGGGCGGTAGTCTGGTGATCTTCAACCCGCCCGAAAGTAAGGAGAACGTGCGCTTCAGCTCCTCGTTGGCGAGCTTGTTCAATGTCTCCTTGGATGTGTGCAGCCCAAGCCCACACATACCCATTAGGGTGGAGAGTTGTGATACTGTCACCGGAGGACGAGGTAGTATGGCATGTGTATGCTCTTCATAGTCGTCGTCTTCACTCTCGTAGTCTTCGGTAAATTCGTTGTCATCCTCGTCATAGTCATCTTCGCTGAAGTCGTGATGCTCGTCGTCGTCTATGATTGTGCTGACTCTCTTTGTCGAGGGGGTTTTTGCCGCCTTGGAGGGTATTAGTAAGTCGTTCTGAATCGGTTCTTGCTGGGGGTTTTTCGCCTTCGAGGGCAATTCAGATTTTGAGATTAGCCGGTTTGAAACGTTCGAAGATCCTTTTGATAAGGAACCCTCCTTCGGCTCCTTTTTCTTAGAGAAGAAGCCCATAAGTGTGGGGAACATTCCATCAAATCGATTAAGTGGTGATTCCGTGTGCAGCCTGCAGGAGCACTTCGGACTCGGATAACGGTGACGTATGTCAGTGGGCCCCCAGACATTGCAAGAGCAATTTTTATCTGGATAGTCAAAGTGCTTACTTGATTTGTTCGTTTTATTCCGGGTCCATTTTTGGTGATTTCTAATTTTTAAGTCGAGATTCATTTTCCCGCTGTGTGATTGCGGTTCTGGCAAAAAATGCGAATTACGGATTGCGCAAAAAGCTTGGTAGCTGCGACCGCTCCCCACTATAAATATCTACCAATATCTGCCATTCCCCAATCAACATTTTCATAAACATACTACACTCTTTTCCCGAAACCATACACATTTCACCAAGTTGCCCTCACACATGTGGCGGGGTCCTTTTTCCCACTCATGCCGCAAATCTGCGTTACCATAACACCAATAGGTTGAGGTAGAATAACCGCCCACCACGGCCCGGTTAGCAAGCCCAAGCATCCTTGACCCTTGCCGCCCATTTACAGTGGGTGGTTGCAAATGTCGGCTGCCGCGCGCGTATTTAATTATTGTGGCCAGCGTCTTTATTATGACAGGCGCACATTCAAACTTGAAGGCACCCCGAGCGCGAGCGCCTGCATCGTCCGTAACCTCCTTCCGGCCCCCCATCAGCCCCGCCATTACAGCCCTAAGCCCCACGTGAGCGTCAACACCAACAAGCGACGGGTCGGGAAAATCAGGGAGGCGCCCCGAATGTTGGATCCAAACAGATCGAGCCAATTGTCCCGCACAATTCTGCCAATTTTAGTGCGGGTTGGCACCGAGGAGGCACCTCCCATTCCTGGCGGCCCGACACGTCTCGGTTGTGCGAATTCTCGCTTCATTCCTGTGCGTGCCCTCTCGTGTATCACCGCTGCGTACACTCCGTCCAGCCCTAGTTTAGACGTTTCAAACCACATCCTCACCCAGCTAGCGACGGCTCTTTCTTTTTTCTGTTTGATATCTTGCCAGCAGCCTGGAGAGTTTCAGCATGACTTCTATCTACACGTCTGACATCAAGAACCACAGGAGAGCGCCGCCTCCGCCTGGTTCCAAACCTGAATCGGATTTCAGACTCAACATCGCCTCAAGAAAACACAGCGGATGGGTCTACTTGAAAGACGATGGCATATTCACGTCTTTCCGTTGGAACAAGCGCTACATGGCCATCTCAGATCGCGCATTGAACTTCTACAAACTGGAGCCTGCCTTTGGTGAGTTGTCCTCGGAAGTGGATATGCTGTTCCCACTAAACTTGATCAGCGTCATCAACCTAAAGCCAAATTCGGGCTACAGCAAGACGTCCCACACCATAGAGATTGTGTTCAAGAACGGCAGCAAGCCCATGTTGGTTTCCATAAAGAACAACAATGACTATTTGGATTGGCTCGATACGTTCACCACGAAGTGCCCCTTGGCTACCATTGGGCAGAACGGCGTGGCAGGTTCCGGGAATGCTGGCGTGTCGAACCCCATTAATTTCACCCACAAAGTCCACGTTGGTTTTGACCCTGCAAGTGGTAACTTCACGGGGTTGCCCGAGGCATGGAAGAGCATGCTTCAACACTCGAAGATCACGAACGAGGATTGGAAAAAGGACCCAGTGGCTGTCATCGAGGTCTTGGAGTTCTACTCGGACATTAATGGCTCCAATAGTAACACTCCCATTTCGTCTCCTGCTCTCAATGTGAATGCGATGGCAAAGATGAATTTGCAAGATTGGACGAAGCACCCAACTGCCAAGTCGGCACTGGAGCCATCTGATCTAAAGCCAACCAGGGCAGCACCGAAGCCTCCAATTCCATATCACATTTCACTGCAGCAGCTGCTGAAGGAAAACCTCTCACCTTTGACAAATCTCATGAACGTCCAGAAAAATGAGGGCTTAGTACCAGTGAGACGTGCCCCCCCTCCACCGCCAGGTCAATCAAGCAGTTCTAGCGCATCTTCGTCGCAGTCACATGGCCAAGTTCTGTCGAACGATGAAATTCGTGGAAAATATGCGAACAAAAGTGGAGCCCATAATCAGACTGCTCCTCTCAAAAAGCCTACTGGTCTAGGCATCTACACGCAAGCTCCCAAAACGGCACCGCCGTCATTGCCACATAATGTGCATCCTAATGTCAAGATTCAGCCCCAAGGTTCCAAGGTTGCTCCCTCCAAATCAGACCTTGATCAAGGAAAGGCACACGTGACGCCAAACCTTAAACCATTGAAGTTGGGGTCGTCCGATGAAAAAAATCACGCTATTGGTGGGAAATCTAAATTGATTGCTACTGGTCCGGGGCAAGTGAAGAGTGCCAAGCAACTTAAGAGAGAAAGGGAGCAGCTAAATGACCGCCAGATCTTAGCTAAGTTGAGAACGGTTGTGAACAACAATGACCCGTCATCGCTCTTCCGCATAATCTCCAAGGCCGGCCAAGGGGCTTCCGGCGAGGTCTATCTCGCTGAGTCTCTTATTCCGAATGAGCGTGGCAAGAAGGTTGCTATCAAACAAATGGACCTCCAGGCCCAGCCTAGAAAGGAGCTCATCATCAATGAGATTTTGGTGATGAAGGATTCTCAGCATGACAATATTGTTAACTTTTTGGACTCATACTTGCGTGGCAACAACGATCTTTTGGTCATCATGGAGTACATGGAAGGTGGGTCATTGACTGAGGTGATTGAAAACAATGAGTGCAAGTTGAACGAAAAACAAATTGCCACAATCTGTAACGAGACATTGAAGGGGCTACAATTTTTGCACAAAAAACACATCATTCACAGAGATATTAAATCGGACAATGTGCTCCTTAGTGCTCTGGGAAATGTGAAAATCACCGATTTCGGGTTCTGCGCCAAATTAACAGATCAGCGTTCCAAAAGAGCTACCATGGTTGGAACACCTTATTGGATGGCACCCGAGGTTGTCAAGCAGAAAGAATACGACGAGAAAGTTGACGTTTGGTCGTTGGGAATCATGACCATTGAAATGATTGAGGGCGAGCCGCCTTATTTAAACGAAGAGCCATTGAAGGCACTTTACTTAATTGCAACAAACGGAACACCCAAGTTGAAGAAGCCAGAGTTACTCAGCAATTCCATCAAGAAATTTTTGTCCATCTGTCTTTGTGTGGACGTCGGGTTCAGGGCGACCACGGACGAGTTGCTTCAACACTCATTCATCCAATACAAAAGTGGGAAAGTTGAGGAGTTGGCACCACTTTTGGAATGGAAAAAGTCACAGGCGAGTATGGACTCACCATGAACAGGGATTGGGTGTACTTGCAAAAAATCCTCCCAGTTATACACGATAATTATGGCCGACATTGCAATAAATCACAAATACAAACGTAGAAACAGTGTAACAATTAATCCAGCGCAACTATCATCAATTAATTGTAGTTATACGGCTCTTCAACGGGAGCATAATAATCCGGATACACTGTCGAACCTTTGGACGACGTTGGAACATGGCCGTGGCCGCTGGCTGAAGTTTGTTGAATCCCACCTGCTCCAACAAAATTCCCACCCCTCTGAGCCGAGTAGTCGACTTGCAGTTGCAGGTGTTGGTGCAAATTTTGCGCCTGTTGGTCTGCGGACATTAAATGGCCCGGCTGATTTTGCTGAGGGTGTTGATGTTGTTGCAGGTGTTGCAGATGCCCAGGTCCAAGGGACGTTCCAGTGAGCCCCGAGCTGGTTGAAATGACCGGCTGGCCGCCTCCAGAGTTGTAGTAGGTGCCGTTATTGTACATTTGGTAAGGCATGATGGGATACTGGCCAGCATAGCTCGACACGTAGATCCCCTCCTGCCCACCCACGTATTGGTGATCTTGTGAGTTTGGAGGAGGTCCACCAAATGACTGTGAAGGATGGTGTTGAGGCTGATGATACTGTTGCTGATCGTAGAGCTGATGCTGGCCACTATGCGACACTTGTGACGTTGGCCCGTAAGGCTGCTGCAACAGATATTCCGCCATTCGCTGGTCAGGCTGAAAATGGTGGCCATACCCATATTTTGAAGGAACGTTATATCCTGACAAGGAATTATTCAGGAATGAGTTGGAGCCGTATTCGGACAGTTCATCGTCTTTTTTGGAGTCGGAAGTCAACAGGCCAATATGTTTTGACGAGTGTTGCTGAAGCAGCTGCGGGACGTAGTCAGAGTGAAAAGTCACCGGAGGAGCAGGGCCGGAAAATGGAACTGGCAAGACATAGGGGAGCTTGTTGGAAACGGGGCTAGTAAGGGACTTGCTCAGGGCCTGGCCATGGATAGCTAATGTAGATCTCATGGGCGACCGCTTCACATGCTCGCCTCCAGTGGTCAACAAAACCGACATATTTTGGAGCTGATAATTTGAGTCCAAATAGTAGTAAGCCTCGTCCTCGATGGGAATTTTTCCTCCCAAAGTGGAGCGTTTCACGGCTTCCCAAAGCAGCGAGGGCACCGTCATGTTCTTTAAACTGCCATGGGAAGGTCTTGTCAACTTGCCAGACAACACATCATGGGCAGAGTAGTACGAAATGAGATGGATTGTCTGTTTCGCATTTTTGCTGGGCGTCTGATTGTCTTTGGGGCCCGTAGTGACCGAGAGGGTTTTTTTAATTAGACTTCGGTCTTCGCTGACTTGTTGGGGAGGCTGGCCCCTTGAGACAATGCCGCCGTATTGTGGGCTGTTGCCAAACATTTGACGCGCTTGACCATAACTCGACATGTCTTGCTGGGCGCCGAATCGGGTTTTGCCCCCCAAAGCGTCATGAGGGCTGCGGTAAACATCAATTTGGGCTGGTCGATGATAGTCGGACACCATCAACGGAGGGTCTTGCGGCGCCGAGTAAACTTCATGAGCAGAATTATGCCGCAGCGACGGCAACAGCTCCAGGTGTTTTCTTCTCTTGCGCCTGTCGTCTTTTTCATTGACGCTGGCTGGGTCCAATTCACGGTATACCAAAAAACGGCCCAAAATTCGAGACGCCGACCACGAGATACCATCGGTCCAGCGCTTAATGCCCGAGGTCTCCTCAATAAAAACGAATACATTACCGCTTTTAATGAGATCTGCACGTTCCTTGTCTAGAGGCCGATGATCAACCGACGGGAAGTCACCCGCGAGAACCGCTTGGATCACCAAAACGGCGTCTTTGGTTGAACCAATGAACCCCGTGAACGAGGGCGTCAACGGTAGAGACATTAGAGCTCGAGGATCTTGCAGAGATCAAAATTTGGCGATTTTGCGGGGACCTGTAGTCGCAACACCCAACGGAAATGAACTTTTGGCGAAAGCAATGACAGATCGCGCAGCGGCTAACGCCAAACAGGGAAAATAAACGAGCCAGCAACGGCGGTCGCAATATCAGCAATGGAGGTTGAAGTTGGTCGCGGTTGGGAATACCACGGGTAGCTCAGCGAACTAGCGGCTTGAAGGAGTGAGCCACGAAGTGAGGAGGCGAACAAACAACGGGAACGCCCACGATGCTGGTGAGGACAGGCAAATATGGGAACAAATTTTTGGAATAAATAAATGCTTGAGGAGATTTCAGTGGGTTATGGGTCGAATACAAGCAGTCATGGTACGTTGACAGTGCAAGCAATGATCACCTATAACACAGGATGAGGGATGACAAGGAAGAAATGGAGCAGGGATCGAGCAAGGCACGAAAAACAACGGCTGGATAAATAAGAAGAAGAGTTGTTATGTACAATGACAGCCATTTATGAACCAGGCCCGCCATATGTAACAACGGAAAACCGAACACATCACACAAAAATACGCCGGTATCGAGAAACCTTAATCTGTGGAATGCCAGAGGAGCAATCTAAAAACCCGCATCCGAATATCGCGTTGTGCGAACGCTTGTTGGTTCGGCCAAGTTTCAAGTGACGGTTAGTTTTGTCAGCGGCATTCGTGCCAGTGCCTCTCTGCATTGTGGAGAAACGTGCAAGCAAAAAAAAAACAACAAAAAAAAACGGTCAGTTGTGGGTGGGGCGTAACATCTCTGCCGAAGTTAAGCTTCCGCAGCCATCAGTCGCCAATGCGGCCACTTAACCCCGTGTGCATGATGCCGGTTTCTACTTTCCCAGACCCCGACCCCAAACATGGGGGAGCCAGCGAACAATCTCGAATTTCTCCTTTGTGTGCACTTGCTGAGGGGTTCGACACTTCGGTTGGTGGGCCCCACTTTATCCGCACCGGCTGACTGGTTCCGTCATCCCGTGCGAACCTGCCTCCACCATTTTTTGTTCTGTCTCAACATATGTGTTGCCACGACTCTGGGCAGGGTCTGTGGTGCGCCTGCATCGATCTGGGTTGTGCCAGCAGACACGAATAGTGTTTCAACGACGAGTTTTGGTAAAGTTTAGCCGGGCAGGGCTGCGGGTGACGGCGGTATTCGATATCGAACAATGTTGCCAGGTCAAGGTGCTGACGACACTTTCGCTGGCGGTTTTTAGGCGCTCGGACTTGTAGACGCATGTGGGCTGCGTTGGATCAGCGGCCCTTGTCGAAAGGTGTGGCCAGGCGGTTTGCTTCCCACCACATTGATTGCCACCGCCAGCGGTGTAGAGATTCCTTGCCACCGTGCAGCGGCGATTTTCGTTTTTAGTGTTCGGCCGGCATATCGGGCTGACATTGTCCCTACATAGTCGAGTCGCACACGGCGGGCCAGAATCTGCCAGAGACGTACCAGCGACGCCCAAAAAAAACGTGCTCGAATTTCGTTCCGCTTTGGGGGCTCTGATTTAGCAGGCTCCACATTACAAGGGTTGTTCGGTGCGGTAGCGACGTGAGCCGCTCGCAGAAAATGCTCGTCAACTTGACGCACACTGCAGCACGCTGCATGTCTGCCGGCAGGCGCGTCGCTAGCCTCCGGCACACAGCTGATAGTGCGTCGTAATTGAGCCGCACCCCCTCACCCGCAGGGCGTACGTGTACTGCTCGTGCATCGACATGGTTACTCAAGACAGGTCAGAGCTTATTGGGTGGTTCGAACCACCCTGTCCGTGGCGCGCTTCTCTGATTCTAGCAGAGCAACCACCGAAATGTACATCTCCACGTGCAATCTCCGGCCACCTCAGCAAATGGCCATGTGCAATGTTTGCTCCGCGCATACCTGGCGCGGTAGGTGTCATGCAACGCAAAACCCTAAAGCGGGCGCCAAATCATGCAGGCTGGGCCCAGGATCGTTTTCTCCCTTATTTACGTTTTTTCAAGCGCATCCGCCAAAACGCCAGCCCTGTTCATCTGCTACGCATATGCCTTCAATAGCAAATTGCCCCCGCCGCAGCTTCAAGGCGTCGTGCAATGTGGGAAGTTCCGTTGCGTTCCCCTGGAACGCCTCGTTCGGCGCTGGGCCCGCAGAACCGCGGATGAAGGATTTTCGTTTTGTCTAGTTTCAATTTTTTTTTCTTTGCTGGTGCTTGGTAAGCTTTAAGGTTTATGCCATTGGTGACCGTGTGAGGAACCTCACCTTGAGCGCCATTCTTGCTAGCTATTATTGCTTTGGAGCCTATTTGCAAGCTATTGAAGTTCTGGGAAGAGTATAAGATCCGAGATCCAAGATCCACTTAGCCAAGTGCATTCGGTTAACCAGATCGATAGGGTTTGTCTCCTTTACAGAGCAAGGGGTGTTGGCAGATAGGGTTTTTTTCTCAATTGGGCCAGAGAGGTACTGGTGCCTCGGTTGCATTGCGGGTGGTTGCGCGGCCCGATTAGTGGATTTTTCCGCCCGATGCGCCGTTTTGGGTGCCACATGCAACAAAGCCAACGGCCAACTTGGCCCCCTGGAAAATTTCCGTTGGAGTACCCCGGATATAAGAGCGGAGAAAGGGCACTAGAAAAAAAAAAGTGAAACGGAACACAAACAACCTGGAATTAGGGGCCGCCGGATTTCAGACCCCTATTGGCTCCAGCTGTGTCCCCTATCATCTTGGCTATCAGGTGGGGCTTACGTGCAGTAGCGAACCCGCATTGAGAAAATGCGGAGGCTGCGACCACAGCCTGATATTTTAGATCACGCAAGTTGCAACTGGCTAACTGGACGAGAACAAAAACCAGCTGGGGGAACAAAGAACAGAAAATCTCAAATTGTAAGCTCCCTTGCAACCAGCGGATCCTTGCACAGCTACACCCGCCAGTTGTGACCGCAGACGAGCTTTTGCTAGTCTAGGCAAGTGTGGCAGTCTGCAACGTCTGTCCTGCATAGAGAAGAGGCTATCTGGCGGTGCTAACCTGATCCACTGCCCCTCGCTGGGAACCTCAAAACTGCAAACAACATTCGACTCCTTTTTTCGAACCGCCCTATTTGGCTATGTCAAACATCGAGTATCACGAGTACCTACCCTCGTACCGGTCGCTCTTGACGCCCAACGCAAAATATGACTACAAGACCCACCTGTTAGTGCAGCTCTCGCAGCTGGAGTTGAAGAACATAATCTCCAAGTTCCAGCTGAAACAGTCGGCGCCGGCGAGCTCTTTCAAAATGAAGTACAAGTCGCTCTTGACCGATGTTTCCCGCAAAGCCCTGATTCTCCTGTTGAAAGTACTGCTGTCTTTGCACCCACTTCTGGCGAGTCTGCCCCAGCAAACGTTGAAAGCAACCCATGCGCTTTGGAATCGGTGCAAAACATTCTCGCATCTTCCTTTGGAGATCCAGATCCACATATTCACTTTGGTTGATGACACAGAGTCGTACCGCAAATGCCTTTTGACGTGCAAGCGGTTCTACCAGCTTGGCAAGCCCTTCCTTTACCGCAAGGTATGCTTTACCTCCACCTACCGCTTTGCTCAGTTCGTCACATGTCTTCGAGTGAACTCTGTCCTCGGCACGTACGTCGTGGAGATCGACTTGCTGCAGCTAAAGCCGGGCAACTGGGAGTTGGAGATGGCGCTCGAAGAAGATGGCGCTGAGTCCGTGGACCGGGAAAGCGACGATGTGTACCAAAACCCTGCGGCTATTTTGGCTGGCTGGCGTGACTGGAAATTCAAAAACAACCCGTTGTACGCATTGCATCCGGGCCCCGTGATCCCGTTGACGAAGTCAATGTCGAATAACTCGATCAACACCATCCCCAATCAAAAGAAGACAAAGCTCAAGAAATACTTCAAGAAGCGGCGGAGGTCTTCCGGGAACGTGGCATACATTCCGCCATCGGCTCAACAACATATCGCATGCCCAATTCCGTCTCCCGTTACTCACGTATCTTCCCACCCTTCCATTAACAAGTTCCTCATGAACTACTCCAACTCCAAGGATGTTCCAGTTGGATATATTCTTCACTTGATCAATTTGTGCCCAAACCTTGAGTCCGTCAATTTCGGGAACTTGTCTCTCTCGTCGGATTATCGAATCATTCAGCCAATGGCGCACAAGTATCAATCGTTTGACATCATGAATAATTATCACAAGGACTTGGTGAAAATCATTGAAAGTATATCACCAATGTCCATTCAGTCGACATTCAGTCCTTTTGATAACGAGTTGAAACTGTCGAACAAAAGTACGGGGTTCGAATTGGCGTCATCAACGTCATCGATATTCTCGATGAATACCTTTTCCAAGCCGACCAGGAAGTACAACAGCTTACTTCCCCCGCTTCCAAAATCGGTGGTGGATTTCCTGTACCTCTCTAAGGGAGACGGGAAAGTATTCTTAAGTGACTTGAATTTGAAGTCGATCAACACTGCTCATTTGGAAATCATCAACGAGTCTGATGTTTTCCGATGCCTCAGCGAGAGGTCAGTGAACTTGCGGTCTGTTTCCTTGTCATCCATGATTTCCATCAACCTTAAGATGGTGAGAGAGTTCTTGGTTAAGATGTTGATGGAAGACTTGGAGCACAAGTGGATAGATGGCAAAGAGTATCTACTCTTCTGTCTGAAGTACTTCCAGCTTGGTGAGTCGATAGCTGCTGACGAGGAGAACGGTGAAGGTGAAGCTTTGGAATCCCGCCGGTCGGGATTGAAAGTGCTTGACCTAACCGATTCTGGAATGTACAAAAATCTACAGTGGGCGCAAAGAATTGACGCTGACACCAGGCAGGGTCAGAAACTCATCCACAGGATCATCAACGGCGAATTGGTGAGCAGTTTTGAGGAGTACGTCATTCGTGAGCGGATTCGCAGGGGTCGTATTGGAGAAAATTACTTTTCATGATCAGAGTAAGAATGTCCCAACAGTCAGGTCATCACCGTTTCATGGATCTGCTCAGGCCCATAAGGGTCGGCGACCTCCAACAGCGATGGTTTTAGAGCTGGATTTTTGATCTCGAACTCAAATCCCGAACTGAAGCCTAGGCAACGATGTTAATTCCTTGGCGACATCAGCCGGGATAAAAGCCCTTGAGGATAGTAAAAATTTGCGGGTCGAGGGTTTTATGGTGGTGGCATGTGTCGCGCACGACCACTGATGGATTTAGGGCTGACGTACAGAATAATTAGCTGCGAAGGGTTAACGCTCTTGGATTTTAGCAGGCAATAAAAGGTTGGCTGATAGGTCAATGTCGTAGGCTGGTCGATGAATCTTGGCATTTGAAACATTATCATCAAGTCAAATTGGGAAGACGAGAGGCACTACCACACTATCAGACCTGGAAAGAAATAGATACAACCGGGAACGAAAATAACATGAATGTTTTCAGAAGAAGCCGGTTTGGCCCTATTATAATTTCTCCACTCTACTGCTGGTTTCTGGATATGCATTTGCAAATATGATTAATAACAAATGTGATCTGGTGGAGGTGACACCCGTGCACCACGCATACCACCTAACTTCACACTTATATCACATTTCCTGCTCCCTAAGGTTCCGCCAAGTTCTCTAAGATGTCTGATTTATCGTCACAATTGTCAGCATTCAAAAACAGAATCAGAAGTGGACCTTCCGTCGCGGTCAGGCGGGCTGTGACTCCGAAGCCTGTTGCCCTGACTCCACCAGAAGTCACCAAGAGATCTAATGACCCGGTGGACTCGGTGGCACAGGCCATCAAGCGGCAAAAACAAAACGCAAACAGCATTCTGGGTTCCCACTTGTCAACAAGGTTGCATTTGGCCGTGGAGTACATCAAGCAGCAGGATGCTCCGGTCTCCATAACGAAATTACAAGGATACCTCTCGTTTGACATTGGGGATACGCTCCTCCCGCTCTTGAAGGAGATCGACCGCATCAAGTATGACCCGGTCGCAGGCACGCTCGAGTACATGTCGCTCCACAACATCCGCACGGGGGACGACTTGTTGAACTTCCTCCGGTCGCAACCAACTTTCAAGGGAATCCCTGTGAAGGAGCTCCGTGACGGGTGGTCCGGATGCTTGGAGGCTATTGCTAGCCTCGAGGAAGACAATAAGATCTTGGTCTTGCGGAACAAGAAGGAGAACGCTCCGCGGCTAGTATGGGCCAATTTGGGTGGAGATATTGGCACGGTCGACGAGGAGTTTGTCGAGACATGGAATAAGATCAGAGTGCCCGACAGAGACAGCCTCTACCAGGCGCTCATAGACAACTCGTTGAAGCCTACAGGTGCCGACCCACATGAGCTCAAGAAGAAACCTCAGCAACAGGAGAAAAAGCAGAAGAAGGCAAGAAGGGGAAAGATCACCAACACCCACATGAAGGGCATCTTGAAGGACTACTCGCAACTTGTTTGAGAAGTTTAAAGATAGGGTGGATCTAGAGCATACAGTTGGATTTGGATCATTGCAGCTATCGACGGTCATTACTGTCACGTTTTTCACCTCGGACTGGACACCCGTGCTTGCATTTATACACAGACATTAGAAAAATAGCAAAAACAACACAGAAAAGATCAAAGAGGCAAAGTAGACAAATTCCACAGAGTTCGTGGTCAGCATCACCCAAACTTCTGCCGCCTTCAAGTTGCCCATGGTTCTTGTCCTGCATACACACCGGTATACATTCAGGAGAAAATTCTTGCCTGTCAGTATCAACTTAACCGCTATCAACATGTCTGGTATGTGCTAAATTCGATTCTGGAATTCGGAATTTTTCTATATATGTGCATTGATGTGATCTCCAAATAACGCTCAGATAATTTTCAACCGGCTCTAGCACAGAGAAGTTCATCGTCGAATCAAGCGACGATCAGAAGATCAGCTAGTCAAAGATTTTGCATCAAACAGAGAATCGGGAAACCAATTCATACCAATTCAATTCAAGACAAACCTAGTTTTGTGTGCTCCAAAGAGCCCGAATTCTAAGATCGTTCCACGTCAAGACTATCTCCATACGTCTGAGGCTCAATGTCCACTTTTCCAACATCAGTGTTTTCCATCTCCTGCCGACAACAATACTAACCACCAGTCGATTTCAACACCGTTGCCACCGAATTCTGCAACTTCTACTACCAGCAGTTTGACTCTGACAGAAACCAGTTGGGCAATTTGTACAGAGAGCAGTCTATGTTGACGTTTGAGACTGCTCAATTGCAAGGTGCCAAGGACATTGTGGAGAAGTTGGTTTCTTTGCCATTCCTGAAGGTTGCCCACAGAATCTCCACTTTGGACGCCCAGCCAGCATCGCCAAACGGCGACATCTTGGTGATGGTCACCGGCGAGTTGTTGATCGACGAGGAGCAGAACGCCCAGCGTTACTCGCAGGTGTTCCACTTGATTCCAGATGGAAACTCCTACTACGTGTTCAACGACATCTTTAGATTGAACTACTCTTAAGTTCCTGGAATAAAAAGTGGATCAGTGTTGTATATGAAAGGAACTTGTTTAATTGACCAAGATAGGAACCACGCGTAGGAACAGGAAAGCGGCCATCGACCAGTTTGAATCATTGGGGCTTTATCAATCCCACTTTTTCTAGTAATGTAATCCACTACTACACCCAGAACTTGGGTGTTGACTTGCTGGGTTGGTGTGTATCCTGGATATAGTGTTGAGATCACCTCCACTGTTTTGGTTCCTCTCCGTATCCTATCCAATTTAAGCGTTAACTTAGATGTCCGACCCCACAATACCGCAAATTCCACAGAGACCAAAACGGCCCTCTAAGACGCCTTCTAACTCGGGTGCCGAGGTCAATACTTCCGAGGAAGTTACACAATCGGTAACTCAACCGGTGATCCCACTGCGCCCAAAGAAGAAGTCAGTAGAACCCGAATTGTCAAGCTCAAGTGAAAAAAATCTGACTCAGGAGGACCTAAATACTGCAATCTCAGAAGGAGGTTCTATCGAATCGGCACCAAAGTTGCTAGAGCTGGAGATTGACGAGAAGCAAGAACTTGAGGAGCAAACTGATAAGGCGGACCAAAACAGTGAGGAAGTGAGCGAATTGGCGTCGTCCGAAGGCAAACCAGTGGAAATTGAGGAGGTTTTGACCGAACCGGTCGAGTCCCTGGCCACGGCGATCGTTCCGCCACGTCCAATTAGAAGTCAGAAAGCAAAAGCCGAGGAAGCAGAAGAGGAGCCGGCAAACACGGTATCGACATCTAGCGAGGAGCCAAAGGTCGAAGATACTCATACAAAAAGTCCTGAAACCGCTCGTCCGGTGATCCCTAAGAGGCCCTCCAGAGCAGATCAAATTAAAACTGGCTCTACTTCCGATCTCGCAGGTCAAGATATGGACGAAGTGAAGGAAATCAAGAGCGACAAGCTCAAGGAGGACACCGAGGAGGACACCAACTTGGATCCCGAGGCTCCACTTCAACTTGAAACACCCACTAAAGAGGTGGAAGAAGAACCGGTGAAAGTATCTTCCGAGGACTTGCAAGAGCCAGAACTCATTCCAGATAAGATAGCTGCGATTGCGGAGCCAGAAATCGAGCCAACAGTGAACGATTCTCCTTCTCCAGATGTTAAAGCAGCTGCTGAGCCTGAGGTCGAAGCACCAACTGAAAAGCAAGTTACACCGACAGATGAGTCTCAATCGGAAGCAAGGGACGTTGGAGGAGCTGCAGAGGTTCAGAAGGAAGTCGAGGAGACCAAGCCAAACTTCTCTGAACAGGAAATAACTGAACCTGCTAAGTCAAGCCCGGCGATTCCTACGAGACCAACAAAGCATATCCCCATAATACCCAAGCGCCCCAGCAGACCATCAGCGTCTCCTTCAACTGACGACATTGAAAAGGCTCCTTCTCCGGCGATTCCAGCTCGTCCTGTCAAAACAGGTGAAGAGTCTAAGAAGGGACCACCACCCAAACCCAAGAAATTGTCTTCGAAAATTGCGGCTTTCCAGCAGATGTTCAACCAGCCTGCTCCAGAACCACCAAGACATGAAGCAGACGCTAGCAAAACTATCAAAACGGGAAGACTCTCTTCAGATAAGAAGGACTTTGCCGCTAGTTTGCAGAACGTTATGGGTAGAGGCATTGCATTACCAGGAATGGCCAATCCCGAGTTGCTTCTGAAACTATCTGCTCCAGCCGATGCTGAAAATGAATCATCCGAAAAGGATGATGACGACTCTCAAATAAAGTCTGCTAGACCTAGCGTGCCTCGTCGTACAAGGGGTCCTAAGGGTAAAAGACTTCCTAAGCTGGTTCAAGAATCCGTGTTAACGGTGGAGTCATCGTACAAAGTCTCGGTACAAGAAGTGTGGACCATCAATTTCCGCAAGAAAGACCCCGAGGAAGAAAATGAGGTTGTTGAGGAAACTTCAGATGGAGAGATTGTCGAAAAGACACACGAAAAGGATCTTCATGGCGTTGTCGAGTCTGAGGTCCCCACTGCTGCTGAGGGCGAAGCGCAGGAAGACGACGAATCGCCAAAGAAATCACCTACAGAGAACGTGAAGAACATTGAGGACGTCGAACTTGCTATTGAAGAATTGAAAGAGTATGGGAGGACCGATGCCCATTCCCCAAAGGAGTTGGACGTGAATCTGGGCGCTGAGCCTACCAAATACGAGATTCTTGGTTCCGAAGAGGTTTCCAGTAAGCACGACGACACCGATGAGATTCTTGAAGAGGCGGCCAATACAGATGGTCATGTTGAAGCAATCTCAGAGGTTGAGGAGTCGAAGATGCCAGCTCCTATCGTTGACCAGTCTGATCTCAGGGCCGAAGAGCCCGAATCGCAATCTATCCCAGCTACTGAGGACAAAACACTCTCAGAGACCTTGGTGGATGCAACCACGCAATCCACACTGGTTCCTGGCGCGTTTGACGCTGATACCGCAGCAGATGAGGAAATTCTGAATCACGAGGCAGAGTGAACTTGCCCCACCATTAACGAATACTCTCAAGGTAACAGGTGCTCAACGATCCGCATACCGAGGCACGTACTTGGGCACGACTGTAGGCGTCTCTTCCTCCTTTGATGTGCTCTCTGAAGTGGTGGCACTTGCAGGCAGCTTTTGGGTTTTCTTGGGCTGTTCTTTGTCAGACTTTTCCGTCTCCTTCGAAGTCAGCACATTCAAGTGAGCCGACTCGGAGTTCTCGGGATCCCTCGCAACGTTGGCGCCATTTGCATCTGCACCCCTATTTTCCATGCTCTCGGAATCTCGAGCCAACCTATCTCTCAATGCAGCAACTCGTTTTTCCACCACTTCATCGTCTATATCCTCATCCTCAAGCTTGTCTCGTAGCTCCATGCATTTCACCTCGATCCATCGTTTCCTATCGTGGGCAACAATCTCTGTGCCTGCGCCCTTTCTGATTTGTTTCTGTTTGGTCTTCGCTTCCCTCACCTGCTCCTCGTGGGCCTCTCTTTCTCGCTTGCGGCGCAATCCTTCATTTTTCCCCTTGGTCAAGTTGGTCTGGACGTATCCGGACGTACCAGAACCACGTGGAGTCTGGAGTCCAATTCCGTTGTACGACATGAGGAATGATTTCCTAGTCCAGACCAGAAGTAGCAGAAAACGGACTGGTGGTATGCAGGAGCAGATACTGCGTATGATTAGCCGTTGGCTAATATTTTCGCAGCAATTAGGGACGCTAAGTGGCTTGCACCGACCTCAAGATTTCGGTAATTGCTCGAGGTTTTTGTTAGAGAAAAACGTTCAGATGGGCTGAAACTGACACTATACCTCTCTCCACTTCTTTTTAGACATGTCTGCCTCCAATTGGGCAACAATTGGCGATGGTGCCTGTTGATGTCCCGCACGTGGACTAACACCCTTTGGGTTTCCAGATGCAAGTTCCAATATCCACACAACCTCTCTTTTCTTACTCCAACCAAGAAATCTTGAGCGGTAGCCGCCGTTGTGGTCCCCACGTGCATCCGCCCCAACTATAAATAGGTCGCCACTGTCAAAAAGACGACCGTTCTCGACTAGACATCAGCATTTACCAAATACCCGCCCTGCAACCATATGCTCTGTTTAGCTCTTCTTCTTTCGGTGGCCCTGATTGTGACGGCGCAAGATGCACGTGTGCCCACCCACTATGCTCCTGTGCTGAACGCAATCACCAACTTGACGCTGGTGTTTGACGACAGTTTGGCCACCAACAACGGCGTCTACAACGGGTCGTACGTCCCCTTGGTTAACTACGGCGTGTACAACTTCTGCAACATGCCGCATGTGCGGAAGCTGGAGTACGCCGTCCCCGAGTCCGGGTTTGAGTTGCAGTACGTGGAGGTGATTCACCGCCACCACAAGAGAACTCCGTACCAGTCGAACTGCTTCCCTGTGGAAGACACAAACCTCTCATGCTCGTCAACAAGAAACTTCTACCAGGCAAAAGCGCTCCAGCGTCCGCTTGAAAACTCTAACGTGGCGTGGGCAAACTACCAGGATCCTGCCAATCCGTTTGCGTTCATCGACTACGGCTTCAACGGCACGTGCCAGTTCCCCCAAATCAGCGACGGCGGCCTCAACGACTCCTACTACCACGGCAAGGACCTCTACGAAAACTATTTCGACAACTTGGCGTTCTTACCCGAGAAATATAACTCGTCGTTGGTACAGTTCTATGCCACCAACAACGTGATCACATCGCAAGTGGCCGGTGCATTGATTGCGGGAATGTACCCCTTGGAGCTGAATGAAAACATCGACATTCACGTGCAGAGAGACGTGTCGGACTCTTTGGAGCCTGGTTATACCTGCGACGGCGCCGACACCGTGAAAGCCGCCATTTATGCTGAGAACGGCTGGACCGATCACTTGGCCAAATCCAAGTTCTTGTATGAGGAGTTGGACAAGATCTCGGGCGTTGACAACACCAGCACGGACTGGCACAAGTCGTGGGACCATTACTTCGACAACTTGGCCCACCGGATGTGCCACGGCATGGAGTTGCCATGCAGCGTTCTGAGTCCAGGTGAGTGCATCACCGAAACACAGGCTTTCCAGGTTTTCCGCTTGGGTGACTATGAGTACAACTACCTCTACCGCGAGTCCTTAAACTCCACGCTCTACTCGACGTCGCGGTACGGAGCGTTTTTGTTGGGGCTCCAGCAGCACTTGAGAGACGCAAAGAACAGCGCCAGCACCGTGCGTTACAGACACAATGTTGCCCACGACGGATCGGTGTCGCCTTTGCTTGGCGCGTTGCAGATCGAGTTCATGAGATGGCCTGGCATGGGCGCCGAGGTTGTGTTTGAGTTGTGGAAGAAAACCACCGACTCCACCTACTACATCAGAGCGTTGTACTCTGGCCAGACAATCACCACCTCGGGGCCGTTGGGGGTGATTGACTTGATCCCATTTGAGAAGTTTGACGATTACCTCGAGGATCTAGTTGGAGGCGGTAACGCCGTTGCCCTCTGTGGTAATAGCTAAGGGTGAAGCATAAGCTCACAAAAGTTGTTCGTTTTTGTACGTGAATACACCATTACGGGGGAAATTGCGGGGGTCGCGGCTTAGCATGAAAGAGGGCGATCACGCTCACACAACATCCAGACTAAGTTTGGACACCTGGAGCTACAGGCATTGGATTTGCAGATATTGAGGTAGTTCGGCGGGAGGATTTTCCGACCAAACCAAGTAAGACCCTCACGCAGGAACCTAATTTGGGCCTGGACATCGCGGCTGAAATGTACATGTGGAGGGGAAAAAGGCACAGAAAAAAAGAAGAATTGAGGCACACCAGGACTACTGAGGAAGGTCTCTGGCTCCCTCATTCCCCAAAGTGGAAACGAGTCACATTAATTGCAAACTGAACCACATGTGCCGAATTCCCAACCTTCGGATTGGCCAGGAATCTCAATTGACACTAACACGCGGCCCCCGTGGATGAAATTATATGGTTATTTGCGCCCCACGAGGCATGCAGTCGCAGCCGCACGGGTCCCGATAAACCCTTTGCAACATAGTGGGCGCTTCCAAAGGCGCCTAACGGATACGGCGGCAGAAGTTGCTCCCGACAAAGAAAAGAACGGAAAACAAATAGACCGATAGCAAACAGAACGCACAAACCATGCGAGATAAGAAGTGCGGAGGCAGGGTGCGATCGGAATGTGCCCTATGCGACTCATGCACGCGATAACCAAACGCAATGCAACACCACGGACGTCGGGATCAGACTGCCAATCAGAGTAATTAATGGCGGCACCCACCGTCGCATACATATAGTAGCACGAGCGTCCAGCGGGCGGTTTTTGCTGCCTTTATTTTTCACCTGCCATATTGCAACCACATTGCAACCACATTGCAACCAAATTGCAACCATACTCCAATCATGGCCGAGAAAGACGCTCCATTGCCCCAAATCCGCCCGTTGGCGTCGTCACAAGACTTGGAATCCGCTTCCACCCGCGAGGTCGAAGTCGACATGGTCCAGGTCGAGGGCGGAGACCCGGTGTTGGTGCAGAAAATGCACCTCATCAATAACGCACTCGACGAGATCGGGTTTTCGTGGTACCACGTCAAGCTCTTCTGCATTGCTGGCTTGGGCTACTCAGCAGACTCACAGTTGGCAATGCTCCAGAGCTCGGTGAAAACTTACGTCGACAGACAGTACGGCATGACGTACCCGTGGGCCACGGAGATCTCCTACTTTGGGCTTCTTCTCGGGTCGATTTTCTGGGGGTTTGGCGGCGACATCATCGGACGGAAAATCGCCTTCAACTACTCGCTCTTGCTCTCGGCGGTGTTTGGTTTTGTCACCGGCGGCATGAACTCCTACGCCACATACTCGCTTTTCATGGGGTTGAGTGCGTTCTGTGCTGGCGGGAACCTAGCGTTGGACGTGGCGGTTTTTTTGGAGTTTTCGCCTTCAAGTTACTCGTGGATCACCACGTTCTTGGCCTCGTGGTGGGGCGTGGGCCAGACCATCGGCAACTTGCTCTGTTGGGCGTTTCTTCCCTCTTACTCGTGCACTTCTGCAGATGACTGTCCCTCCTCGAAAAACAGAGGATGGCGGTATGTCTGGTACACCAACTCCGGGCTCGTGTTGATCGCGGCGTTCTTGCGTCTTTTCGTGTTCAAGTTGGACGAAACGCCAAAGTACCTTGTGTCAAATGGCCAGGACGACGAGGCGGTGAGAGTGTTGCGCAAAATCGCCGACAAGTACAACAGACCCATGTCGTTGACGGTTGAGCAGCTCAGGGAATGCGGGGAGATCGACAAGTCGTTAGTGATCACCGAGGGAAACCTAACATGGACCCAGGTGTGGAAAGCAACCAAGCACCACATCAAGATCTTGTTCCAGACCAAGGTTGTGGCGTACTCCACCACGTTGATTTTCATCTCGTGGGCGTTGATCGGCATGGCATACGCTACCTTCTTCAACTTCTTGTACATTTACATCAGCTTGCACGGCGGCAACACTGGCGACTCCGCCTACATCACCTACAGAAACTCCACCATCAGCTACTTTGTGGGAATCTTCGGGCCCATGGTCGGTGGGCTCATGTGCAGACACAAAAAGATCGGAAGAAAGGGAACAATGTGCTTTGGTGGCTTCACCGGGATGGCAATTTTGTTTGGCTACACGACGGTGAGAACGCAGCAAGGTGACGTTGGATTTGCCTCGGCGACCTACTTTTTCGTGAACATCTACTATGGCGCCTTGTATGCGTACACCCCCGAGGTTTTCCCGGCAGTTGCCAGAACCACGGGCGGCGCTTTGGCGCTTGTCATGGACCGGGCCACCGGTATGCTTGCGCCTGTGGTTTACTATTTTGGTCAGAAATCTGGCTCTTCGGTGCCCATTTGGGTGTGTGGAGCGTGTTTTGGAGTTCTTGGGCTTATTGCGTTGATTATGCCGTTCGAGCCTACCAGACAGAGAAGTGTGTGATTGAGCACTGGTGGTTATTACATACGAGGTTTGGCTCGACTTCAATTCTCTTCATAGATGTAATTATTATTGAGTATTGTCGGTAGCTGGGACTGGGGTGAGAATTACGAGAAAGATACAGAAACAAAGGATGCTGGCTAAGAGGGAGGACAACTAGGAAATAACAAGCGTCCCAATATTCTAGTCTTCATTACTATTGTGCTTTTTTTTATTTTTTTATTTTTTTATTGCATGTCACTGAATATTCCATGCATCTCCCTCGTCTTGCCCGTCTCGCACTGTATACGAGAAATCACCATATATCTACTACTCCACATCAATGACTAAGTGGCTCAAACAAGTGAGAGCGCTCCCCTCCGACCCGTCATCCAATGATTTCCTCAAGATCGAGTACATCGACGTCAATCTCAATAACTCCAGGAAGCTAATCGCAAACCTGTCCGCATTGGCAGTCACCAGCAAATCGGCAACAAATCAGACGGGGGATACCATCGAAGATATGCTACGCTTGCGAAACACAAGAAACCAATTGTCGTGGTTGGACGACCTCATTGATGACGAGTAACCCCTGATATTGGAGCAGACGTTTGCGCCCAAATACTAGCCTACCGGATCAAACCAAGTTTATCTTCTATCATTCACACAATTCTCACGCTGTCCGATCTAACTCTATTAATGACTGGAGTCCTCGTCATCTGAAATGACAAAGTCTTGCAAAACAACTTCTTCGGGGCGCAGGTACTTCACTGCGTCGTTCTCGATATCCCCATTCGCCTCGTTCTGGTCATTCCCGGCCGGCTTGTACTTGATGACAAGGAAGGCATTCCCAATGATGAGAGTAGTTCCCAAGATACTCAAGAGGCCAGGTAAATGGTCCCAGATGACAAAGTCCCAGAACAAGGCAAACACCATGTTGGGGTACACCATGAGTGAGGATTTGCCTGCTTTTTCTCTTTGGAGACCAGCTGCCAAACAGAATTGCATGAAAAACCCAGAGATGCCAATCAAGACAAATAGAAACCACTGGCGGGGAGTGTGTGGGGTTTGGAACGATAATGACGGAATCAATAATGTGGCTGCGAATGTCACCAAGCACGTCAGGAGCGCAAAATAACTGACACTGATGAGCGGATGCGCCAGCTTTCCGATCTTTCTGAGCAACACATACACTGCTGATGCTCCGCATACCCCCATAAGCCCCATGGCGGTGGCAACCAATCTCAATCTACTTGAAGAAGACTCGGCGTTGTCGTTCTCGGGCACTTCGGCCTCGGATTCAGACCCAAACAAGAAACTAGGCTTAGCAATGAGCAAAACTCCTGCCAACGACACAACTGCGCATATTGCTTCCAACACTGAGTACTTCTCGGACAACAAGACCCAGGCGAAAAAGGCCGTGACCATCGGAGTCAAGAACGAAATGGAAACAGCGTCGGAGAGACTCAAGTATTGCAAGGAGTAGTACATGCCAAACACGCCAAAGAAACCGAAGATGCCCCTCAAAAGCAAAAACGGCCTCTGGCTCTTGGGCCCGAACGGCGCATCCTCCACACTTCTGGTCACCACCATATAGAGAAGACAGAGGCAATAGGTGATGAGCATTCGCACAAACAAAATCTGGACAGGGCTGATGGGCACTTCGAAGTCCTTGTCGCTTTCCAAGAGCTTGCAAGTCAATATCATGATTGAGTTAAGGAACTGGGAAGTGAGCAAGAGAACCACCCCGGTATTCGGTTCGATGACCCGATGGTGGAACGCCACCGCTCGTTCTTTGAGCGCGGCTAAATCTGACATTGGTAATTAAGGGTCTGGGGCAAGAAGCACTGGATACCAATGGAGGTGGCTGTGTTGAGTTCAGATCAAAAACCCTGAAAAAAGAAAGAGTAGATGTCAGATAGCCTGCACTCATGATCCACTTTGGGGGAAATTAGGTGCATTATGCCGATGCATCCCGCGCATGAACTATTAGTGGAGGCGCCACGCCACTGTGGGGCACCATCGCAAGAAACTTTCCGGGTTGCAAAGAACGACTGGGTTTCTGATGCCGAATCATCCGCTAATTTTTGACAACCGCAAAAAACAGGTACCGCCACCTCGCCAGAGACCTCGCTAAAATCTCGGATGAAGTCAATGGGCCACATACAGGTCATGGTAGTGTCGTGGTTGGCGCAGCAGAGAGGGGGTATGCTTTTCCACTAAGACAAGACTGTGACATTTTGACGTAATTTATTCCCGAGGAAGGATCCTTCAGTTTCATGCTTGAGAGGATATACTTAAATCTCCCGAAGGTACGTTTGCGTGTCACCTTGATTCCTAAGGGTCTGCTGTTCTAGTGTATGCCGAGGAACATGCGCTTTGGAGATATGCACCACCATGCTCTAGCTGGAAACAAGTTCCTCTTACTCTGAAGTTAAATTAACATTGGCTGCCATTCAGTCGTAGAATATCCTCTCCAACCTCTAATACTTCATATCGTACAGCAAACAACTGGCCCTTCTAGATTGCTGCAGTGTGCAGTGCTGTGAAGCATTATCGCCTTGCCTTGCTCATGCAACGGCTATAGTGCTTCTTGCCCGAATCACTTCCAACCCCTAGTATTCTTCAATGGTTTATCCCAATCCGCTCAAGGTGGTCTCCCGCAAGCTCAACGACAACATTGTTGTCGCAGCTAGTGGGTTCAGACGGTTCGACAAGCTCAACTTCGGCGCAAGAATGGCGCTTTTCAACTACAACAATGCGGTGATTGTGTGGTCCGCCATTCCGTTTTGTGACCATGTCAACAACGCAATCGAGCTCCTCACTGGAAGCCCAACCAGCGAGGTAGCCTACCTTATCATCCCAGACAAGGAACACACCATGGCAGCAAAACTGTTCAAGGCGCAATACCCGCTGATGAAGATAATTGCCATGGAGCTGGTAGATTTGGGTCCAGAAACGCCCATCGACTACGTTGTGACGGAAAAGTACGGCCAGAAGTTGATTGACAAGGCGGTGTTGGCCGATATTGGCATCACCGACCCGGTGATCACTGACAACTTCGAGTTCGTGTACATCCCAACGCACGGGAACAAGGAGCTTGTCACATACGACAAGAACTCCAAGACCGTGTTTGAAGCGGATCTTCTTTTCAACTTGCGCTCGGACGAACCAATGGAGCAGTTTAGCGAAGCGCTGGGGTTCCCTAAGAATTTCTTTGCCCACTCGGGATGGTCGTTCCTTACGCGCTACATGAATCCTGATTCGAAGGTCGGGAACTTCCTCATTAACAAAATCACAAACACTTCTGCTTCTGCTGGCGGGTTGCGTGCAATTTACTCGTGGGACTTTGACCAGATCGTCATGTGCCATGGGAACATCATCAGCAAGAATGCGAAAGCGGAGTTCAAGAAGGTTTTTGGGAAGGTGTTGGAGTAAACGAGGACGGTTTCGATCTTTTTTTTTTAGTCATTTTTATTGTGGTGGTCGGCGTACCCACTGTATTTCCACGGATGTCACATCCACCCCACAAAATTCGCCTGTATGTGCAGGCTTATCTCACCCGAGGTATAAATGTCATCAGAATTTCTGCGATGTAGATCAGTCGATTTTCTCGATCCCTTTCAGACTATATGGAGCCCCCAACTTTGGTGAACTCGGCTGTGAACTCCACAGTCGACTTGCAAAAACAACTGAACGAAGCGTTTGAGTCAAGGTTATACAAGCACCCCATCTACCAATATTACGAAAATCTTAATTTGAGCCATGCACTTGAACATAGCGAGAGCGGGCTGATACAAGAAAACATCTGGCCGCAGCTTACTGGTCACACTTTGGTCGGACAAGACAAAATCAACCTCAGATCAAAGGGCCTCTACATTATTGACAACGAGTTCTTGACGAGATACGACGATATTCTGGAACTTGGCAAAGACGACAAAAACTTCAGCTACACTTTCTTTCACTTGGGCCACAAGCTCTCGGGTCATGCTAAAATCATTCACGGAGGCTTGTTGGCCACGATCTTGGACGAGTTGACGTGCAGATTGGCATTCCAAAACTTTGAGTCAAAGAAAGGTGTCACAGCCAACTTGAACATTAACTACTTCAAGCCTTGCTATGTGGACTCGTATGTGATGATCAAGTGTACTCTTTTGAAGAAGGTCGGCAGGAAGTGTACCGTCAAGGGGCAAGTGTTTCTGTTGAACTTGGACTCGGACGCAGATTACACTGGCAAATCGATTGCCGACGTTGTGGAGTCGAAAACTAACTTATTAACTGAGTGTGAGTGTTTGGTGATTGAGCCCAAATGGGTGCATGAGCTCAAGAACACAGAGCATTAGTTGGCATCTAATATATTCTATATTTATTGTACATCAAATGGCGTCAGTCCCCTTGACTTTACTTTTCCCTACCTCGAGTTTGGCACTCTTAGCACCAAACTGAATTGCTCGTTTCACTTCTTCGGCCGCCATACTCAAGCCCAAATCCCTAGATAAACACCGTAGAATGTACTTGCGGACGAAAACCTTGACGGTTTTTTCTCCCTTCTTTGTCTTGACGGTTTGCCAGTCAAACCTGATCTTGAGGTCGGGCTCAATTTCGCTTACCACGAACAGAATCACATTGTTGTCCAAGAATGGATACCGCAACTCTTTCCCCCAACTAGCCATGGCTCTATCGTCTCGGCCAAGATTTCTCTCGTAGATGATTTGAATATCGCTGATCAAGGAGGCCGATAGTTGGTTGTATCGTTCAGTTTTCACGCTTGAGTCTGCTGATTGCTCGAGATCATTGAAGATTCCCTCGTGGCGTGAGTACCCACCAAACAATTCGTCTGCACCAAGTCCCAGAAACAAAACTTTGGCGTCGGAGGTGTAGTTGGGGATCGTTTTCGTGAATGTGCTGATACCTCCCGAAAATTCAGACCAGCTCGTCGACAAGATGTCGGTGTCCACTTCCCACGCCTCGCAGTTTTGGGCTCTGCAAGCAAAATAGAATGCAATGGCAATTGACAAGTCCATCTCGGTGGCACGAGGACTGATGAGGTCCAAAACTCGCTTTTTGTGTGATAGCCACTCCGAGTAGCGAACGTCCACCTGAACCAACCGGAACTTGACACTGGTGTTGCAAAACACCTTGCTAAGCTCAAACCACGATCTCTCACTGAGTTTCCGATCAGGAGAGTCTCTTGCCCCTAGCCCCGTGCGAGGATTCTCGAACCCAACCGTCAAAAGATCAATAACCGCTGGCTTGGCTGCCTCGATGTAGTTTTTTGCGATAATGCCAGCCAAAACAGTACAGTCAAGGCCGCCACTGAACAAAATGCCGAGCTCAAGATGGTCTCGGGTGGGATGAAGAGGGTGTATCGTTGACTGACGCGATAAGGCTGCGTTCTTGAGGATTTTGTATAGTTGCTGCACACGGATATCGATTTTCTCATTGGAAGTCGGACCTTCAGCAACTATAGGATTGAATGAGACTTTGTGATCGATATCTTTGTGTCGCCACAAGTCTTGGTATGGGAACTTGAACAACTCTCCACTGGTCAAATCGAAACAGTGGATATTGTCGCTCTTGCACTCGGTGACATTTTCAAACTCTGGAAGCACAGACGAGACGACTATACCGTCGTCCTGGATTGAATATAGGAGCGATCTCTTGCCCACGTAATCCTTGCCGAAGTAAACTTTGTTCGCTGCCAAATCAGTAAGAACAAATGCAAACTCGCCGTTCAACTGACTGATCGTGGAAATGATAGCCTCTTGACGCAGCGAGCACGATTCAAAGGCAACATCAAGCTGCTGAGAAATGAATTGCGTGTCGTTGATCTCCTGGCACTCGTCATTGTACAATTCTCCGTTGAACTGTAGGATGTAGTTCGTCTTCACTATGGGCTGCTTGGTGAAAGGCTGCCTGAGAGACAAAACAGACGAGAAAAGCTGAAGTTTGGCTGGTCCAATATTCGCTTCTCGGTATTCAGCATAGTTTGGTCCTCTGGCAAGAATCTCGGGAATGACGCGGTCGATCAAAGGTGGGTTATCCTTCTGTTCTCCATTATCGTCCTCTGCTGTCAATAGGGCCAACTGCAGTTCAAGTTGTTCCACCATATCCGGTTTCCGTGCATTTTTCGCCTCATTCAACCTCTGCTGGAGTTGCTGGAGCTTCGACACATTGTTGAGTTTGCTTTGATCTTGTTGTGTTAGGCGAGTCTGGTCTGCGATGTAATGTGACAATATGGGCTCAATGACAAGCTCTCCACACTCAAGCACGAAGTCTCCACTAGTTACTGTACCTGAGATGTTTTCCAAACATGAAGGTCGCTCCAAATCTCGGCGACTCGATGTGAAAAATATGCCACACATGTGGAGACTCAAGTAGGTCTTCGCATGTTGTCAGTCAAGTATGTGCAGATTGGAGATGATCATCACGGCGGGAAAGGGACCCACCCCTGGGAAGTGAACGTTGTCTAAAAGCAAATGTGAAGGCGATTTGAGGTCATTGTTGAGCTTCTCTTTTAACAAGTTTTTTTAGTTTTCTATTTTTTCTAGACAACTGGGAGAACACCGAGGATGTGGAATCTGGTTCCTTAAGCAGTAGATTCGCGTCCACTGACTGGACCTCGACATCAACATCAGTGAAGACGAACAAATCCTCCATATTTTCGAGGAATTTACTTGCTTTTCTAGAGCTTCACACACTCGTCGAGTACTGTTTTGTCCAACTTCTTTCTGCTGTCTCAGTATGTGGCAGTATGTGCCGCACTTTCTGAATATCGAGATCTGGATTAACAAACAACAACTAGAACACACAAGAGAAGAGCCCCAAATAGCGAAAACATCTGACTCTGTTCACACTCCCGACATAATTCCCCCACTGCAATTTCCACCTAAACCCGGTTGCAAAAAATGCACCGCCAAACTCGGTACTGAACACAAGCCCCACTCAAACAAACAAGGTCAGAACACCAACTCCTCCCGCAAAAATGCTCCGGCGGCCCGCAACCACAATCAAATTGACCCCGGAAGATATCTTGGAGTATGATGACTCCGTGCAGTTGCGCCAAAAGACCGGGTTGCTGATCGACAACAACCAAGAGCAGGAGAAGTCTCAAAGTGGGATTATCTTTCAGGAGCCCTTGCAAAGCAAAAACGACCGGATTGGCGTGGTCAGAGACGACCGCTGAGGCTTGCAGGTGCAAAATCAATGATGCAGAATGGTGCAGCTGGACTCCACTGCTTTAAGTTCTCCGTACTTGGGGTCTCTTAATCTGACTCGAATACCCCACTACAATAGACATTTCTGGTGTGGAATCAATTCCCTATGCAAATTATGTAATGATCAGATGGTCTACTTTCTCCCCAACGATGCTCTCTCCAACCACGCCTTCTTGCTATCGAGCACACTCTGTTCTGCTCTAGGTGCCTGTCTCTTGGAGTTGAACGCCTGGACCTCAACAACAACTGGTCCCTTGTTCAACGCGAGCTTGCGTTGCTCCTTGATCTTTCTCAACTTCTCCAATTTGGCCCTTTTGTGCATAGCTGCCTGCTCTTTCTCGAAATCCTCCGCTCGTATATGTTTTCCGGCTCTCACATCTTGGTTGTGGTCTGGCTCAAACACCTCGTCGGGCAACAAGTCGGGTAATTCTTCTGCCGCTGCAAGCTCCTTTATTTTTTCTCTCTTGGCCTCTTGCTGTTGCTTGAACTGCAAGTCTCTTTGTTTTCTTCTTTCTCTTTCCTGTTTTTTCAATTCCTGTTGTAATTGCTCCTGCTCCTTCTGTTTTTTGATCAACGCTTGTTTGGATGTGCTGATGGACTCAGCCTCGGGTGCCTCATCGGAATCGGAGTCGGATTCCTCATCGTCTTCTTGCTTCAGAGGTTCCTGTGGTTCCTCAGGCTCTCTTGTAGATTCCACGCTGAAAACTTCCACGTTCTCAGGAAGCTCGCCATCGTCTGTGAATTTGATCTTTTTCGGCTTCTCCTGGGTCGATCTGCCACTTCTAGTAACCACCATTGCTAGCTATTATTTGGTTTCGCGATCTTCTCATCTCATCAGTGCGTATCTCTGCTCACAGATTTTCGAGGTCGTGCGAACCCCATGTTTACGCTGATCGCACCTCCTGGACAAGAGAGTTGACACCATACTGCCGCCATTTCGCTTTGTTTGGATCGTTCATGAGCTTTGTGACGAGATTCCGGTTCTTTAAAAGTGCCAAGGTTTCTCTGTTAAGGCTCAATCCATCCAAAACCAACTCGTCAAATTGTAGACTTGAATTCTGTCCAAGCTGCGAATAGGACGCATTAACAAGATTCATGAGACCAATTCCATCGATTTGATGACAAAAGGACAAGTCAATTTTTTTAAGAGGGCACTCAGCATACCCACTTAATTTCACAAGATCCTGGTGTAGAAGCTTCATCGACAAATTATCCAAATCCATCTCGTTCAAAAAGAGTGTTCGTATTCCAGGAACCAACTCAAGCAATTGAGAGAATTGAAGTACTTCATGATTTGTCACAAAGCTGTCCTTTCTGAAATGTACAAAGTTGGAATTCCCAAGGTTGAGCGTCTTGAGTAGAAAAGATCGGTTGGCAACAGACAAAAGCTTCAAAAGACCACGACAGGAGAGTGAAGAACCATAGATATCAAGGTGAGTCAAGCAAAAGAGGCATTTAAGACCCTCTGCATCAACCTCAACCATGTTATATGGCAGGTTCCGTGGTTTTTCCCTCAATGTTAGCTCTTCAAGCGCAAATGCTGGCTCGTACAGTCTTAAAATGGTGATGAATTGTTTCAAATCGAGCTCTGCGTTGTTCTCCAAGTAAAGCTCCAGCAAATGAGGAGTGCAAGAAAGAAATCTGCCAAAATTGGCTTCTAAATTGGTAAAGTCGAAATTCACTACCGTCAACTTCCGCAAATTCGACATTCTCACCTCTAGGAACCTCGGTGTTGCAGTGTATGTTCTTGAGCTTGACTTAGCGTTCTGAAACTCTCTGGTAAGTCCGGTATGGTTGACCAAGACTAGGCTCTTCAAATCCTCCATAGTTTCTATCTTCTTGGCGCCTGCAATGAACTCTTCTGTCTTTGCAGTATCCAACGGAAGAGAATACCTGTTACTTCCTCTGAGTTTTTGGTCGATTATGACGACTTCGAAAGACCTCAAATTGGGGAATAGTTTGAAGTAGGAGTGAATTTCTGGAACCGATGAGTTGAACCCAAGACGCAAGTGCTTGATCGAAGCAAGTGCTACAACATCCCATTTGCACTTATCGATAACCTTGAACAATAGCTCGTAGCACAAAAGCAGGTTGATGATCTCCAAGTTCTTAAGCCGTAGATGCTTATCTGTGATTATGCTCTCGAGGATCTTATTGAAGTTGATTTCGTTGAGCGTTGACCATAATTTCACTGAGTGCACTGACCTCAGGTACAGAAACATCAGCACCTTTTTCAAAAGACGAAGGCCCTGGAAGTACTCATATGAAGAGACACGGTGCTTGAGTGTGAAGATGTCCTTGTATAGATTCGGCATGGCTGTAAGTGTCTGGTACCAGTCCCGACACACAATGTGGCATTTCAAGAGAGACCGAGTAGGAACCAAAGCGATGATGAACTCAATGACCTCTCTCGGTAGTCTGAGCATGAAATCCAAGTCATTTTTCGGCTTTTTGGTCACCTGTATCGAACTGACAGACTTGCTTCTTTTAAGTGGAAGCATTTCGTCTAATCGTCTTTGTAGTCCGTTTGAGGAGAAACTTCTCAGCTTTGTAGCTTCCTTCTTTAGCAGAGATGTGGACAGTGAGGATTTCTTAGATATGGTTTCTTTTTCTTTCGGTTCTTGGTGCCTGTTGATATTTTGTGCCTTCAAGTACTCGTTGATCTTCTTGCGCTGTTCTGTCAATTGACCAAGCAACTTCTCGGGCACTTCCAAGTTGTATTTCTCCCTCGCCTTTCCGATGAAATATAGTCCCTCCTGATAGCACTTGTACGCATCCACCACCGCGTCTTGCTTCAAAAGAAGCTTCCCTGTCCGTAGGTACCCTTTGCAGTTGACCGGGTCGATTTTCCGGAGTCTTTCAGCGTCTTTCAATGCTAGGTCGACTTTATTGAGTTTCTCGAAGGCGGCAGCTCGGCTGTCCAACACGCCAGGGAGTTTTGGATGCACTAGCAGGCCAACTAGCGGTTTTGGGCTCAACCGGTGGAACTTCCTGATCCTGATGATCTCCGAAGGAGTAAGCGACGCTAGCTTGGTTTCCACCTCATTGTATAGTGCAAGGCTTTGTGCGTAGTTTTTTGACTTGAAATGTAGAGTGGCCAAGTCGATTTTGTCCTGGACGACTTCCTCCTCCAACTCCATGGTGGTCGGTAATACACGTCTACACGCGAACTTTTTGTATGTAGTTAGAGCAGGTGGGAACTCGAGGAGACGTTGACAAACATCGAAGTTTACATTTTTCGAGTGGAGACGAAAAGTATACTCTCGAGCTTCTCAGTTAATAGACGTGCCAAAATGAAATAAGGGATGTTCTGCCATCCGAATGTGCCGACTGCTTTCCCCATCACTGCACATTTCCCCATACTGACGATAGCCTGCATCGCTAACTTCTGCCAGCACGATCATCTTCCAATTGCTGACAGCTTTCCAGGTGAAAAATGGCAGGCTTCCTCAACTTGCTCCTAGTTGACGTTGTCATGGGTTTGGCCGCGTTTGCAGCGGGCATTTTTCCCTTAAAGGCCGACATTGCGCTCCAGCACATGAACTTGGCTTCGGCGCTAAGTATGGGCATTCTTGTTGGCACAGCGTTGGCAGCCATTATCCCTGAAGGCGTGCAATTGTTGATAGAGGCAACCACTGACAAGCCGCCAATGCTTCTGCTTGGCTCGATCATTGGACTCGCCCTCATTTCTGGGTTCATCATCATGTTCTTGGTGGACCACTACGCAGAGCTTACCAACAGCGAACAAACGTTACCCACCGCCTCCCAGACTGATGAAACCTCGATTATTGAGTCGGTGTTGCGGTCTCCGCTCACGATTGGACTTTTGCTCCATACTTTGGTTGATGGAATTGCGTTGGGCGCAGCGTTTGCCAACGACAACAGCACGTTCCAAGTGTTGTTCCTTTTCATGATTACGATTCACAAGCTCCCAACGGCGTTCTCATTATCGGTTGTTTTGCACCAGGAGGGGTTCCCAGAAAAACTAACCAAGATACATCTAGCGCTATTCTCCGCAGGCACCCCCACCAGTCTGCTCCTCACTTACTTGGTGGTGAGTCTGCTCCGTCTAGAGGGCAATTTTGTCGTTGGCATTCTCTTCCTATTTAGCGCCGGCACCTTCGTGTACAGCGTGATCCATGTCATGATGGAACTTCTGACCAAGCCGGAATACTCGCAGGTAAACTCCACAGACCACCTGAATTCCACTCTTGCCCACAAGCACTCGGCCACCTTGAGCAGGAACGAGTTGCTTTTGTCGATACTCGGAATGAGTATCCCGGTCATCTTCACATTCATTGGCGGCGACTAGTCATAGGGGTAATAGGCCGCCGGGGTTTGGTCGTCAAGCGACGAGCTGAACTTCATTTCGGTTGCGTCTCCCTCCTTTTCAGTCTCCTCTGCATCCTCGTCGAAATTATTGCGTGGTGTGGGCAGACCATCCAGATCGTGATCAAAGCTTCCATCCGAGCTCTCTTTACTCGTGAATTTCTCTCGCTCCTTTGTGTCCGACTTGGAGAACTTCACTTTTGTCGCCTTTCTTGGTTTCACCGATGTGGAGCTCATGTTCGTTACTACTCCAGGACGAAGCTTGGCAAGGTAACGATGCAACTTGTTTGAGTCAAGCACTTTGGACGCTAGCTCTGTCGACGAGTAGTACTCTTTGAGATCTTGCGACGAGTTGTTTCCCGAGTTGATCGTCAGATTAACTCTTGAGTTGTCGTTTGTAGCATTCAGAGAATTGACATTGGACTTGGTTTGGTCCTTCAAGTGATTTAAACCGACGTAGGAGTTCCTCACAGAGTTGGGCTTGGAGAGTTTTGGGAGGTTGGCTTTCTCCTTGCTCAGTCCAGCCTTATCATTACCTGTGAATTTTTTGGCAAGATTGTCGTAGTCCAACCCATAATGGATGGACCTTTCGAATTTTGGACTTGCTCTGAAACTGAACAGACCCGGCGATTCCGCTGGGCCCTTCGGAGTGTGGAAATTGCTTGAGCTTTGTGCTTTCCGTATTGGTTTTGGAATTGTGACGTTTTGAGTCTCAGATTTACTGGAAAGTTCAACGTCGTATCCATCAGCAAACAATTTGTCAAAGCTAGCTTGATCAAATGCGCTGACAGTCTCAGGTCCATCACTTGGGCCAAAATTGGTTCGCAAATTCTGCAATGACGTTGTTGACTTTCCTCTCTGGACCGCTTTCGAAGTTTCTCCCAGACTGATCGAATTGCGCTTTCTCAATTGGTGCTCAGCCTGCTCATTTGCTGTAGCATGGCCGTTTGAGTGAGAGTTGTACCTCCTGATGGAAGGTGCATTTTCCTTCCTGTTCTTAACTGGTGTCTGAAGATTATCAGAGTTGAGAACTGGAGAACTAATCAAGTATGAGTTAGATTCACCCCGCTTCATGAAATTAGCTGTGGCTTTCAATGACTCGCCATTGGTGTAAGTCAACCTCTTGTTTGCTGAAGAGACAAGACGGCCTCGGAGATATGAGATTTCCTTATCGAGTGCAAACTCAACGCGGCAATGATTATTAATGACCGTCATTTTAGGCCAAGAAGCTCTTGCGCCCTTCAATATGAACTCAAGCAAGAACTCAGGTGTGGGGTTCTGGAAGATCTTCAAGAAATCTTTCAAGTTCAATTCGGGCAAGATGGTTATGTCACCCGAGTACTTTTGTGACAAAATCGACACGGCTTTCAAAGTTAAGTTCTTGTACAAATTCATCTCATGGAGAATCTGCAAGTAGTGGATCATTTCACTAGTGACGAAGTCGTAGCAGTCGTTCATGATCCCACGCAACGTGTTTTTGAACTCGCCATCCAACTGCCCTCCAACGCTGCCCACCGCAATCTTGAGAACTGGTGATACATGAGGGTTGACCTGGACAGCGATGATGTGGTCCACATTGAACATCTCGGAAAGCCTTGTTATGGGCAAGTCGCCATCCACGGATCCATCCACATACTTTGAGGTATCATCATTATTCCACTCGTGGATTTCGTTGGTTCGTGGATTCTTTTCGTAGATGGTGTTTGATGGGAATATACCAGGCAAAGAGCAAGATGCGCAGACGGCAGACCAAACAAGACAGTGTGGCGCGGTCAAGTAGTTCAACAAACGGGTCTGTTCATGAATGGACGCGGGGGACACCGTAATATTCAAGATCTTGCCGGTACGGTTGTAAGCCTCTCTGAAGGTGAGTTCTCCAACGAAATTGTACATCGTCTCTTGGAGGCCCGAGATATCGAAAAAGGTGCCGAACTTAAGGAAATGACTGATTCTCTCGAGAAATACTTTGAGTTTGCTGCTTCCAGAGTCTGCGTCGGGCTTGCCGAAAATGCTGAACTGCCTTTCTGTGATGCCAGCCAAAAGCTCCAGAATCTCCTCGTTGGTGTGGCAGCACAATATGCTAGCAATGATGGAGCCCGAAGAGGACCCGCTGATTATCCGAGGAAGCAAGTTGTTTTCCAAAAGCGCGATCAACACGCCAATATGAGATACTCCGAACGTTGAGCCGCCACTTAAGAGAAGCGCAGTTCGCCCAATGTTCTTGCGGGTTTGAATGAGCATGCCCAAGAGATACCGGTCGTCCAAGTTCACGCCCAGGTCAGTCACCAACCAATGCAAGGATTCCTGGCACTCGTCAATGTACTCCTCGATGAGTTTCTTGGTGCCCACATGCGAGTGCCGATATAGGTTCAAGTCTCCCATGTTGCCAAAATTCCTCGTCCAGCGAGTTCGAATCAAGTATATGAGGAGCCTGTAGTCCTTCGAGAGGCGGGCGTTACGCATTTCCATCATGTTTTCGAACACAAGGTCATAGTCGTAGTGGGGGGATTCTGGGCTCAACTTCCAGGTATTGTTGCCCGTGAGCTCGTCTAGACGAGCAGAAATGTCGTACCACGTCTTGTAAGAGGTGGCGGTCTTCTGCTCCGCCAAGAGCCGGGCGATTTCTTCCTTTCTCTCGTTAACCGCAGGCAATACCCGCCCTAGTAACGGCACCATCTTGAGTGTGGAGAGCACTTTTGTACGAGCACTCCCATCGTAGCGAGAGTTGAGGTTTGCCGGCCGAAGATGTGGATTCACGGAGAAAATAGACTCGATGATCTCCGAGTGGTTGGTGGGTGCCAACTCGGCCATTTTGGGTAGGGTGTGGAGGCTCTTCTTTTGGTGGCTATTGTTGTACTTCAGAGTTGGTCATCTGGGTGCGAAACTCTGGGGAAATTGGCCTGTGATTTTGGCGTGCAGACACCCTATATGGCCACAGGGAAGATAGTGAACCACAATTGGGAAGCTGGTTAGAGTTTGCTTTTTCCGTTCGGATTCTTAAGGCGAATGCTTTGAGCTGAACTCTTTTTTCGTTTTTGTTTTGGTTGTTTTTGTTGTTCTTCTTTTTGCCCCTGGTGAAGCTCGAGAACGCTGGGCCAGGTCAGTGGAACAGACTTACTCAAAAATCAGAATTATTTAAAAAAAATTTAGAAAGAGCCACAACAGACCGTTCGATATCGCTGGCAACCCTGCTCAGCAATCACCCCTAACTCTTTCAGCCTGACATCCAATACCCCAAACCATTTCGCATCTACATCGGCTGCGAAGAGCAAAAAAATAAAATCTGATCGACACCTCTCTCCAGCCATCTCGACTCTAGGCCCCGACATCCACACTTGGTGATGTTCTAACTGTTTCCCCGTTCTTCCTCCCTCTTCCCAAGTCAGCAGCATTGTTTTCTCAACACCATCGCGTCGCTGTGCTCAACAGGAAACAAGTTTTCCAGCAAATCAGTGCAGTTCGGGTGAAATCCACAAAAGAGCTACCAACCCCCTCCCACAAGAAAAGAGTTATCGTCCGCGGCGCAGGCTCAATTTCTCCCAAGTTTTTCCGCTCACCCGCACATCACACCCGCTATTTCGACAAATTTGTGGACTCCACAAGCTACTCTTCGCTCATGTACTCGGTCACCACCATTAGTCACAAGACCAGCGACTGCCAGCAGCCGCTCGTGATGCTCACCAACAGAGAGGGCTACCGATACTTTTTTGGTAAGGTTCCTGAAGGCGTGCAGCGTGTGCTCAACGAGAACGGTGTGAAGTTGGGCAAGTTGAAGAGCATCTTCCTAACTGGAACCATCAGAAGTTGGGCAGACATTGGTGGGCTTCCCGGGTTGTTTTTGACGATCAGCGATGCCACCAGCCGAGGAATTGACGTGTTCACGAACTCAAGCAAGATCATGGCGTACGTTGTGGCCACCTGGAGGTACTTCGTTTTTCGTCGGGGCATAGAGCTCAATATCCTAGATACAGACGACCAGACGTTCATCGGCGACTCGAGCACGACATTCAGACCCATCAAGATCCAGAGCTCTACTCCCGCCAATTCTGTCGATGCGTCAATCTCGACCAAAATCCACACCCAGCTCAAGAAGTTGACGTCGCTAATGTTTCCAAAGGATACGAGCAAAGCCAATGACCCAGACCCAGACTCCTATAAGTCCGACCCAAGCGAGACCGAGATTCAGACCCATGTCAGACTCCCTGACATCTCAAACTTGGCGGACCCGCAGTCTCAAACGTCACTCAGCTTTGTCATTAGATTCGTGCCTGTGAGAGGCAAATTCGACCCTGTGAAGGCGAAAGCCTTGGGGGTCAAGCCTGGAATCAGCTTCAGAAACCTTACCAATGGGGAGCCTGTGCTCAACGACAAGAACGAGATGATTCATCCACATCAGGTGTTGGACCCTGCGAAATCATTCAAGAAATTGGTGATTCTCGATATTCCTGACCTGAGCTACTTGCATAATTCTATCAGCAGCGAGGAGTGGTTTTCCACCGATGAGGCGAGCGGTCCAGAAGAAATCGGACTCGTGTACCACTTTTTGGGCGACGATATCGACTTCATGCTGGATGAGTACCTCAACTTCATCAAAAAATTCCCATCTGACTGCAAGCACGTCATTAGCCACTCAAAGATTGCTGATGACACGTTGGTTTTCAGAACGTATGCAATCCATTTGCTCAAACTCAAATGTCTCCTTAACAACAGCTTCAACTTGCCTCACATAGAGAAGCACACTCCAATTGGGGGAGATTCTGGGTTGGTGAAATTGCAATCGCTTCAGCAATTTACTGTTGAGGCTTCTGGTATCAGGGAAAGCAGCGAAAATGTGGTTAACGATACCTGGTCTTCCTTGTACGATGCGGAGATTTCGCAGACTGAACTCTCCAAAACGTCAAAAGAGGCACTTCTCGATAATGCCGTGCTCCCATTGGACTTGCCGCGTGAATCCAATTCTTTGAAAGACTTGGTACAGGTTGTCACTTTGGGTACCGGTTCAGCGTTGCCTTCCATCCACAGAAATGTGCTTTCCAACTTGGTGAGGATTCCTTACCTCGACAAGGAAACCAATCAAATCAAGTATAACTCGATTTTATTGGACGGTGGCGAGAACACGATCGGTTCATTGACGAGGAATTTTGGCCACAATGGGCGTGAGCACCTCAAGCAGATATTTGACGAGCTTCGCCTTATCCATCTCAGTCATTTGCATGCTGACCACCACCTTGGAATCATTTCTGTCATAAGTGCGTGGTTCGATGCAAATAAGCACAACGACAAGAAATTATACCTTGTCATCCCATGGCAGTACAACAACTTCGTTTCAGAGTGGTATAAACTCGAGCAGCACACAGGTGGCATTGACTTGCGCCGAATTGTATATATCAGCTGCGAGGAGTTCATGCGATTCCCAGAACAGGAGTTGGAGCAGTACTCCATCGACGACTTCGAAGAGAAATTCGACTCGGGGCACCTCAACGATCACATCCCAAGGGCCGGCGCCTTCCCGCCTAGTACTGCCCTTATTGAGCAGCTCTATCACGATTTGAATATTGAGAGTATTCAGACAGTGCGTGCCATTCATTGCTACTGGTCATACTCAATCAGCTTGACGTTTAAGTTGTCGGGCGCTGAGAATTTCAAGGTTTCGTTTTCGGGCGACACCAGGCCAAGCACCAGATTCATTGACATTGGCTATGACAGCGATTTGCTCATCCACGAGGCTTCCCTAGACAATGACTTGATTGAGGAGGCGATTGCGAAAAAGCACTCAACGTTAGTAGAAGCAGTGAAAGTGTCGCAGTTGATGAACTGTCCCAAGGTAATCTTGACGCATTTCAGTGCTCGTTTCTCTGAGAAGCATAGTTTCATTGAAAGCGCTGGTCAGTACGAGCAATTATCTGAGCATCTCAAGTCATACCTTGGACGCTCCACTGCCAACATTTTCGGCTTGGACGGAGGCCACAAGTACGGATTTGATGACCTCCTGATCTGCTACGCCTACGACTTCATGAACGTGCGCTACAAAGATTTGAACTGCCAGAAACCATTTTTTGCAGCCATCAATGGGCTCTCAGGAACTGACGAGACCGAGGAGCAGAAATTGAAAACGGAGCGGTTGATGTTGAAGAAATCGGAGAAAAGGGAGGCCAAGAGATTACAGCGACTCTCGGGGAACCGAAAGCGGCGCCTCTCCAATGAAGCGGTGCAATAAGTCGCCCACTTAGTAGTTGTACCTCACAACCTCACAAAAACTACTCCCTCAGGTATATAATAAACAGAGAGCTACATCATTTTTTTTTTTTTTAATTTCATTTTATATAAACATTTTTCTTTTTTTTTTTTTTCCCCCAGTAGAGTACTTGCCCAGAAAGAGTTGCCAACTTCTTTCAACTGGCCACCAGCTTCAAGAGCGTCTGGCACACAACCTTTAAGCTTTCCTCAATACCTTTCAGTAGTTCAACCAACGCCTCCACACTGCGCCAGACGGCCAGCAGATTGGCACTCGTCAACTTCTCGGCAACCCAGAGCCGCCGCATGTCCTCGAATTTCCCAGATTCGAAGCCATGCATGCTGTGAATATCCGCCTCCGAAGTGTCACCAAGAGCCGGCACCAACACCCGCCTAAAGTGGTAGAAGTACTGGTCGATCACCCGCTGGGCCCTATCAGCACACTGGAGTGTACTGCAGCGGTACCAATCGATGGTTCCCTCCACACTTTTCTGCACATGTTCGCCTTTCTGGACGGCCAACTGCACCTCCAGCTGCCAGAGGTCCAACTCGCCCAATTCCATTTGGGTCTCGACCAACAACGTCAAAATGGCCTCGCGGTCACTTGAGTCCAATACGTCGAACTTCTTTTGAATTGCTGCGCACTTGGTTGCCCGGCCAAGGCCGCAGTCGAAGGTTTCCAGCACAAACTCAAACGCCGCCACAGAATCGTCAGCAAATTTGCGGAGATTCTGCCTTTGCACCGTCTTGATTGCCTCACCAAGCTTCTCAAACACCTTTTGGGCCGTTTCCCTGTAGTCAGCATGCCCTTGTTGGATGACATCCTCATTGAAGGTACAAAAGTCACCGGCGATCACCAACTCCTTGTGAAGGCAGTCGATATCGCCGTTGAAACCGTACACCTCATCAAGGCTCCGCCATCTGGTCTCAGGGGTGCTGTTAGTATAGGAATGGCTGGCCTGATGGTGCTTGTGTGCCTTTGTGGCCACCACCACTTCATCATCCATCTCGTCATCAGACTCGTCAGACTCGTCCCACTCTTCGGAATCAGAGGAATCCTCGTCTGAGAGACCATCCAAGAGGTTCTGCAAGAAGATCTCGTCGAGTATCAGCTCTTTTGGCTGCTCGACAGCGACATCTTCTTGGAAGAATTTGTCCAAGCTCTCCAACTCCTTCGCTTTGGGAAACTTGTCCAAGGCAGCAGAAACAAGCTCCAGTTGCTCGTCTTCGTCTTGGTCCACCTCAATGGCCTTCATATCCTCTTCTTCCTTCTTGAGCTCCTCCAAATTCTCGAAGCACCAACTGTCTGAAACACCAACGACTGTCTCGGCATCAGAGTCCTCCCACTGACCTTCTTGAGTATATTCCTCCTCTGAATATGCCCACATTGCACTGGTCTCGCATTCGTTGTCGGTATCGACGTCGGTTTCGGCTATCTCAAAAAGCACCTCAATATCCTGCTGTTCAGTTGGCTCAACCACCACTTCAGCAGCACTTGTGGTTGGTGCGGCGCAAATGAGCTTTGGCCACCAGCCACAAATCAATTTCTGAGTGAAGCTGGTAGTGTGACTAGGTTCGGTTTGGCCAAACATTCTCACCGCCATTACTCCACATGCTTCAAGATGGAAGCTGGAGTAGCAATAAGAGACTAAGGTAGCCTCATGAAACATCTGCTCGGTCTCCAACATCTCAATCAATTTCCAAGCTGCTGGAGTTACGGCAAGCTTGTCAAACTTCCACTGGCATTGCTCCATCTTGGAACACAAACCCATAAGTCCACACATAGTAGCAGCAGACCAGTGGCGATTGTTGGGCAAGATCACCTCTCTTGACAATACCTCTTTTGGCTTGTCAATGTGGCCACTAATCCCATTGGTGGTGCAAGGTGTGTTGTAAAACTTTGGAGTGAAAATCTCCGCCTCGACATCATCATCACAGTCGCTTCCCTCTGCATCTTTGTCTTCCTCGTCCAGAGAATAAACGCTTGAGGATGCATACTCTCTTGCTACTGAAGGATGTTGGTTGTCCTTGCAAATTTCGCCAATCTCGTTTGCAGTCTGAGAAGATTCCTGAGAGTCCTGAGAGTCACTTTTCTGGCTTTTCGAGCGCTTCAACTTCTTGAGCATCTTCTTCATCTTACTTTTCAACTTTCTTGCCTTTCTGGTAAGTCTCTTACTTGGTCTAAACCACCAGAACCGGCGGGGTTTTTTGCTTGTGTCATCGACACCAACATCAGGTTTCTGCACGATTTCTATGTCGACGGCACCAGAAACAGTTTCAGTCTTCATGTCCGTTACCGGACCGCCAAAGACACCTGTTTCCGCTGCCATCTGATTAGTAGAGTTAGTAGTCGTCATTCAGAACAATTGTTGTTCCAAAGACGAGAGAGATTTGAGAGAATAACCTTGAGAGCTTTTGTTTTTCTTTTTAGGTTTCTTGAGAGATTGGGGTTGTTCTCAATTCACTAGGACTCCAATTGCTTTGTTCTTGTCAGTCTCCTAGGAGCTAAGAACAAATTTTCGGAATGAACGAGAGGTGGAGGGAAACGGGAAATGTTCACAAACGTGCGAAAGTATATAGCTGCAAAGTACGCGGTGCCCCATACATAAGCATACAATATGTATCAGTATTACGAGCTATAGAAGAAAGAGGGAAGGTCAGGAAATTCTTGGGGCTGGTTACTTCTGAAATGTGGAGGAAAATACACCAGATAGTTCCAGTTTAGCTTCGTTCACATCTGGCTCCAAAATGGACCCGCTCTTTTCGCAGCCAATGGTTCGCTTCATGTAGGAAGAGACGGACCACATCTGTGAAACTGGAGAGAAAGAGTGTTTTTTTCCACGTCAACTGCAATTGGAAGCGATAGGTGAACGGAAGGTTGTTCTTTTTCTTTTGGAGTATCTAGTGGCGCCCTCGTGAAAGCTAGCTGGACCTTTAAGTGCGATTGGGTCAGCGAGGGCCAGAAGCTTGAGACGAAATCGTAAAGTGATCTAACTAGTCATTATCAAATTCCAAAGCACTGTGGTTTCCACTATTTTTGTCAGATTCTTCTTGAGTCGGTCTCGACCACGGTTGGTGAAGACTCGTGGTGTATACTTACTTACCGTATAGACAACAGAGAGGAATGTCATGGAATGCGGCAGTTATGCGAGGTTTCCGGAACCTTCACTCGTGAAATAGTCGTCGTGTCCTCTAATCCATCCTTCTCGGACGTTTTTCACTATTTTCTCCCAAACCCTCCCTCCAATGCACTTGACGGGTGGCACCTGTGGAGAATGTTCACCAGTAGTGCATAGGATCCCCAACCTCTAACCTTCGATCCAAATGGACTACCCGATCATCTTCTTGAGTCCATGGCTAGTCCATACAATTACAGAAAATGTCGATGATGCTCCTGCCTACTCGAACAATCTTGTTTCCAAAGGCTTCATTAAGTACCAGGGCCCGGGAGTGTGTAACATCCAATGGACACCTCTAGTTCGGGTGTTCAAGTACATCAGCACGACGCCACAGGGGGAGCTAACGGCGGTGCTCAACGAGTCCGAAAACAAGATCTTGGCACTCTTCACCAGAGAGTGCATCGTGAAGTTCGAGTTGGAATACAGCCAGCGACTCACTTACAACACCGTACATTCGTTGATCATCATACGACGTGCTAACCTCAGGTTTGCAACAGTGCCAATGCTACGGCAATCTTTTGGCGGTGTTGGCGGACTTGACCTCACCGCTGGAACTGAGGTGGTGTATCTTGAAATATTGGAAATTGAAGTTTTCCATCGAGATCAGTTTGTGGTGGAGGGAGGCCATGAAAATAGGCTCCGATTCGTTTATGGCGACGAGGATTACCGTCGCAAGTTTGGAGCGGATATAACTGGCCCTAAGCTGGTTTATGGCTTGGATGACAGCGACGGGATGGTTTCAGATGAGGAAGACCCCAGACTACAAACCAAGCCATGATGCTTGGTCGAACGTTTTGAATGTTGGAACTTCTTCAGGGAGGGACAAGCGCTTGTTCCATTGATATCGGCTTTTGACCGATTTTGGCAGCGTTTGCGGATTCTGCTCTTTCCAATTTCCGCGCCAGATCTCCTTTTCCCTTTTTGCACCCACAAACATGATCTTCACCCTTGGACGCAGAAAGGAGAGGCGGTCGCTCTCACAGAGACTAGAGGAGGTGGCGCAGTTTGCCCATCAAATTGTTGGTGACCGTGGAGTCGAAGACCTCGAGCAGCAGGCGGAAGGAGTCGGAGCAATTGACCCAAATGAGGAGCCAGCTGAATCGCAAGACTTGGTGACATCAGAACAGCTACCACCCGTATTGAGTGAAGCATCCCCTTTGCTCGTCGCAAATTCACAAAGTCTGGTTATCTACACGCCGTTTCGGCAAACACCTTTGTTGCAAAAAGTCAAAGATTGGCTAGCGAGGTATTTCGCAGTTCCTCGGACTCCAGTCGGGTGGTGGATGTCGTTATTCACGTTTTTTGTGGTTGTGGCAACGATTGTGGTCATCAGCCAGTTCCAATCTTCCCACAAGTGGTTGTTGTTGGTCGGGTGTCAGCTCGAAAGACTAATATTCGGAAGCGACCCATTTGGCTTGTGCAGCCGACGCGAGTAAATTTAGCAAAAGTGTATTTACAGTATGTTATGTACAAGTGGCCCTTTAGCGTCTTGGTCTGTCCTTGACCTTCCATCTGTTCACATGCTTGAACTTTCTGGTCTTGGCAAACTTCTTGAGGCCCCACATCGACTGCGACACCTTGTTGGACTTGGACTTACCACGTCCACCTCCGTGAGGATGGTCGAATGCATTCATGGCCACACCTCTGACCTGGGGTCTGAACCCTCTGTGACGGCTTCTACCAGCTTTACCCCAGGAAGTGGCCTGGTGCTCCTTGTTGGACACAACGCCCAAAGTGGCGTGGCACTTCATGTTCACGTACCGGTGCTCACCAGAACTCAACCTCACAATGACTTTCCCTTCTTCGGGGTGTTTAGACAACAATCTGGCGAAAGTGCCCGCAGCTTTAACCAACTGGCCACGCCCGTTGGGATGCAAACCGATGTTGTGGATCACCGAGCCGACTGGCAACATGTTTAAGGGCAAGCAGTTACCTCTCTGCATGATCCGCGAGTTCAACAACGCCTCGTCAATCTCGCCGTTATTGTGCTCGTTCATTTCTTGCAAAAAGTCGGCAGGCAACCCAGGACGGAACGACTCAACCTCATCACCTGCTCTCAACCCAGACGACGCCAAAATGTACGACAAGTCACCAGTCTCGTTATGTTTAAGCAAAGCAATGTGGCCCGACCGGTTTGGGTCGTACTCGATCCGCACCACGGTCTGCTTGCCGCCCACGAGTCTATGCGAGTCCACAAGTCTTACACGACGCTTGTGTCCTCCACCACGACCCCTGATTGTGATGTGACCCGTGTTGTTTCTACCCGCGGTCTGTTTCTTAGCCACCGTCAACTCTCTGATAGGGCCACCTTTGTGAAGGTGGTCGTGCACTGGCTTCTTGAAATGGGTGGAGCCAGGCTGCAAGTGGCCATTGGCATATGATTTCACTTTCACTTGAGCCATCGCTAGTTTCCTCTGTCTGATGTATATCTCGTCTTTACGCTCCAAGTCGGTGAGGTCTTGACCAAAACCGAGCGTGGGGGTGACAGACGAGGCAGCAGCATTGGTGCTTTGGAGCCTCGTGAGGATTTTTGAGCCTAGAGCCCACGACCGCCTTGTTGCCGAGAACATCTATGGATGGAGACTGGAGAGTTGATCGGACAGAATTTTCGTAGTGAGAAAATTGCGTGGTATACTGTGCAGGATGTTGGAGGTGGATCTCCAAGTGGACAAGACTAGAAGCGTAAGATATTGACCAAGATGGATCAAAGAGTTGTGATGGTTGGAATTATGCTACGGTGTTGCTCTAACAACTGAAATTCTGGTAGTTGTCCTACAAAGCTTGCGGTTGCATCATATGTGGTAACTGACAATCCCCCTAATGAGGGCTTGGAGTTAGTTTGAGGAGGTTACATTGGCTTAAACACTGCTACCTGAGATTCTTGGTCCACTAAACTTCTTCTGTAAAGGCACCCATGTCGTTTCACAGGATCTTGTCAACATTGGAAATTAACTATGGGTGTACGGGTGTTTCTTGACTGGTGTATGGGTGTTTTGAATTTCTGGGGTACGGGTGTTTGCGTTTGTGTACGTCCCATGTTTGTGTACGTGTCAATGGAAAGCCCGTAAAACCAACCTTTGCAACTTGCAAGAAGACTCAATTGTTAATAGAGGACTTCTTATGCTTCGGAGCTGGCTTGAAAAGGGTTTATTTTTTTTTTTGTTGTTTCGCCTCGTACTGTAGCCCAATGAGGGCATATGGAAGACCACCGTCGTTTCTTCCAACACTTGGCGAATCAACGCATAAAAAGATTACAGCTCCATTGACCTTACGGAGCCCATCCAACTCTCCATCAACAACAATCTTGCTTCTTTACCCTTCCACTCCACACTCTAACCCGAATCTGACCCGCGCACGACCTTGCGGCCAATCAATTCACGCTCCTGGTCCGAGTGCGAAAAATCAAAAGTCAAGCCGAACTGCCCAACCCAACCACAACTTTCAACTACATCTTTGGAACAATGTTGGCTTCCCGTTACTTCGCCCGTTCTATGGCCACCGCCGCCAAGTCCGTCAAGCCACCTATCCAATTGTTTGGTGTTGATGGAACTTACGCCAACGCTTTATACTCTGCCTCCGTGCAGCAGTCGTCTGTGGACGCCTCCTACCAGGGATTGACCAAGCTCGCTGACTTGATCAAGGAGGACCCAAAGGTCAACGAGTTCTTGACCAACCCAGCTTTGTCCAAGGACGACAGAAAGACCGTCATTGACACCCTTTCCACCAGCTTGAAGTTGGACAAGACCGTGACCAACTTCTTGACCGTGTTGTCCGAGAACAACAGATTGGGCGAGTTTGGCGCCATCTACAAGAACTTCGGCTTGTTGTTCGACGCCTACAAGGGTGTTGTTGAGGCCACCATCACCTCGTCCAAGCCTTTGGACTCTAAGATCTTGAAGAGATTGCAAACTGCCATCCAGAAGTCGTCGTTTGTTGGCGAGGGTAAGACCTTGAAGGTCTCCAACCCAGTCAACCCAGACATCTTGGGCGGTTTGGTTGTGGAGGTTGGTGACAAGACCGTCGACTTGTCGGTTGCTTCCAAGATCTCCAAGTTGAACCTGGTTATTGGTGAGGCTTTGTAAGTTGCATGTACGTAGTACGCCAAAATACGTGACGATTCTCGTTAGATGAATACACATAACATAGAAGTTGGTATGTATCGGTAGTGTTGAGTAGATCGTTACCGCTGTGTGCTATAGTGCAGCAAGCGGTTTCTGATTGCAATTGGTTTGGAAAGAATTGAGAAAGAATATTTGAACTCACATTGATCTGTCCAAAACTTTTTCAAACTTTTTCAAACTGTTTGTTAAAACTGCTTTTTATTTTGATGTATCTCCTATATTCTGCCTAAGTTTCCGAGTTTTTAGCAATTTCGCGGTCTGGTTTAAATATAGAGCAACAGTGTTAGCTGAGGAAACTCAATGCTGCTCCCAATGAAGAAGGTTTATAAAAAGAAAATACAAGAAACCAACTGGATCCTTTACCAAGAGTCAACTTTTACTCTTTTTCTTTTTTCCCCGTCAGAATTTCCCCGTCGTTCCCTTGCCCTCGCAATGGCCCCACTTAAGTCCTGCACTGTCACTCCATCAGATTTGTTCATTGCAAATCACCTCCTTCAACACCATGGCCAACCTTGCATTTCAGAAAGTGAAGTGGGCAGTCACTCTAGTGGCGTTGCTACTTAACGTCTTCGTGTACTTCTACCCGAACATACTCAATACTGCCGACCAGTGTAACTGGAAAGGGTCCCACCTCAAAAGCAAGTACCCGCTAGTCAATGACAAGCTCCCACTAGACCTGGCGTGGGTCCAGCAGCTTCTTCTCAATTTCCCAAGCTTGCAGGAAGAGAAAGTACATGGTGCTTTTGAAAACGGCGAGGTGTCCGATATCCACATGCTTACGTTTGGAGACCCCCAGATCAATGGCAACTGGAAATCCACAAAATACATGAAGCGCCTTGACAATTACGGCAACGACCACTACTTGGGCCACATCTACAAAACAATGCAGTCGAGATTGAAGCCCAGCCATGTTGCTGTGATGGGCGACCAGTTTTCGTCGCAGTGGATTCTCGACTCAGAATTCTACAACCGAACTTACCGGTTCGTCGAGCGTCTTTTCCCCCGTGATGACTTGTACAAGCTGACGGTGATCGACACCTGGAAGAAACACGAGAATTACGACTGGGAGACGTACATGGACCAGGAGCACGCTATGGACCCTGACCACCGCTTCAACACAAGAGCATACTACGACGTCTACGACTGGTACAAGCCAGAGTCCCACCAGCCCAATTTCGAGAACCCGCTCTTCATCAACTTGACGGGAAACCACGATATCGGGTACAGCGGAGACGCCACCTGGCAACACATGGCCCGGTTCCACTTGCTCTTTGGCCAGAACAACTATGTCATCTACTATAACAAGGGAACTCCGCAGGAATGGCGGCTTGTTGTGGTTGACTCGTTGACTTTGGAGGGCCCAGCGTTGCAAGAGGAATTCAGAGACTACACCTGGTCCTTTTTGGAGCATCTCAACGCCACCAACAGTGGGTTCCATGGGTCAACCGTGCTACTCACCCACATCCCGTTCTACAAGCGAGAAGGCTTGTGTGCCGACGGACCAGAGCACAAATACTACGCAGACTATGAGAAGGAGCCGTACAAGAACGGGAAGCTTCGCTCACAGAACCACTTGTTGTATGAGACATCGCAGAAAGTGTTGAATATCGTGTTCCCCAATGCAGACAAGGAAGGGCTCATTTTGACGGGCCATGATCACGTTGGCTGTGACTCGTACTACAGTCACGTTGATGGCCATTGGGTTGCCGACAGACATGCCCAGGGCGGAGACAGGAAGCCAATTCACGAAGTGGTGGTGAGAGCCATGATGGGCGAATTTGAGGGCCAGACTGGCTTGGTGACGGGCCACTTTGACAAAAACGAGAAAAGCTGGCAGTTCACCTTCACTTACTGCTCGTTCGCCGTGCAGCATGTTTGGTGGGCATCGAAAGTGGCGGCGTTGCTCTCGTTGCTACTCCACTCGGTGTCGTTCGTGACGAGATAGATTGCATTACTTCCAGAAAAATCAAATCAAGATAAATTTTCAGCAGATCAAGCGGTATATTAACGTATTTTGAGTGTCAGGGTCCTTTTAAGCTTCCTCCTTCTCTTCCTTTTCGTCCTTCACGTTACCTTCATCCTTTTTGTCCTCCTTAAACTTTTTGATATCCTCCAAAGCGCTGTTCACACTCACCTCGGGACTGATCTGGATCTTCTTGACGGTGAGCACGCCGTCGACAAAGATCCAATGCGATCTCTTAATACCCGTGGGCGACTTTTTCGCCCCCAATGCACCAATCAACTTTCTGTCTGGGTCAGACAACAAAGGGTACTTCAATCCTTGCTTGGTGACGAAGTTGAGCTGGGACTTGGGCTTGTCGGCCGATAACCCAAACACGGTGGTGTCCAATTCCTTCAATTGCTCGTAGTTACTTTGGAATCCATTGGCCTGTCTGGTGCAACCCGGAGTCGACGCCTTTGGGTAGGCAAAGATCACCAAGTACTTTGTTTTCTTTGCTGCCTCGGGCAAATTGATCTCCTCCTCATTCTCGTCCAACAACGTCAAGTCAGGGATGGAGTCGCCCACCTCGATCTCTTTGGCGGCGGGCTTTTTTTCAGTCTTTGGCGCCTCTTTGACTGTCGTCTTGGCTTTTTTGGCTGGAGGCTCACTGGAGGCAGCAGTGGCGCTTCTGGTGGAGCGGCGTAACTCAGGCATGGTCAATTGCAAAATCACCGAATTTCGGAGGAAATCGTCGTGTAGTTATAGTGGACGCCAGGTCGGGTCCACCCCACAGTGGCAGTTGTGGTGTACGGGTGGGCAGGATACGAAAGCAAGCATTTGGGCGTTATGGACGTCAATAGGGGGAAGCTCCGAGCCGCCGCCGAGCGATTGTTCGGGATTTCCCGGATTCAACGTGCTTTGTTCTCTGCTGCGACTGAAACTTTGTTGCCAATGTTGGCCCATGTTCTAGTCTGACCATGTGTGGATTCTCGCTCATTTCCTGCCAATTTTACGCAGTGGTTACGAGACTGGGCGAGTCTTAGTCATCCAGGAGATTGCAGCCAGCATTGGGCGAGAGTCAGTGGAGAGACATTAAGACAAACGAGGCAACCGTGTCGACCCTTCGGACTCACCTCTAAACCGAATTTCTCTTCTCTATTTCACCGCTTTTGCCATGCGCCTCTATTGTTCGGGTAAATAGCCGCTTGTTCTTCTGGCACCTAAACCCGCGCTATCAGCCTGCACTGATAACACACTTCCCAGACCCGCATAAGGACAAAACTTACCTTGACATAACCTCGAGTTGCCCCAGTGGGTTCGCCACGTATCCAACCACGCAACTCCCCGATGAGGCAATTTTTCCGACGCAAGAGCTCCAGCGACTCCACGCGTACCGGCAACGCGTCCCGCTCCCTCAGTGTGACCTCCCTCCCAGAAATTGAGGTTCTACACTCGGCAAATCGCCACCGGTCCTCTGCTCCACCTTGGCAGGATGACTTGCTGCCCACCACGACTGGCTTGATCAATGACCAAGGGTCGGACGCCGAGTCGGTGGCTCTTTCAGAGACAGAAACGTTGGCGTACTCGAAACAGCAGCGCATGGATTTGCAACCGACGTTCGACGAGAACTTCACCGCCTACTTGCCGTTTGTGCTTCGACGGTTGCGGCGAGAACACGCACAGTCAACGGAAAATGACGCTGCATACGCGGCAGAACAGTTGGCCAGACAGGAATACGCAAGTGACCTGGACGACGACAAGACCGTGGCGTCTTTATCGGACCTACCTCATGTCCACATCATGCGCAGGGAAACCTTGCAGTACAACTACAAGCGGCTGTTGGTGGTGGCGTCCGAGCTTATACGGAGCACCACGTACGTTTTCCCGGATTCCGAGAGCTTCAAGGTGTTCCGGTACTTGAGGTCCAACAACAAGAAGCTACGGAAGAACTCGATGATCGTGTATGAGCCCGACGGAGTGATCAAGAGGATCAAGGGCAGGAACTCAGTGACAGAGCTCGAAAGGGCGCCGGAGGTCGGCGACGGAGTGGTCGACATGAGACACCATGTGGTGCCTCTCGAGTACAAGCTAAAGGGTACGGGGCTCCCGTTGCTCAAGATCACAGTTCCTTACATGTCGTCGTTCCGAAAGAAGGTGCCGTACATGGTTTTCAAGCGATACAAGGAAATCCCGGCGCCGCCTCTGCTGCTGCTGAAAGAGGCGGAAGATGACGAGAAGTTCGAAACGTACGAGTACTGCGACGTCCACATGAAGTCGTTCCAGCAGTACAAACGGTACGTGCTCCATTTCACTCCCGAGAATGAAGAACCTTTCAAGATCTATGCGTTTCAAAACAACTATCGCCCGTTCACAGACTTCATTTACAAGAACACGCGGTTTCGTGTGGTCGGGTCGTCGCTCGTGACCGCGTACCTCATGAACTACAACCCCGAGCTCAAGTTGATTGTCATTGACGACGACCAGCCGTCGCTCTGCGATGATCTTGTCAACAAAAAATCAGAGCTGTCGCGTAGAGGCAGCCGGGCCAAAGAGGATTCGCAGATTCTTGCTCCTGAAGAATTGTCAAACCCTGTGCCCCGAGATGACAATAGAATATTGCGAGAAGACGAAGGCGGGTTCTTGAATGTCAGCAAAAAGAATTACATTCCAAACAATATGCCTCCGTTTGGTCGCTTTTTGGACTCGTGCGTATATCCCGTTGAGCAGCTGATTCTTCCCAAGAAGTACTCTGAAGTGGGTAAGCTCGAACTCTACCAGGCCCTTGAGGGTACCAACTACACCGACATGTCTAGTACGTTGTCTGTGGATCCAGACCAGCTCGTGCTCACGACCATCTTGCTCATGTTGAGAGAAACGAGCTTGCGCACAACTAATCGCTATTCCAATGGCTCACTTGTGAGCCGCATGGGAAGTATTGGCGCTGCACCAGGTATAGGAGTTTCTGCGGGAATGGGTTTCTCCTACACCGCAAGCATGTAGGGAAGCAGAGACCGACGGATATTAAAATATATAAGATTGCATTCTTGATTGTTCTCAACGAGGTCCGATACTCAAATTAACCAGTTGATCCTGGTCCTCAATCGCATGCTCCCAGCATTGTACTCACACTTATCATTATTCATTCTATACACGCTTCCATATACAACTTTTGATATTAATAGTTACAAACGTAGTGTCCTTGACTCACGCTGACATGATGCTAATGTTACATGGATGGCCCAGCGGTCGCCTTTAGCGACTTGGAGAGCGCGATCTCGAACGGTCTCTCTTGGGCGACGCAGACCGCGAATAGCGACCACGCGCGTAGTCATCGCCACCGTGGCTCTCCTCACGAGGTTCGCCGCCGTCTCTGCCATTGTATCCTTCGGCAGGTCCCGGTCTCCCATTCTCGTAGTTGCGGTCGCTGTCTCTTCTGCGGTCCCCGTGGTAACGGTCTCTGTGGTCGTACCCGGGGTCCCTGTCGTCAGGGGCCGCTCTATAATCGTCGTACCCGCGGTACCCGTATGCTTCCCTTCCGTAAGGCCCTCCGTACCCTCCGTAGTAGGGTTCTCGTCCTAGACGAGAAGGGTATGGTCCGCCGTAGCCACCGCCGTAGCCACCTCTCTCGTACCCGTAGCCAGGGTACCCGTAGCCGCCACGGCCCCTTGGGGGCGGGTATGGACCTCCATATCCATAACCAGGACCACCGCCTCTAGCGCCATACCCACGTCTGTATCCGCCTCTGTAGCTGCCTCTAGGGGCTCTTCTCGAGGAGTATGGGTCGGAACGTGCAAGCTGGACGACCAAGCCATCCTTCATGGCGTATGCCAACTGCTTGCCGTCGAGTTCTAGCGCTTTCTCGCAGTCTTCAGGGTTCTTGTACTCGACGAATGCATATTTCTCTCCGTCGTCGGTTCTGGGAGGTGGGATGTCGAGACGAACGAGCTCGCCGTATCTGGAAGTGTTAGTTTGGAACGGGAAAGAAAAAACGGATTAGGAAGACGTCCGATCGAGGAATTTCTGCGTGATTAAGAAGAAATTGTTATCTTGTTGGCGGGAGAGATTCCAGTGGACACCGATCAGGAGGAAATCGGTGGGGGAACGTACTTTTCGAAGTCGGGAGCCAAGTCGGCCGCCTTGGACTCCTTGGTGAAGCCGGTGACGTATAAGGTGTTTTTCGGCATTGAGCTTGGGGCTCTTTAGTTGGGCAGTTTTTGTCGAGAAGTGGTTGGTAAGTGCGAACGTGACGAAACATCACGTGCGCTGGGTGGTCACGTGGAATTCACACCGAGGGAGCGGGGCAGTTGAACTACGGGCAGCCGACCAGGAGATTATGAAATTGCAGGAAACGCTCAAAATAATTCTAGCCACTTGAAATTACGTTACAACGTCACTACAGCGTACAGGTCGATTGCACAATGCATCTATTTTCGCCAGCTACCAGTGAATCTCCGCACCTGGTGTGGCCGCATAAATAACCCACCGTATCTAGGCGGTGTAGAAGCCCTGCTTGAACAAGAACTTCACAATCTCCTCCAACACGCCAGTGACAGACTCGACATCGCTAGAGTTCAAGGCAATAACGTTCTCCGAGGTCTCCTTGGCACCGTACTTCACAACAACGGTGTTAGAATCACCAACGGTCTTGATAATGTTGGAGTAGTCGCCGTTGGCGGTGATGATCACGCCGGAACCAGCCTTGACGAGCTCGTTGATCAAGTATGCGTCGTTGAACTTGGATGGCAACTTGGTGATGCGGCGGCCACCAGCAAACTGGTTCAATGTCGACTGCACGGCAAACGACAAGTACTCCTCGCTCGACAAGCTGTCGGCAGCAGTGTCGATGATAACAGCGAAACCCTGGTTGGATCTTGGTGGGTTCGACTCTCTCAAGATCTTCACCACCTCAGGGTACGAGAACCACTCAGGGATCTCGGTGCCGTCTCTCAAGCGCTGTCTCAACTCGGTTCCCGAGATGTTGGCGGTCTTGACCTTCGAGGTGTCGATGGTGTCGATAGGAGCGTATCTGTCCTCGTCTGGCAAGTAAGTCACCATTCTGAAAGGAACAATCTTGATTTTCTTGGAGAGCTCGGACTCGACCAGCGCCAAGAGATCCTGGGCGTCGTAGGGCCCGTAGAAGTCCACGCCTTGCGAGTTCTTACCAGGACCAGCATGGTCTCTGCCCACAATGAAGTGGTCCACACCGTAGTTCATTCTGATCAACGCGTGCCACAACGCTTCACGGTCTCCACCCATTCTCATGGCCAAGGGCAAGAGCGAAATCGTTGCCAAACCGTCAGGGTATTTCTTCAAGATCTGCTGGTAAACCTTGACTCTGGTGTGGTGGTCAATGTCTCCAGGCTTGGTCAACCCAACAACAGGGTGGACCAAGATGTGGCCGTCCTCACCAAGGTCCTTGGCGGCTCTGACCGTCAACTCTCTGTGGGCTCTGTGCATGGGGTTTCTCGTCTGGAAAGCCACGATTTTCTGCTGGTGCCATCCCAACTTCTCAAACTCCTTTCTCAACTCGGTTGGGGTCTTTCTGAGCAGCACATAGTCGTAGTGGGTTGGGTAGTCAAGACCCTGGATCGAACCACCGATGTAGTACTCGCCAGCGGTCTCGAAAAGGTACTTCACTGCTGGGTGCTCTGGGTCACCTCTAAACACCTGCTTGGCCTCAACATCCTTCTGTGGCTTGTAAATGGACTCGATGGTCAAGACGGCCAACTTCTTGTCGTCTCTCAAGTCTTCCAACACCACCTTGTCGCCGATCTTGAAAGACTTTGCCGTCTTCTCAGAAACATCAAGAGTAATTGGCATAGACCACAACAAGCCCTTGCCAGTCTCCTCGTCAACAACAGAAGACAATCTCATGTCTTGCACGACGGAGTTGTAGTCCTCCTCGTTCAAGAATCCGGTCAAGGGAGAAAACCCACCGTTCAAGATCAACTCCAAATCACAGAGCTGTCTCTCGGTCAAGGTGTACGAGGGCAATTTCTGCTGCTCGATTTCTTTCAACAACTCCTGTCTCGAAGCAGCATCTCTAATAACAAGATCTTGCAAAACACCTCCGTGGGGCACTGGAATAGGCATCTCTAACGAATTTTTCAACACTTGGTGAACGAGCGCTTAGCGGTGCAATTTAAAGGCCATGAAGGGCAATGTCTGCAAAATGCTAATCAGACAATCCCACGTGACCTTGGCAAAGCTGCCTTCAAAAGTGGCCGCTTCTCCAAGAACTTTTCGCGGGTTTCTGCGGTGAAGCATTGACGATTGTGGTTCTGTGTTTGCTTGGCGAAGGATCCACACTTTTGCACATGGACTGGAAGGTGTTGGCCGTCGGTTGGGTGCCCACTGTAAAACCTGGGGCAGCCGCTTACATAAGTTTCTGGAGCTGCTTACGTAACTGGGGTCCCGCAACCGCAAATTCCGCGGACCTGGTGTACAGGTGTAATATCTCACGAAAAATTCTCCACGTCCAAACGTGCCAGCCTCACGGTGTACGGATGTGACTCTGACCGGTCGTGGCGGATCAAATGGCCAAATCGTTGGGCGATTGCCAAAGTTCGAGAATGGAGGGGTTTTCCAAGTGGGCTGTTTTCGAGCAATTGAGCTAGGGTGAGTCTCGTTTGGTTTTGTAGGTGAAATTCCCACGCTTTCTCATCCCATTGCTTTCTTCTCGCAAACCAAAGCCACTCTTCGCCAGCTACATAATACTTCACGGCAGATGTGATCTGCAATGTGGAACACTGGCGACCGCCGTAGCCAAGTGCTCGCACCTCAAACAATAAAGTGGAGGGCACCCCACACTTCGTGGGGGAGCAGGGTGCAATACCTCCATTGGCCACCACTGGCCCCCCGTCTGGGTGCTCGACATTGTCGCGCATTGTCTTCAAGTGCTAGCACCTTATGGTTGCTGACAAACCAATGGGTCTCGGTTCTCAATTTTCCGACCCCGGTACTGGCGGCCCGCACGTGATTCGATATCTTGCAGTCCCCCAGTCTAGAAGGGCCCGAACCCCGGGCGTATGGCCTAAAGGGGTCAATGGCGTCTACGCTGCTGAGATAATCATTGTCAGTCAGCATTATTCTCTCAAAAATGTACAGTTCGGCGCCCGTGCGCAAGGTCCGTAAGCGCCCCCCGACTCCGAGCGGTGAGGCCTCCTGCGTATATATAAACCCACCGATTCCCAACAATCTGCCGTGTCGTTTTTTCTACAACTCTCTTCCGCTGAAGCTAACGCAAAACACATTAGAGAATATGTCTGCTCCAAAGTATGTACCGCGAATCAATTGAGACTCCACGATGTCGTTCATGCCACCCGACTGAAGAATTGCCCGGGGTGCCCGGTCGTTTTTTTTTTTCAACCCACGCCAGCAAGGTTGCCCCCACTCACCACCAGTTTGAACCTGTACCTGCCCATTTGACCTTCAATCGTGAAGAGTTTGCAAATCCCGTGGTTGCTGGTCTGTGGGCGCGTGCAAGTGAACCGCTGGTCGGGGGTTCGCAGCGTTTCCCTGTGATTCTTTCCTATAAAAGACATCAAGACTGCCTCGTGCGCCCTCGCATTGAGCACAATTTTCAACAATGGGATTGCAAGAACGCATCAACGTTGTGGGCGAACATCTTACTAACCGTGCCAGAGGTGATATTGGTTTGATTGGTTTGGCCGTCATGGGCCAGAACTTGATCTTGAACGCTGCCGACCACGGTTTCACTGTGGTTGCTTACAACAGAACAGTGTCCAAGGTTGACGAGTTCTTGGACCACGAGGCCAAGGGCAAGTCCATCATCGGTGCCCACTCCATCGAGGAGCTCGTGGCTAACTTGAAGAGACCAAGAAGAATCATCTTGTTGGTCAAGGCCGGTAAGCCTGTTGACGCCTTCATTGAGCAATTGTTGCCTCACTTGGAGAAGGGTGACATCATCATTGACGGCGGTAACTCGCACTTCCCAGACACCAACCGTCGTTTCGAGGAGTTGAAGGACAAGGGAATCCTTTTCGTTGGTTCTGGTGTTTCTGGTGGTGAGGAAGGTGCCCGTCACGGTCCATCCTTGATGCCAGGTGGTCACCCAGACGCTTGGCCTCACATCAAGGACATTTTCCAGTCCATTGCCGCCAAGTCCGACGGTGAGCCATGTTGCGACTGGGTCGGTGACGCCGGTGCCGGTCACTACGTGAAGATGGTGCACAACGGTATCGAGTACGGAGACATGCAATTGATCTGTGAGGCTTACGACTTGATGAAGAGAGTCGGTAAGTTCACCAACAAGGAGATTGGCGATGTTTTCACCAAGTGGAACAAGGGTGTTTTGGACTCGTTCTTGATTGAGATCACCAGAGACATCATGTACTTCGACGACCCAACTGACGGCAAGCCATTGTTGGAGAAGATCTTGGACACTGCTGGTCAGAAGGGTACCGGCAAGTGGACTGCCATCAACGCCTTGGACTTGGGTATGCCTGTCACTTTGATCGGTGAGGCTGTCTTCGCCAGATGCTTGTCTGCTATCAAGGACGAGAGAGTCAGAGCCTCCAAGGTTTTGAAGGGCCCAACTGTCGAGGGTGCTTCCCCAATCACCGACAAGCAGAAGTTTGTCGATGACTTGGAGCAGGCTTTGTACGCCTCCAAGATTATCTCTTACGCTCAAGGTTTCATGTTGATCAGAGAGGCCGCCAAGGAGTACGGCTGGAAGTTGAACAACCCAGCTATTGCCTTGATGTGGAGAGGTGGATGTATCATCAGATCCGTTTTCTTGGGTGAGATCACCTCTGCTTACAGAGAGAACCCAGACTTGGAGAACTTGTTGTTCCACCCATTCTTCTACGAGGCTGTCACCAAGGCACAGCAAGGTTGGAGATCCACTATTGGTAAGGCTGTCGAGTACGGTGTGCCAGTTCCAGCTTTCTCCACTGCCTTGTCCTTCTACGACGGTTACAGATCTGCACAGTTGCCAGCTAACTTGTTGCAAGCCCAGAGAGACTACTTCGGTGCTCACACTTTCCAGGTCTTGCCAGGTCAGGAGAACGACTTCTTGAAGAAGGACCAGTGGATCCACGTCAACTGGACTGGTAGAGGTGGTAACATCTCCGCTTCTACTTACGACGCTTAAGACAGTGCGGTTCAATATTAAATAGTGTAATCATCTATGGAAACCAAACAAACTTTGAAATGTTCTAGCACGCTTCCAATGGGTCTCTCTTCTCGAACTCCAAGATGAGATCGTCCTTAGGGAAGATCGTGGCGAAAACCTTAATCTCTTCTGACAATGGTGTGATGTGGTGCTTCATGTTGGAGAACAAGCAGAATTTGCCCAACATACCAGTGAACAACATCATCACATACTGTTGACCCAAGCAAACATGAGGGCCAGATCCGAACACCAACCAACTGCGCTTCTCCATGTCCGCGGTTGGGTTTTCCCAACGCTCAGGGACAAAGTTGTCTGGGTCTGGGTAAACTTCTGGGTCATGCAATGCTGGGTATAGCGTGGGGATGATCATGGAGCCCTTAGGGGCGGTGTAATCTGGGGTAACAGGGAATGGCTGCTTGACAACGTATGGAACCATCAAGACAGGTGGTCTGTAACGCAAGGACTCTTTGACAACGTTATGAGTGAATGTCATGCTGTTGATCAAGTCGAGGTCCAATCTCTTGTATGGATCATTGTCTCTAACTCTCATTTGTTCTTCTCTAATTTTGTCGACAAGCTCTGGACGATCAGCGACAATTTGGAACAACCAACAAGCCAACGAGGAAGAGGCATCCTGGGAAGCGAACAAAAATGTGAAAATGGCCTCAGAAACTTCTCTGTCGGAAAATTCTCTGATCAACAACTTGGACTCAGGGTCCTCCTTTTGGTTGTCACGAGCCTGCTTCATCAAGAAAATCCACTCGTCCATAACACAGGAAGGTTTGCCTCCGTTTTCAATGTGAATCTTGGCTTGTTCAGAACATTTCTCAAAGATCTTCATCGTCTCGTCGGCAATCTTCTGGCCGTACCAGGTCTTCGTGTATGGAATGATGATAGGGAAGTTCACCAACTCCAAGGCAGCAGTAACCTTATAGTAGTTGTCTGCAATAAGCTTAATCTGAGGCTCAGTGATGTAGTCACCACAGAATGTTCTCAAGGACAAAGCACACATCAACTCTCTGAAGTCTGGGAAAAATTCCTTGGGGCCATCGTAATTGCAGAAAACCTCGAGGTACTTGTCCATGTACTTTTCGAGCACGGGGATGTAAATCTCCAAAGCTTTACGCACAAACAACCCGTTCAAGGATCTTCTGTAGTCGACGTGAGCTTTTCCGTCCAAAAACACCCAGTTGGTGGGTCTAAGAATCTTGACTGCGACATCCACAACACAAGGCTTCACGTATTTTGGCGACGACAAAATTTTTCTGGCAAGCTCTCTGGTGGAGGCGATGACCACGAACTTGTGGAAGATCGAGACACACGACAATGGGCCCGAGTTCCACTTGTCAACATACTCCTCAAATTTTGGGTCCAAACTCTCCAAAAAGGGGCCAATGATCGGCCACACCTTGTACTTGGGACCAGCGATGCTGCCCTTTCTGACCTGGTACATGACCTGATCATAGGTAAGTGCCAACACGATGGCAGTAACTGTGATCGGCAACCAGTTCGATTGAACCGTGGTTATAAATCTGGCCAATGCTCCCGAAGCAGAGGCGGCAGAAGCCTCGGCTAACGAGTCGGCCAAAGACGAACTCTGATTGAATTCCATGTTTGCAAAGCAAAATGAGTATTATCCGGAAGCGCACACGAATGTTATTATAGGTAGGGATATCGCCAAAATTTATACGACCCGAGCATAAAAGGTATTTTCCTGCAGGTGGATCGACTAACAGGACACATTATACGACCCTGCGGTTGGGCTCGGATATACCACTCCTGCCAGGGTTTCCTTTATGCTCGGGAAATATGAAAATTTTATCCCGTACAAGAAATTCACGATCATTTTCGAATCCATCCGGACAGTTGAGGCTTCCTGGCTTACTAGACCCTTGTATAGTTTCGAGTAGAGGGAGCAGACATGTGCAGGACGGCTTATTAAGTCGTATACTCGTACCGTTAGTGGCTCCATTTTGATGTTTGCCAGCATACCACGCGTTTGACTAGACGAATCTGCCCACAAATTTGAAAAGGGGTAGTTGCCATTGGCCAGACAACGCGCTTTGAATTTTGTATTGATCTCGTGAGTTTTTCGCTGCACACCTTGTGGTGCCAACAATAGAGGCGTCGAACACTAGTTCGTCATGTGACCTGCAGCCATGTGACCGCAGATGAGATGCCCTTCACACCAACTTTGCACTTCCATCGAGACCAAGCAGCATGGGCAAACGGAAGGCTAATGCGGTGGAAACCCGTCGGAAAAAACAGAGGGCCGAAAATGATGCATTGCTTACTTCTGGTTTGTTCAATAAAGGGTCCAACAAGGTCGACGACTGGGAAAACGAAGAACAGGACTACGAGTTGACGCCCAGACACATAGAAACCGCGGAAACGGTGGAAGGGTTGCCAATTAAAAGAGCCGGTGTGATCCAGCGAGTCGTCAGAGAAAAGTTACAGCAGGAGCCCGCAGAAGACGAAAATGACGACGATGTACAGCCAGAGATCGAACAACATTCAGAGAGTGAAGAAAGCGAGCAAGAGGAAGTCGAAACGGCCACTCCACAAGAAAAACTTGCCCGGATTAAGGAAGAAATCTCTTCCTACGCGTCGAGATTGATGGAGGATCCCGAGGAAAACATCTCCTGTCTCACCAAGCTCCGGAAACTTGCACAGTCCCCCCAGTTTGCAACCAGTCAGTTGGCGGTGTTGGCATTGGTGCCTGTTTTCAAGTCGCTTGCGCCAGGATACCAGATCCGTCCGTTGACTGAAACAGAGCAGAGAGAGAAAGTGGGAAAGGAGATTGCCCGGTTGAGAAACTTCGAGCAAAGTCTCGTCACCAACTACCAGCTATACATTGAACTTCTCACCAAGCTAGCGAGAGTTCTGGCGCTGAATTCCAACGGGAACAAGAAGATCTCACCAACGCAGATTAAGCAAGGTCACGCTGCCACGAGCGCAGCGTGTGAATTGTGCACTTCGTCTTTGAAGTACTTCAACTTCAGGAGCGAGTTGTTCACCATCCCAATTAGAAGACTCAACAGGAAACCCAAGGAAGCAGCAGACATGCAGATGTTCCACAAGTGTTTGAGAACCCTCGAGAGCTTGTTACAGGAAGACAAGGACCACGGAAGTATCACGTTCGATATTGTCAGAATCATGTGCAAGACCATCAAGGACAAAAAGTTCCGTGTGGACGAGTCTGTCGTCAACGTGTTTTTGAGTCTCTCCTTGTTGGCAGACTACGATCCTAATGGTGTTAAGGATGAGCCCACCGTCAAGACGAAAAAGAAAGACCGTGTGCATTTCTCGAAAAAGCAAAAGAAAGCACGCAAGGAAATGAAGGCCATCGAGGAAGAAATCAGGAAAGCAGAACATACAATCACCGCTGAAGAGCGTGAACGATTCCAGGCGCAAACTTTGAAGACGGTGTTGAAGTTGTATCTCGAGATCTTGAAAGCAGCATCGACCTCAATGGAAGAGAAGTCGGATGCATCGTTATTGATGGCTGCGGTTCTCGAAGGCTTGTCGAAATTCGGCCAGATGGCCAACTTCGACTTGTTTGGAGATTTCCTCGAGGTTTTGCGGGAGACCATGCTCAATATCTTCGAGGAGCATTCCCTTGAGGCAGACAAGTACAACATCGGTGAAAGTTCCGATTCCGGCGGTATGTACACCAAGGACGAGATAAGAAAGTTGCTTCTCGCTGTTGTCGCTGCATTTGCATTGATGGTTAACCACAAGGAGGTAGGACGGCTCCCGATCTCGGTGGACTTGTCCAAATTCGTCTCTGCTCTTTATCTCATGCTTGCCGACTTGAGTCTTGATGCCGACTTGGAATTCTCGCACAAATCCCTCAGGCTTGCGGATCCTCTTGAGGATTCTGGCATTGCTTACCGTCCAGCAGTCAATGCTTCTACCGAGGCTGAATTGCTCTTGAAAAGTTTGGACTTCATCTTCTTCCGGTCCCGAGTGGGCAGTCAGGCACGTGCCACGCCGTTCATCAAGAGACTCTACATTTCTTCGTTGCAAACGCCAGAGAAAACCACCATTGCATTGTTGAAGTTTGTGGGCAAATTGCTTGGTAGATACGGTGACACCTTGAAGAGTTTGTGGAGCACCGAGGACAGAATCTCGGGTGAGAGCGAGTACGTGTTGGGCATTGAGAAAGAAGGGTTTGAGGTTGATTTCGAAAGAAGTAACGTTGGGTCTGCTGTGTTGTGGGAAAATCTCTTACTCGATAAGCATTACTGCCCCATCATCCGCGATGGGTCGAGAAGCTTGATGAAAAACAGCAGGGCAACCAACAACAGATGAGTTCATGTCAAATGCAGTAAACATACATTTCAATAGACCTATAAATGCAGAATGGGAGCTTTTGTCGTCAGTTCCAGTTGGTAGTTTCTGTTGGTGAACACCCGCTTTAGCGCCAGTAGTTCAACCTCTATTTAGACACAAGGTCCAAGTTCTCGTAAACACCGCCGGCAGACTTGTACAAATCCGTCGCCTTGATACCTTCACCAGAAGCCTCGTTGGTTTTCAACTGTTGCAACATCAATCTGGCTTTCTCACGCTCTTTGTATCCATGCAAACATTCAAAGTAGTCGTCGAAGACAGGGGTGCACTCTTTTTTGCTGGTGGTGTCAGCAGAAGTGTAGCATGCCACGAGCGTCTGGAATTCATAAAAACATTTTCTGGTGCCACCAGATCTGGAGTATGGCTGCATGGTGGGGTTGGTTTGACTTCAGTCGTGCAAGTTTCTTATTTGAGCATTCTTCAATTGGTTGGTGCGTTGTGGGTGTCGCACTACCTACTATACACAATAATCTTGTCAAGTGACACTCTTAGACGTAGGCCAAGAGGTCGCGGATGCATTTTTTCACTTCGTAATAAAGCGGGCCCACCTGGCCATCTATGACAATGTCGCCATTGTCGTCGCCGGTGAGGTTGTCTGTAGAGATTTTTTTAATGGCGATTGCGTTGTTCACCACAAGCGTACCCTCGCCCTTAAATTCAGCATTGAGGTCGCGACCGATGAGCTTCTTTTTCAACTCGGGGAGTCTCACGTTACCAATTGCCATCGTCGATCCAAAATCAACCAGTTGTGATTCGCTAGCTGGAGCTTGCAGGTCGGATGTTATAGAGGTGACGGGTTTCAGCGAGGGCTTCAATACAAACCGCGTAGCAGAGTTGATCAACTCGTCAACGGTAGCGGGAGCGTTCGCACCAGAAGAGTCCAAAATCTCCAACTCTCCTTGCACTTGCGACACCCGGTAGTTGGCATCGAGGGTTTGCCAAACAAGCGATTTGTCGAGGTCGCCGTCAATCTTGACCTCGAAATCGCTTAATCTTCCGTGGCCGTCGCTTCCAATCTGGAGCACCTCGTTCGCGTTGGCTGCGAAAACTGTCATTTCGGTTAAAAGATTCTTCGCTATTCCCCGACGTGACTGCATTAAAAGATCAAACTTGTCTGATCTCACTACCGTGTCGTCGGACTCGCTTTTCAATTGCTCGGTCTTTTGCTTGCTGAATGCGCCCTCGACCAACTTGAGTCCGTTGATGGATTCGTCATACAAGCGAGAGTAGGTGTAGTCCGGCAACAAGATCAAATTGTAAGGACGCAAAACAGAAATGATCATGTTCAACGACCGCAAATCGACCAATCCGGAGAGATCCACAAACGATAAACCGCAACGCACTTTAAGCAGTGCGTTTCGTGACGAGAGTGCAGAAGGTGCCCCCAAAGGCACTCGCTTAACTGGCTTGAAAAGAGTATCGAGGTTTTTCTGGAGTAGCTGGTTGTTCAACATTTCCTGTGGGGTCACCTTGTTGCTATTCCCGTTTCTGCCGTTTTCTCGATTGCGTCTGCCTCCTCGTCCTTCACCTTCGTATCCGTCGTTGTCACCCCATCTGCCTTTGTCATTGAGCTCAAACTTTCGTTTACTCTCGCTGATGAGCTTATTGTTTGCGCTGTTCTCGTCTGATCTCTGGAAGTCACTAGCATTGATTACCTCTCCGTAATCGTCGAACTTTCTTTTTTTGCTAGCAGCAACATATGGGAACATAGCTTGACGTGGTCTCAACTTGTGAGTGATCCTGATGTCGATGGTCTTGTTTGCCTCAAGGCTCTCCAACACGTAGTCCGTGAGGAAAAGCTCATGAGAGTTCAACGCAGTGCTAGCATCTGTTTGTATGGCTGCTGCTGGAGCTGCAACTGTCTCGGCATTGATTGTTTCCTCGACTTCTTCTTCTTCACTCGACACCTCATCCTCTGAGGATGAGGAGTCGTCGGAGTTCAAGTCAGCATTGAGGATGTTCTTGTTTTTCTTGTCGCGGACTTTGGCAATCAACTTCTGTCTTCTGAGTTGAGCAGTTTTATCCTTGAAAGTTGAAAGCTCCAGGTCGTTCAATGGCTCCTCGCGGGACCACGAAGCGAGTGGGAATGACCTCTCAAGAGGCACTGGGATTCCGTCCTCTGGGACCCCATTGTTTTTCTTACCGGCGAGCGTATACCATTCTTCGAAAAGGTTGGACGAGATGGACGCCTCGGTCGAGAAAGTGGACTTTTCCGTGAGAATGATTGTCGTCTTCTCGTCTTGGCAGAGAAGTTGCAAACCCTGGGCAGACATGTCACCTGCGGTGAAGTCCAACCCTGAAGCGAAAACAATCTTCGGCCCAGGAAGCTGGATGAGTTCACGAGGTTCCAGCAAAAGGTCAACTTTCGATGGTTCAAACGGAACCCTACTGTATGCTCTGTCCTCTGCGGCGATGCCCTCATACTCTTTAATTAACAGTGATGACATCCAATCGAGTAGATTGGACGCGTAGCTCAACACTTTGGTGCCCGAGTAAGAGAGGAAGTACACCGGGATCGCCGCACCTTGCAAGTTGGCAAGGTGGTCATCGATGATGTGCAACAACTCAAGAAATCTTCCCGAGATGCTCGTGGGTAATAGCACTGCGCCTCCGTTAGCAAGGGTGGCGTCGACTAGCTGCAAAAACTTCTCGGTTCTCTTCTTGTGAGACATGGCCGACCCCAAATCAGTGCCTGTAATAATGGCACTTGGGCGTACCAACGACGAGATTGGATTGCCGGTTGTGGGCGATAGGAAACTTGCGCTATTCAAAAAGGAGTCCTTGGAGTGGTTCCAGGTGGGTGCATACACGATTCTCTCCGACCTTTTCGTGATGAGCCAGAATGACCCACCCAACGAGTGGCCCGAGTTGTATGCTGTGAGTAAGATTCTGTTTTCCAAAGTGGACATGTTCTGGAAATACTTGATCAGAGTGATCTTGTCGAACCACTCGTCGACGTCGCTCACCTCCATAAACGCAGATTGCAACGGTCCCAAGTGGCCCTTTGAGCGGTAAAACTCAACCGTGGAAACTCTTCCGAGCTGACTCACGGCAACAGTAGCGTAAACCGGGATCGACGACATGAGGCTCGGGAATTTCTCACAAAGCAATACATACCCGCCGATATATTCCGGGGTGGAGTGGGAAAGAAGTATCAACTCCACGTCGTTTAAGTATTTCTCCATGAAGAGCACATCATCTGGGTTTTCTCCATTCCAGCCTGGGTCGGCAAGAATATGGAGCTCGTTATCGAAATTCAACAACGACGCCTTGAATCCGGCATTGGATTCACCTCCGGGCGTTAGCAAAGTGAAGGTGAACATGACTGCTGTTGGTAGCTGAAAATCCTGGCTCGAATTAAAACTAGATACAGTGTGCGCATACAGTGAGCAAAGTGTACATAAACAATATATATGAAGGAAAATGATACTACACGGTCTAATTAAAATGCAGCTGGCCCGGGATCAACGTTCAAAATTGACACTGTTCCGAGTGTGGTAGGTAAGTAACGTTTCAGCCTGGGTCAAGCCGGGGAGACCGTGGGTGGTTGTGATTCTGTCGAGTGAGTTTCTCGCCCCTGTCTTGTACTCACCTCTGCGGATCATTTCTTCTCTCAACTGGTTCAAATCGATCGGTTGACTGAGAAGCTGCTGGTTGTATTTCGTCTTGTCGTTGATCGTGCCACGTCTGGACATTGTGCCACGGCGCGATTTCGACAACGTGGTGCGTCTTCTAATAGACTTGAATGCTCTGGTCATCTTGGTGTTATCCGTCTGTGAGGATTCCGAGTGGTTGTCGTTGTGGTTGTCGTGATGACTGGCCTCAACCGCATGCTCAACCTTCTCTAAAAGCTCGGTGTCGCCCTCGTTCAAAAGTTGTAAAATTCTGTGTTTCTCAATGTCCTCCAAATTAGTTGGGTCGTATCCGGTAGGGTAGTCCTTGAAAGCACCTGCTCTGGATTGCTCACGGATAATGTCGACATCCCTAGGTTTGAAGTTTCTGGACAAGAAGTCATAGGAAAAGCGGGGCAAGACACAAACCACAACACCAACGAAGTAGCAGGGCCAAAAGCCCAACGTTCCGAGAAGATATGTGCCACATTTGTAGAACTCGCCCGAACCGACAACCGCACTCCAAACACCTGTCCAGAAGAACACCACCAAAGTGGAAAGTGCATTGATCAAGAGAGACAACCAGTCCCATCTGAACTGTTGCAACAAAACATACGTGTTACACGAAGTCACCGAGATCGCACACACAAGAACACCAACCCAGAATCTGTGGTCAACAGGCAAACCTTCATGGTGTTGGAAGCTGACGTAGTACATGAGGTATGGGAAGTAGAATGAGATCACAGACTGGTAAAGCCCATCAAGCATGTACCAGACGAATTTATACTGCGACCATTCAAGACCCAAGACACCCGATCTGTACAACTGTGGAACAATTAATGAAACTGTATCCGAAACATCTTGATCAAACACAGCAAGAATGATGACCGGAAGAGACGTAAAAGCCAAGTTGTAAAACATCAAGTAGGTGTACTCGTAAAGGTACGAGCCATCGAAACTGTTGTAAATACCGTACCAGAAACAGGTGAAGGTGAAAACAACGTTCTTGTAGAAGAAACAGGGAACCATCTCGGCCAATCTTTTGTAAGACCATCTTCCATGCACCAAGAGAAGTCTCGTCAAGTATCTGAATTGACCGATGGCGTAATCAGCAGACATGACTGCTTGTCTACCTTCTTCTCCGGCAATTCCCACTCCGACGTTTGCTGCTTGAATCATTGCCACATCATTTGCACCATCTCCAATTGCCAATGTCATGACGTTAAGATTTTCCTTGACAACTCTCACAACTTGAGCCTTCTGGGCAGGCGAGACACGACAACAAATAACAGACTTACACTGCTTGCCCAATAAGAGGAATTTCTGGCGAACAAGCTTGTTCTCACCGAAAACCAAGGTCAAAGCAGCACCGTCAATGATCAAAGCGGTATTGGCTTGTGGAATCGAGTGGTCCTTTGCGGCTTCCTCGATAGCACACTCAACGTCCTCCGCGGTGTGAGCCGGAATATTGAAGTTCTCCGATAAATACTCAGTGATGAGACCGTCAATGTATGCTGTGGCGTCCGCCTTGCTTTCGTCTGGCCTAACAACAAGAAGTTTCATGTCATTTCCAAGAAGGTTGCATGAAAATCCGATGTTGATAGCAGTCTCGATTCTGTCACCCGTAAGCACCCACAACTTAATACCAGCCTCACTCAAGATAGAGATAGAGTCTGGAACTCCTTGTTGAAGTCTGTCTTCAATGGCGGTTCCACCTAATAACGTCAAACCTTGCTCCAATTCTTCATTAAGTCCCTCAATGATTTCATCTTTCGAGTCTTCGATCAGAGCGTTCGCTTCTTTAAAACGCTCATTCCATCTGTTGAAATCATCTTCATCCAACAGCTTTTGAGCAATACAAAGGGTTCTAAGACCTTCTTTGGCAAAGTCCTCCAAATGCAAAGCTGTCTTCTTCAAGACTTCGTCTGAAGTTGATGGCGATAAACGTTGGTAAATGACATTATCGGCGCCTTTACTGATGAGAAATACCTTTCCTTCTGCAGTTTTCAAGATGCAAGACATTCTCTTACGCGCAGACGTAAATGGAATCACATGAAGCAACTCGTACTCTCTCGTCTTGCCGTAAATATCCAAGATCAAAGTCTTTCTCATTCTCTTCTTGAAGACAATGCCCAAGTCTCTGGCCACAGCCACCAAGGCGGCTTCATCGGGAGACTCCGCTTTCAAATCGTTCAATGTTGGGTCCTCTGCGTTCTCCTCGGTCACAACAGTATGACACAATGCAAGGGCAAGCATAAACTCTTCGTTGTTCTTCTTTCGAGTCTCATCCAACTTGTGTGGGATGATCGTGTCCTCAACGTAATCATTGGAAACAAACGTGAGAGCAGACTCTCTGAATTGGTCGTTTTGGACGTAGCTTTGTAAATTTTCAATCATTTCTGCTCTGTCTTTCTTTATCGCCGTGTTCCAACGCTCGCCTTCTTTAAGAGTATCCAAACCATTTCTTTTGTCCATCCCTTGTTTTGCCTCGGTGTAAGCTAAACCGTAGGAGTTTCCAGCGATGGTACATTTTTTGAACTCCATGACATTTTGAGTCAAAGTACCGGTCTTATCACTGAAAATGTACTCTACCTGCCCCAAGTCATCAGAAATACTCCAGGATTTAGGAACACACGCAAAGTCCAAGCGTTCGTAATACATCTTGATATCCGAGTAGATGAAAAACGCTTGAGCGGTTTTGATGATCTCAATCGAGATGTACAACGAAATAGGGACCAAAGACTGGTAGATAATCAAGGCAACGAAAAACGCCAAGGTACCATTTCCGGCTGATGTGCTCGCGTAGGCTGCATACTCGAAATAGAGTCGCGAGGTGGTCTTCTTATTGTAGAATAGACCGTTAATCAATCCCGAAACGAAACACAAGATGAATAAGACAACGAAGTTAATCACGACAGACAAGTTCAATTCACGAGAGATCTTCGACATTTTCTCGGGGGTGATTCCACTGTTCAACACAATTTTGGTCTCGGCTCCAGTGTACACGACGACTCCAATGGCCCACTTTGTGTTTCTCAAAGTGCACCCTCTCAAGAGAATATTGTCGTTTGTTATTGGCTCCTTCTCGTCAGCATTAACCAAGTGTCCACTCTCGTCGTAATTTTCGTAGTGAATAGTACCTCTGAAGGTGTACAAGTGAGGGTTTGGAGCATCACATTCAATCCAGAATTTGGTGTTTCCAAGATCATCAGAGTGCTTGAGGTTCGAAGACCCGCCGCATGCCAAACTTGTTCTCGTTTTCAAATTGGTTTCTCCGTCCAAATTCTTGGTCTCAACGAAACAGTTTCCTTCGGGATCGGAACACGAGAGCAAAACTATGTCAGCAGGAATCTCTTCATTTGCTCTCACTCTAATGTAGTCACCAACCGAAATATCCTTCCATCTGCGGTTTTTGAACTGCGTGGATTTTGATGTTGGATCTTGGATATGCTCCTTCTGCAATTGTGGGTTGAGAAGACTGTTGGGGAGTGGCTTGGATGGCGCGTGTGCAATTCTTTGCAGGTGGTGGGATTTTCTAGGACGTCTTGTGCTGGTGGAAGGTCGAAGATCCGCAGAGTGGAAAGAGTAGTCGGACTGGATGGTAGACACTCTGCGCAAGGCGTTTTCACGGTCAACTGCCTCATTTCGAGCGAGATTCGCTTTCTTTGCCTTCGAACCAAATACTTTGATGGTGCCCTTTTTCATAGCTTTCATGAATGCCGACAATATGCGGGAGCAATACTTCTTGAATCTTCTCCAAGTGCTGACGTAGTCATTCTCAACATTAACATTATGCAACCCGGTCAATAGATGAATAGGTCCGTTATTGAGCTCTGAGTCACTTGAGCCTCTCTTGTAGTCCTCGAAACCGTCCTTGATGGCTGTGATTGCCACGATGACAATCAAAGGAACGGCAGCCAAACCTGGACTGGCCACACCGAAAACTTGGAAAGCGCCAAGAATGACCAACAACAAGAAATACGTGTTAGCAACTTTTCTGAACTGGAAGATCAAGTTCTTGGGGAGGAACGTCACCGGGGTGTACTTTGTTGTTCTGATCTTGTTTCGAGGATACTGAAGAATTGGCTTGTTGTGAGCATTCACCATGGAGTCCGGCAACGGATTGTTCACGTAGATTTGCCGCGGGATCTTGTTGTAGATCGTTTGCAAGTACTCTGGTCTTTCGGCCAACCCCTTGTTGAATAGAAATGTCTGCACTTTCAGTTTAAAATCTGGAGGTCTGGCAGCAACCAAATCATCGATAGTGTAACTTGTCGGTTGATCCGGAAGGTTCGGTTTCGACGCGCAGACACGGTCTTCCCTTGAAGTGTTCTCCACCGATGAGGAGGAGATCTTCGACTCAGTTTCTTCTTTTTGCATGATGGCGGATCCCCAGATGCCTTGATTCTAGCGAAATGGTTGAAATCGGAAGAACAGGAAGAATGCACCAGTACACCAGGAAGTGATGGGCGGGGGCTATAACTGTTTGCAACTAAAGCAGATCAGCTGGAAACGGCGGCGATTGCAGAGAAAAGGGTTGAGAGGGAAATTAGGTGGAAATATTTAAAATGAGAGTCGGGCCGGAAGTAACACGGGACTTTCTCACACCAGTACACCACGCTTTGCCTGAGTCGGAGCTGATACAACGGATTTAACAACGCACTGAAATTCCGAGCGGGATTTCCACTGGGGTAATTGTCCCATTCCAACGGCGTCTGGTAAATTTCAGATGACAATACTAATTGTTTGTCTGGGTTAATTGTACTTGAAAGAAAAAAACAATACCAAAAAATGACTAACGCAGCTGCTCCATCGGGGCTTATCGCACTTTACCAGCGTCTCAGATGGCAGCGGCGCTGGCAAGAAAAAAAAAAATATTATTTGTAATCTGCGCAGAACTTGTTTCCGCTCCTGCGCCGCCCTTAGAAGTTTAGACGAAATTCGACACCCTGCTCCTGCACGGCCCATTTCACAAATTTGAGTGCTCACCCGGGAACACATCCGTACCTCCCGGTTGGGGGTGGCACGCCGGGACTGCACACACTGGACGAGCGTCGCTGGAAAAAAAATGTGAGCGTTCTCCACAGCGTCAAACCAGTTACAACCACTTACTAACAAAAAAATGTCTATTGAAGAAATCCCCCAGGGCGCCGAGATCAACATCATCTCCAAGAACGAGAAGAAGGCCAGAGAATTGATCAAGAAGTTGAACTTGAAGCAGGTCAAGGGCATCTCCAGAGTCACCTTCAAGCAAAGAGGTAACTTGATCTACGCCATCGACCAGCCAGATGTTTACAAGTCTGCCGCCGGTACTTACGTTGTTTTTGGTGAGGCCAAGGTCGACGACATGAACCAGAGATTGGCTGAGGCCCAGGCTGCTCAGCAACAGGCTGCTGAGGCTGGTGAGGATGCTCCAGTCGACAAGAGCCCAGAATCGATCACCGCTGACCTCGAGAAGGCTTCTTTGAACCCAACCAAGGAGGAGGAGCCCGTCGATGAGGACGGTGAGGTTGACGAGACCGGCTTGGAGGCTAGCGACATTGCCATCATTGTTGAGCAGACCCAGGTCTCCAGAGCCAAGGCTGTTGCTGCCTTGAGAAAGCACAAGGGTGACATGGTCAACGCCATCATGGACTTGTCTTAAGCGTACATAGTTAAATGAATTCCCCCAATTGGGGGCATGAACTACCTTTGAGTCGGTGTAAGACTAGATGGGCATTGGTCTATCACATTATCGTATATTACATTAATATTCCAGTTCTCTTTGACCCGACTATATATCCTTCTCGCTATTGGTATCCTCGGCCACTTCAGATCCTGCCTGAGCCTCAGAAGCAGAAACAGACCCTCCCACACTCTCGGAAGGCTGAGGAGACACCACATCTTTACTCTTCGCTAACTCACTGGCAGCAGCATCTGGCGACGGTGTGCGGTCCATTGTGCCATTGATGAATCCACACCGCCGGCAAATGTACGTCACCAACATCGGATCAGTGCATCCTGGTGGCGCCAACCCGTTGTGCGTGTAGCAATTGGCGCAGATCAACGCATATCTTGTCTCCACACTCTCGTTGTGTTCTGACCCGATGATGTAGTCGAGCAACCGATCCTGAAGCGTTTTGGTGATAGACCCCTGAGGCACAATTGGAGAAGGCGGTTGAGGTTGCACAACCTTCTTTGTAGGTCTGTTGATTGTTGGCGGTAGCTTCTTGTAGGGCTTGTCAATGGCGCTGTTTGGCTGTGGTTGTTGTGATTGTGCGTTCAATTTCGGACCTGGTGCCTGTTGTTTCTGTTGGCTCCCAACGCTGGGTGCTGTGGCCTCTGGTCTGGATTCAGACTTGCCATACTTCATGAGCAACTCGTTGGTGGTGTTGAAGTTCGACACCCGCTTTAAGTCGTCAATTTTTGCCCTGTGCCTTTTCAACAAGCTCTTCAAGTGCTTGTTCTTGCTGGATATCAACAAGAAGAAAAGCGTGTCCACCAAGTAAACCGCAATGGCTATGATCAATGGCACCACAGCAATATTAATCAAATCATGAGTATTCTGGCCCGCAAGGAAAATTGAGATGTGGCCCTTGCTTCCAGATAGCGGTCCCAAATTGCTGAGCGAAACCCTGTAGCGGTAGGCGACCCAGGCAATGTACGCCACCGATAGTGCAAAGAGTAAGTTATTGCGGGTGGATTTGCGCTTTGCTGTTAACGCGGTGACTTGGTTTCTTGTTTTCGAGATTCCCTGGGTCAAGGTCGTCAATTCCTTATCGAACGCATCTGGGTCGAACAGCGTCAGCCTGAAGAAACTGAGAAACCCCATTAATTTTGAAGTACGTGTTTCAGTTGTAGAGTTGCTTGTCCTTTGTTGCGGGTAATGTACACTCCTGGGTTGTCATGATGGCGGTTGCGTTTTGGTCCACAAGAGCAATAAATCACATCCAAAACTTTTTGTTTATTTGAGTCAGTGTGGTGATTCTCGACTCGTTAACGATGGGTGAAATGGTATTCCTTCGTAATTCTGGAGCATCTAACCTTGGTATCAGCTACTACACCAAGGGGGGCTCCATCATCATCTAATGAGCTTAAGCTGTGTCTTGAGTTCTCATCTTTACTTATTTACTCTCTTTGGAAGTGTATTCCTAAGAGTGTTTAAAAGTTTGCCAAGTTGTGGGCTTAGGTTGTGCTCGAGTAGGGAATGATTGCAAATTAACACTCTATACGTTGGGTTATGTGCAGTGCATAAGACAAACGCCACCAACCGAGATAAGAGACGGGAGCACATGAGCCAAAATTAATGCAAACAAGCGGCACTTCACATAAACAAACAGCGATACACTTCTCTAATTTTGAGACTTGCTCCCATGTGATTTTCAGTGGCATCAGGTACTCCAGAGCAGCCGCATATCGTGCAGCGAGTCACCTGCATTACGGTAACCGTAGGTTTGGGATCAAGTTGAAGTGAAAAAAAAGAGTAAATGAAAAACATTCGAGGAGATGCTAGAATAATGAATATGCATCGAAAATGGCTTCGATAATCTAGAACAAAAATGGGAAATGTGAACTTTTCTCTCTTTGTAGATTGTTAGTAAAATTGACACTCGGGTGCGGTTTGGTGCGGAGAAATAGTGAGGATCAGGGTCATTTTCGCTCCACGGATGTTAAACCAGAAACCAAATTCTCGAGCGAAAAATCGATAAACACCGAAATGCAAGAAACCTAGACGATCTTATCCTTCGACAATAGCACTAGTCGTCTTCCGAGATTCCAAACCTAATTTTCTTCCCCTGTAGCTCCCTTTATCCACACGCTTCCGTGCTCGTCAGTAGTGCACCTCGCAAAACGAGAAAACAGCTTCGCTTACAGTGACCGTTAGAAGTAGATCGCCACACACGTTGTTCAAAATCGCCGTGTGTCCTTCACCCCCCTCACAATGACCTATATCATAGGCGATCACACCATTACCTTCAACGGGAAGGGCCAACTCTCCGCTCGAGATGAAGCGATCATACGAGCGCACCCGAAGTTGTTCAAGTATTGCTTGAATTCCATGGTCCACAAGTACCTTCTAAGCATGAAGAATGTGGTCCACCTATACACGGACATCATCACCATATACAGCACGCTTCTCCAGAAAGTGCCGAACTACGACGATATCACCATGATGACCCTGTGGACGAAGTTGAACTTTGTTCGGTTGGAGGAGGACTTGGTGCGTGTTTTCGGCAAGAGCTTGAACGCAAACAACGAAGGATGGGAAGACAAGGACTACGAGGATCAGGTGAAGCCCATCGTGAAGCTCATATTGATGACTTGCGGCGAGGCGTTCGACGCGCTCTTCAAGACGCTAAACTGCATCGATGTGTTCTTCCTGGCGTTCGACAACCTTAAAAAGCTCCTCATACCTTGCCTATTAACCCACACGCAGATGATCCAGAAGCTGATTGCGGGCGCCAACTACTTCTTTGGGCTCACCACCATTGTCGACGAGTTGGGCAATTTTCACGAGTACTCCGGCACCATCGTCCGCCAAATCACTAAGATCGACTCCATCACCAGCGGAATCGAGCGCGAGTCCAAACTCCTCGACATGGTCTTCACAACAATAGACTCCTCCTTGAAGCAGTACACCAATATCCTATTGGGAAAGGCCATCCTCAAGCGGGACGTCGAAGAGCCCGAGTGCCAAATCATCCGCAGAAGAGACGTTTGTTTCCAGGCAGCAGAGCATGTGGTGAGCATCCCACTAACAGGCGACCAGTTCACGTCGTTGTCAATGCTGCATTTCACCAAGCATATTTTTTACTTCATCTCGGCAATCCTCGTGGTGGTTGTCGTTGTACTATACAGGCTCTACGCCGTAGTCTTTGGTTAATAGCAATTACATATTTTCATGTGTCAGGAACAGTAAGTCAATGCGTTTGCCATTTAGAACACTCAAGTGTTCTCTACGATAGCCGCTCCAAACCAAACCTTTTCCCGTGTGTATGCAGGACACCACGCACTCGCTCTCTCAATGTGAAAGGCACCTGAAGGGTAAACACTGAACCCTCCACTTGACCCAAACAATTTGGCAACGAGAACCAATTTCCAATCTGTCAGGTCATTGAATTGCGGAGATTCTTCTCACATTGACCCGCTCGTTCTTTCTCCGTTTGATTTGCACCTTTCCTTTCTGAATTAGTGTGGTAGCTCATTGGCATTTCAACTATTCCTTAATCGCTAATTTGTCCACCCCAAAATTTCCAGTTTCTCAACGGAATTGCCTGTGTTAGCTTACAAAGTCTCCTCGCAACGAAATGAGTGGCAATCCGGACCAAATCTACTCGGCGACGTACTCGAACGTCCCCGTGTTTGAGTTTGTCACTGAAGAGGGCCCCATAATGAGGCGTAAGTCAGACGCTTGGATCAATGCCACTCACATATTGAAAATAGCAAAGTTCCCGAAAGCACGGAGGACAAGAATCTTGGAAAAAGATGTGCAAACGGGCATCCACGAAAAAGTCCAGGGTGGGTACGGGAAATACCAAGGCACGTATGTGCCTCTCGAACTAGGCGCGGATATTGCCAGAAGTTTCGGCGTATACGAATTGTTAAAGCCAATATTCGATTTCCAGTACGTGGAGGGCAAGTCAGAGACGCCACCACCAGCACCAAAACACAACCATGCATCTGCTTCTAATGTGGCCAGGCGTCAACAACAACAGCAGCAAAAAATGAAGGCTGACATCGCGTTTGGTGAGGATAGCTACGACGCAAAAAGGATGAGAATCCTGGGAGATGATGCTTCGGGGATACCGAAAAAGCGAGGACGTCCTAAGCGAGTTGCATTAACCCCAAGAGACAAGCCGGACTTGCGCTATAGCAGAACTATGCCAATTGAGTCCAGCGGACCCAGTATGGGCACATTCACTGCTAGACAAGAATCATCCTTCTCGCAATCATCTCAATTGCCCCCTCTTATACGTCAAGACACAGAACGGGATGCCCTACAAATAATGGCGAGCAACTTGAATGTGAAACGCGAGGACCTAGAAGCAGAAAGCAGCGACAACGACGATAGAGTTTCTGGAAACACCTTGCGTCCAGACTTTGGTCTCAAGGATACTGATGACGATGAGTTGATGTCTGGCCGAGAGCTCTTCGGATCGAGAGAATCATTTGCCACAAGGGACTCCTTCGAAAAGATCGTCCACATGCATCACAGGAGCTCACGCAACATGAATCTGCACAATATTCCACGCTTGTTGAGTCTCAATGGAAGCGTGAGTGGGGACAGCTACGGCTTAAACCATTACCCTCATCATTTCCCAACACAATCAGCAACCACCAGCATACGTGGCGACCCCGAGCTGGTGGAGTACTTCAACACTCTACTCAACTTTTTCTTGGAAGATGATGGCTCTCCCAGCCAGTCTGTGAAGGGTCGCAATGGTACGGTGGAGCTTCCCGAAACCATTTTGAATCCACCGCAACCGTTGAACAAGATCAACATCAACCAAGCAATTGACAACGATGGAAATACCATTTTCCACTGGGCATGCTCAATGGCAAACATAACCATGATTGAATTCTTGTTGTCAATTTTCACTAATTTCATCGACAGCGGAGTCAAGAACTACCATGGAGAAACACCACTTATGTTCTTGATACAGTTCAACAACAGCTACCAGCTTAAAAACTTTCCTGCCATCCTTGATTTATTATTCGACTCGATATTGGCCGTTGACAACTACGGCCGAACGGTTTTACACCACATCGCTCTCGCTTGCAACGCGGGTAGTAGAGATACGTCATTGGGAACAATCAAGGAAGAAGAGTCGCACAAAAAGAAAGAGCGCTTCGCAAAATACTACATGGAAGTCGTGTTCTCAAAGATTTTAGAGTTCCCAGACTATCAACTACTGCAGGGAAATGAGAACAGGAGTTTGGAGGATAAGAAGGAGCTCATTGGCAAGTTCCTCAACCACCAGGATAACGAGGGTAACACAGCCTTCCACATAGTCGCCTACAACTTGACCAAAAAATTGATCAAGATCTTCATTGGCTATCACAAGTATATTGACTTTGGATTGAGAAATCTTGTCAATTACACTGTTGAAGACTATTTGGCATCGCATAACTACGTTCTACGGTTGGAGAATGGAGAAGATGAATTGGTTCCTACTCAAAGAGATCTGAACCAGGCCAAGCCAACACTCTTTCCCGCAGAGCATACGCAGAGCTTCGAGTCACAGTTGCATAAAACTAAATTGGCAATTAACTTGCAGAACATGACAGCAAATCTTATCACGGAAAAGCTTAGTGAGCTTGCTTTCGCCATTGACAAGGAACTCGGCGAAAAAGATGATAAGCTACTTTCTCTATATAAGGTGTTCCGTGTTATCGCCTACGACAAGTTCAGATCTCAAAAGGCGATTTTGGAGATCTTCAATCTTGACAACCTAGTTGAAGATGTTGAAAAGGACTTTGAGAGTAGCACAGATGACATGACGAAGCCTGATAACTCCGACATCCTCGTGATCGATGGCTCACGGGATAAAATTATTCAGGACGAGATCAGCAGACTCCATAACGACTTGCTCTTCCAATATCTCACCATTAAGGAAGATTTTACAGTCGAGCAGAAGAAGTATAAGAAGATCATGGAGGTACTTGCATCCAGACGGTTGGAGCGCTTGGTTGAGAAGTACAAGGACGCGAGCACCGCTGAAGAGAATGACGAGCAAAAGCTAGAGATTGCGAAGAACTTGCAAAAAGAAATCATCAAGCGGTCCAAATTGTCTGCTCGGGTGTACGAGGAGGGTAGCAAAGTTCCCGTATCAGTTCAAAATGCTGACGAGTTCAAAGAGAACCGAGAAGCCGAACCAAGCACCGAGGAAGCTCTGGGCACGAACTCAACGCAATCTGGGGATAAAGACAAGTACTTACTGTCATTTGAGGCTGGCACCAAGTCTGCTATCGCAGACTTCCCTCAAGTTGACAAGCTCTACAAATATTGCAAGTTGATCTCGCTAAGCTGTGGCATGTCTTTTGCCGAGGTGGAGAATTCCATCGACCTCATCGAGCAATCACTCGAGAAATCGGCCACCAATTCAACTGCATGAAATACACCTGACTCCTATTGATGACTTCAAACAAGATACCCGGATAAAATTATCCGCGCCGTGGTATTCGCGGCTACTCTTTGTGGTGCATGGCATCTCGGATAACGAGCCGCGCCTGCCAAAAGTGCGGCCGCCATTAACCGAGAAGTCGCATTTTAGCAGTGCTGCCGCTAACTAGTTTTTTGCACCCGGAATTGAGCTGTCAAAAAAAAAAGTACCCATGTAGCTATAAACACCACATCTGTACAAATTTTCTAGTGTAATTTTTTCATAACATCACTTTGAAGAATGCTGGATTCTCGCAAGGAATCGACTGAGGTGTATTTCAGTAGTGCTTCCTCTGCCAGCTCGGACTTTGAGAGTCCAGTCACATTCACCGGCAACGAGTCTAGCCGCCCTAAGTCAAAGCGAGGCTCTTTCTCAAGTTTGTCCAAATCTGTGATTGGATCGTTGAGGCTGGATGTTTTAGATGACGAAGACGTGGAAAAGTACAAGGAAGAACAAATTAAGGGCGATTTGGATGACGACGAGTTCGACTTGCAAAGAGAGGCAACCCGCCACACAATTATCAGCAACTTAGTCGACACCGCCCTCGACTCCGACGACACAGAGTACAGGATTGAGGAGGACAGACTACCGATCGAGAATGGCGGAGAGAAGTTTGCATCGATTGACCCGGAGTTGATCACTTGGGGGTTTGACAGTCCCGAGGACCCTCGCAACTGGCGGTTGCTGAAGAAAGTGTACGTGATTGTGTTTGTTTCTTTCTACACGCTTATATCGCCCATGTCCTCGTCGATCTTGTCACCCGCCATGACGGATTTGGCTCAAGAGTTCCACATCACCTCCACCACTGTGCAATCGTTGGTGGTGTCCATCCACATTTTGGCGTGGGCGGTTGGTCCGCTCGTTATTGCGCCCCTTTCCGAGGATGACAGACTCGGGAGGAAAACGGTGTTGAGCGTATCTTGCTGGTTGTCGCTTGCATTCAACTTGGGCTGTGCCTTTTCCCAGAACACCACCCAGATTCTTGTGTTCAGGTTTATCTCTGGCCTCTTCAGTGCCACTCCACTCAACGTGTCGCCCGCAGTTGTGAGCGATCTCTTCGACACGAAAAGTAGGAACGTCAGCTTGGCTGGGGTTTTCTTGATCCCGTTTGTGGGCCCTGCTATCGCACCCATGATTGGTGGGTTTGTTGTCCAGGGGTACGGCTGGAGATGGGTTCTTTACACACTATGCATCATCAATGGGGTGGTTGCGCTTTTGGGGTCGTTTCTTTACGTGGAAACATACGCCCCTGCCTTGCTCAAGAAAAAGGCCAGAATGCTCAGAAAGAAAACGGGAAACATGAATTTGCATACTATCTACGAGATCTCCAGCAGCGAAACCACCCTTGAGAAACTCAAGGGCACCGTGTCGCGTCCGCTCGTTTTACTCTTCACCCACCCCATGATTATAGGATTGGGCTCTTTCATGGCGTTCATCTATGGGTTTTTGTACCTCATGATAGTCACTTTCCCCGCCGTGTTTGAGAAAACGTACGGATTCTCCCAAAGCACAACAGGACTCATGTATGCCTCCTTGGGCATTGGATTCGTTTTGGGTGTCGTGTTCTGGACATACTTGCTTGGTATAGTGTACGCAAAATTGACTGACAGAAATGGCGGTGTTGCCGAGCCCGAGTTCCGGCTCCCGTGTCTCTTCATCACTGCCATCATCATTCCCATTGGCTTGTTGTGGTACGGCTGGTCTGCACAACTCAAACTCCACTGGATCATGCCGTGCACTGGCAGTGCAATTTTCGCGTTTGGTTTGGTCTGTGTGTTCCAAACATTGCAGGCGTACTTGATAGATATGAACCCAAGGTTCGCAGCGTCGTCGATAGCAGCAGCAGCGATCTTCCGGTGCTTTTTCGGTTTTGCGTTCCCGTTGTTCGCTCCGATAATGTACTCCAAGCTAGGCTACGGGTGGGGAAACACCATGTGTGCCATAATTGCTGTGTTTTTGGGAGTTCCGTTCCCGATCTTGTGCTACAAGTATGGTTACAGGATTCGCAGCTGGGCGAACAAGAGAATGGAGCGAAGCCAGGAAAAGAGAGACGCACGCTTGAAAGACCGGTTGAAGGCGCAACAGAAGATTTGAGGAAGCATTAGCATTGATATAGGAAAAGCAAAAGAAAACATGAAAGCTAAGCTTTGTATTTGGTGAGCGCCCTATCAGTATGGGTGTCATGGATCTTCTCCACACTCCCAGAGCGCGAAACGGAGGAACAGATCTATCCACAATCTAGTCCCCACATCCAACATGGACAAGATAGCACAGCCATTGAACATCGAGCTGCTAAAAGCATTCCCCCTTCCTCGCACCCTTGAGGCTCTACCGCCGCACATTCTTCAGGATTTCGCCAAACAGTATGAGTTGGTGAAGGGATACGTCAAGCTGCTACCGAGCTACCAGCAGTTGGAGACCGATCTTCGAACGGTTGTGCAAGCACAGGTCGACACTCTCAATGAGGTGATTGGCCTTTTAGATGAGTACAGAAAGAACTCCGACGCCATCAGCGATAACTTGAAGAAGATGGAGCAATTGTACCAGGAGTTTCTCAACTACGAGACCTACCAGTACCAGCTCATGAGCTCCAACTTCAACCAGAACTTCCTCAAGTTGAAGTTCTCGAAATTGGCAAGCGCCAGCAACCAGGAGTCCGTGGACGTTGTACGGAGTTACAGAAACGACCCAGAGGAGAAGTCACTCGCGGCATTTCTCCAGCAGTTCAGACAGAGCCGCAAACAGTACCATTTGCTCAAGGAGAAACTCAACCGATGGGATGAGGAGCGCATCAGTGGGCTCATATAGACGAATTGGACAATCGATCGAACAAACGGTCAAAGAATAATAGAACCTAGATGGGGCCACCCGTCGTGCAGGCGGAGACAAGAAATTCCACTAAGCGAGCCCTTTTTTTCCGGCCAACGCCTGCTACGGTAACGGGAAAACATCCTTACATCTCTGGAACCTAAACACTAATGCAAGCCCAGAAGCCTTAACGCCATAGGTGCCCCGCTTGGAACCATGTGTGAGTGGGCGGGAATGCAGACTGCCCAGACTTAGTAGGATGCTGAGCACGTGACTATGTCCGAGATGGCCGCCCTTCTTTTTCAGCCACTCGCTGGAAGCGGATCCCCCTCTCCAAACCGGACGGAACCGCACCTTTCCTACCCGGCGAGCTCCACATCACCGACAGCGAACAACGTCACTTTTGACACATTGTGCAATTGTTGGCGAGCGAGAAATAGCACCGGGCCAATGTGGTGAAAGACAAACGTAAAAATTTTAAAAGCAAGCATGACATCGGCCATAGTCAGGGAGAAAAGGGCAGCGAACGCGCCGATCCGTCTTCTCCTCGCCGGTTCCATAAACTCCGAAAGATTGCGACATAAAAAAAAAAGAGGGCCTGTCCAGTTACGCCCATACCAATTGCTTATTTGCTGCACCACCAACGTTTGGAACTTTGAAAAGCAATGTGGAGATCCTCGGCTCGGTTGTTCTCTTCGAGCGCCAGAGCATTCAATGCTATTCCTAAGAAGCCAAAAGCGGGCATTTTCAAGCGCACGGTTAGAGGTATTGTTGGCGCTACGCTCTTGACTGCGACTGGTGCCACTGGCTACTTGGGCTACAAAGTCCACAAGGAGTCGAATCCTGCCGAGCAAGTCAAGCAGACGTCTACTTTCGAGACCGGGCAAAAGAAGAAAACCTTGGTCATCTTGGGTTCGGGATGGGGGTCCATCTCGCTTTTGAAGAACTTGGACACCACGTTGTACAACGTGGTTGTCGTTTCGCCCCGTAACTACTTCCTTTTCACCCCCTTGTTGCCCTCGTGCCCCACCGGCACGGTGGAATTGAGATCCATTGTGGAGCCCGTCAGAGCCATCACCAGAAGAGCCACGGGTGAAGTCATCTACTTGGAAGCCGAAGCTACCGAAATCGACCCTGTTAACAACAAGCTTACCATCAAGCAATCGACCACTGTGCACTCGGGCCACTCCGGTAAGGACACCGGATCTGCCAAGCCAACTTTGAGCGAGGACATCATCACCTCCTTGAACTACGATTACTTGGTTGTTGGAGTCGGTGCCCAGCCATCGACCTTTGGAATTCCTGGTGTTGCCGAGCACTCCACTTTCTTGAAAGAGGTGAGCGACTCTATCCACATCAGAAGAAAGCTTATGGATCTTATTGAGGCTGCTAACATCTTGCCTAAGGATGACCCAGAGAGACAGAGATTGTTGTCTATTGTCGTTTGTGGTGGTGGCCCTACAGGTGTGGAGGTTGCCGGTGAATTGCAGGACTACATCGACCAGGACCTCCATAACTGGATGCCCGAGGTTGCGTCCGAGTTGAAGGTCACCTTGGTGGAGGCGTTGCCAAACGTGTTGAACATGTTCAACAAGAAGTTGGTTGACTACACCAAGCAGGTTTTCCAGGACACTAACATCGATTTGAGAACGAATACCATGGTTAAGAAGGTTGACGACAAGTCTGTGATTGCTCAAACTAAGGACAAGGACGGCAAGACCGAGACAGTGGAGATTCCTTACGGTATGGTGATCTGGGCCACTGGAAACGCCCCTAGACCAATTGTTAGAAACTTGACATCGACTATCGAGGAGCAGAAGAACGCCAGAAGAGGTTTGTTGGTCGACGACAAGTTCTTGGTGGACGGTACAAACAACATCTTTGCTTTGGGTGACTGCACTTTCACCAAGTACGCTCCTACTGCCCAGGTTGCTTTCCAGGAAGGTATCTTCTTGGCTGGCCACTTGGAGAAGTTGCAGGAGATTGAGGCATTGAAGTACAAGATCGCCAACCCAGCAGGCGAAGAGCACGTGGACAGATTGGCCAAGAAGTTGGTCAAGTTGGAGAGCTCCTTGGACCCATTCAAGTACAACCACCAGGGCTCGTTGGCTTACATCGGTTCCGAGAGAGCTGTTGCCGACTTGGTGTGGGGCGACTGGTCCAACGTCAGCTCGGGAGGTACCTTCACCTACTTGTTCTGGAGATCCGCGTACGTGTACATGTGTCTCTCCGTCAAGAACCAGATTTTGGTTTGTCTTGACTGGGCCAAGGTGGCCATGTTTGGTAGAGACATCTCCAAGGAGTAATGGTCTTATTTATATATTTCATATGTATATTCAGCTTTATAACTTTTAAGAGAGGTCTTCCGATCGTCATATTCGCACCCATATTATACATCCCATATACTAGCCTAATTAAATGGTATCTAAAAATGGAAATCCGAGATGTTATCGTCGTGTTCCTCGCCGTGGTGTTTTTCGTGGAAGAAGTCGTCTCTGGGGTATGGCGGAGACTGAGCTCCAGGCGAATGCTCAAACGACTTGTCGTTGACAGTAGAGTACAGGCCACTGCCGTTGGATATGCTGTCGAACGCCTCTTCCTCCTCTTCATTGTCCGATGGGTAGTAACTCTGCTCAGCAGTGATGATGGCCTTGACTTTCGCAGGAAGAGTGTCTGGACGGTAGAATCTCAAGTCGACTCTACCCACAATATAGAGCACATTAATCAATGCCTCAAACCCACCCCAGCAGAGGTACATAATCCAAGGCTGGCAAAGGGAGCTCAGGTGTCGCTGAATGTTGTTTTCAAACAAAGTGATGCATCTCAAGAGCGACCCAATAAAGATCAATATCGTGGTCACCACAATGAGTCCCATCGACACATTGTGCTTCAAGTTACCTCTCTGGTTGGTCAAACCTTCCACCATATTGTAGTGGTGATGGGTGGCAGCAATCACTCGGATTGCGTGTCTGTGGTTGTGGTTTCTCTTCATAAACGTCTCTTCAGCTTTGCGAGCAGCACCGGGCTGAACAAAATAGAATGGACTGAATGACTCGATCCACCAAGGCTGGTACGTATATAAGTTTTCATCCTTGGTGGTTGGAGCGAACAAGTACGACAAACCGATCAAACTCATCGAGGTCAACGAGTACAAGATAACAAACACCGACGTGATCATCACCACGATCTTCCATGCCTGGTACGACTGTTCACTCAAAAAGTTAAGGTAAGGCACAAACGCTCCAATCACCGTGACAATGACCAACAATACGACAATGCCGTACATTGTGAACATGACGCCCCAAAACAATTTTCTGGATCCACCAACCGGGTGTCGCCATGTGAACAACCGCTGGGCAAGAATCAAGTCGAACGAGGCAAAAATGACCGATGTGATAATGAGAAAAATCTCACTGGTGAGCCCAACGCCAACTCGGGTGATGTCTTTGGCCCACGTAGCCCGAAGGGCAAACCCAATCATTTCCGTGGCACAGTTGAGAAACCAGATGAACGAGATGAGGAAGTGGTGTCCTCGTGACCAGTTGATGGCGAAGATGAGAAGGTGGACGACGGCCAAAACCCCGAACACCGCCGCAAACACTATACTGGGGGCCACATCGGACTTTGACGGGTAGTCGCCAAAAAGATTATTTTGCATGCTGACACAGTACAGCACGATAACGTCGCTGATCTTGGGGCCAGCCAAGTTGTGGGCAATGTCCACCAACTTTTTAATTCCAGTGCCGTCGTAAGCTCCATTTTCGAGAGTTTGGATCAAGTTTAAAACCCCCTTCACCGCCGGGTACCCATCGTAATTGTAGGGATCATTTAACGAGCTCAGCATCGCCTGTGATGTGGACAGTCAGCAAGTTGCGAGGAGATAAGAGGTCTGAACAAGGAAGTCGGAAGAAATGAAGAGATCGCGGGTGGAAACGTTGCAATTAGCACCGCCCGACAGTTATAAACAGACGGCGGTTTCTGGGTGGTCTTGGGGTTCGAGCCGTTTTAGGCAATTTGTGGGTGGCATACTAACCATGGTGCGCCTGCAGAGGATGCAAAAGGCGTACAAGTTTAGGTGAGGAAGGGCTATCGAATTGGGGTTTTTGGCCGTGTGGAATATATTGCGGTGGCCTCCACAAGAGGAATCGCCACAAATTTCAATTGCGACTATTCTGTTTCCAGTACTTCTGCTGAAGTATCCGCAGCCATGTTTCGCAGCAGAGATACTCCCCCGCAATCAGCAACCAGGGGTGTGCACACGATGTGATGCATTGCCGCATTGGGCAATTGCGGCTGACCACTTTTCCCTCGATTGGGCCAAGTCCGCTGTGCCAATTAACTCGATGGGGAAGCGGTCCAAATGCTTTATTTACAATTATCAAAGCGGCAAGAGTGGGTCGAACTACTGCACTTTGGTCGGCGACATCTATTGGGTATTGGCACACTCAGGTGCACTTTGGCGGCTGGTCAGTCTAGGTCTTCCAGTTTCCAATTCTATAAAGGGCGTTTTGGTGCCCATTTGGCGAGTGCGAGAACCACCTAAAAGTGGAACTCCTCGTCGTTGTGGTTTTCGTACGAAAGCCTGCTCATAGGAGTCTCGGCATCAGCAACAAAATTGTGGCGTTTCTCCTTCGTGGTGAGATTAAACCCATCGCTCGATTCGTCCTCACCAGAGTATTCTTCTTCGGTAGTGTACACCTCGTACACATCATCGGAACTGGCAATGCTCTGCTCAATAGACTGCTCTGCAGTGATGATAGACCGCACTTTCCGGGGCAAGCGGTCTGGGCGGTAGAAACGGAGATCAAACCGGCCCACAATGTACAACAAGTTGATGACAATCTCAAAGAGCCCCCAGCAGATGTACATGGCCACGGGCGCACATAAACTGCTGCTGTTTTTCTGGTAGCGGGCCTGGAAAATGGTGATGGCTCTGCAAATGGCGCCCACGAAAATAAACAACGTGGTCATCACAATCATGCACAAGGAGAAGTTGTGCACCACGTCTCCTCGCTCGTTGTTCAAGCCTTGCACCATTTTGTAGTGGTGATGCGTGGCAGCAATGACCCGGATTGCATGTCTGTGGTTGTGGTTTCTGCGCATGAAACTCTCCTCGGCTTCACGAACAGCGCCCTTTTTGACAAAGTAGAACGGCAGAAAGCTCTCGATCCACCACGGCTGGTACGTGTAGAGATTTTCGTCTTTTCTGGTGGGCTTGAAGAAGTAGGCCATTCCAACCAAGCTGATCGACGTCAACGAGTAGAGCAAAATCAAAATGGCCGACGCCTGGACTCCCTTCTGGTACAGCTTGTATGCTTTCGCCGAGAGAAGATGCACATACGGTATCGCCGCACATGCGATTGTCATGCCAATAACGAGCAACACGAACACATAGAGGGTGATCATGAAGCCCCAGAACAACTTGCGCGAACCACCCACCGGGTGTCGCCACGTGAAAATCCGCTGGGCCAAAATCAAGTTAAGTGACGCCAACACAATCGAAGGGAGAATCAACATCACTCCATCGCTCACTCCAATGGCCACCTGGGTCAAGTCCTGGGCCCATTTAATGCGGAGGCCAAACCCAACCACCCTCATGAGTCCGTAGCCGACCCATCCTATCGAGAGCCAGAAATAGTGCTTGCGGGAGCAATTGATAATGAAAATGACAAGATGCAAGAGGGTGACGATCGAGAACGCTGCAACAAAGATGGCACTGGGCACCGTATCCGAGGTGGTTGGATAATCTCCAAATAAGTTAATCTGATGAGCAGTTTGGTACTTGACTAAGCTCTGTGGCGGATGGGCGCCGAAAATGTTCCTTGACTGGGAAGATAAAACAAGAATGCCCGTGCCTATCGCAGGGTTGTTGTTCTGGTAGCGAAGCAACTGCGAAATCCCGTACACGAGGGTGTAGTTGGACTCAGACATGGCTTTCGGGCAAGAAAAGAGTGGAGGATGTAGAGAAGATTTTCATTGAGTTGCGGACTACAGAGCATGACTTGCTTTCGAGAATGGAGTGAAGATAACGCAATTCGCTAGACCACTTGTTGCCTAGTTGGGCAACGCTGTGCCTTATTACATTTCCCAATCGGGAAGTTGATCATCGCTGTGCAGGACGCGACGCCGTTTTAGGCAGCCGGCGTTATTGTCACGACATCTAGCAGAGCAGACACAAACAAGTCGTCTGAAATGAATCAGATGGAACTTGAGGGCCATATCCCGACATTGTGATGATAGTCGCTCATGCTTTACAAATGCATTTCGGTAAAATGTGCACGAGAGTCTTGCTGCCGGAGTCCTGCTGCTTGAGTAGGTGAGATTATGCCTTGAAACACCACCAACAACAACTGTAAGCATAAATGCCCCGATTGATGAAATCTCGGTATTTAAGCTTCGGACAAAGCCGTGCGTACCGGGCCGATGGGTGTGATTGGCATGTGATTCATCGCTAACTATGGGTGCACGCGTTAATTATTGCACTTCAGCTAACGTGAGGCAAATATCGAAGAACGCTATCTTGGCTTTTGGCTAAGTCACTCGATCACTGCTGGGAGATCTCGGCCTCGTTGACGCTAAAAAATTACACCCCACCAAAGTAGGCCAATCGTGTATCCTGCACATAGAAATACCCAAGACGTGTTGTATGTGTTACATCTATAAACTCAGCTGCCCAAATGCCAACAACACATGTGGACTACAGCGAGGCGAGCGACACGCTAAATGCTTCCCAAAATCCTAGCGTTCCCGGAAACTGCTTTGTCTCCACCCCTTTCGGATTGTCGATCTTGGAAATCCAGGGAGAACTCAACTTACCCTCTGCTCCACCAACGAATCCAGCAGGCGTTGATCCAGAGTACTTGGGCAATTTTGCCAAGGTTGATGACATTTATGACGCGGTGAAATTCGGACGCATGGAGTTTGACGAGTCCAACCCATCGAAAGTTGTGTTATACATAGGGAAGTCCCAGAGACTACTAGGGTCGGTGGAAACATTAAGAGAGCCGCTAGGCGTGTTGAAAGTGTCGACAGTCGCAAACAAAGACGATAATTCCATGAAGTTCATGGACGTCATCCACAAGAAAATCATTTTCAAGCAGCGGCCGTTGCCTATTATGTGAATCGATTAATCTAATTAATGTCAAAGTCAATGCTCAGAACTTGGACTCGGTCCCCACATGACTGACGTGGATGTAGTCCTCGTTGGTCTTGCCGCCGTCTGACGACACGAGGTTCCCGTAGATTTTTCTGATGTCGCCATCGCTGAACTTCAAGTACTTCCTCATGTACTCGAGAATGCCCCCATACTTGGCGTCAAGAAGAGCGATGGTGTCCAACATCGCCTCGTTTCTAGAGCTGATCAAGTTCAGGAACCCGTCATCCTCGACCGACCAGTTCTTGCGTCCTCTCAGAATGAATTGCTCCAACTGCTCTGAGCCACCTTTCTCCTTGATTTTGGCGATCAGAGTGACATATCTATGCTTGATTTTTTCGTGGTCAGGAAGCAAGCCAAATGTGGTGAGTTCGTACTCCTTTGCAATGGTGTGACGGTCCAAGCCAGTTAAACGCAACGCCAACATGGCGAAAACACCCGTGCGGTCTTTGCCAGCGGTGCAATGGAACACAAATGGACGGTCAGGATAATCACGGATATGCTCGAACATCGTACGGAACAGCTCAAACCCGGATTCCAACATCTGATCGTAGATCTTCACATAGGTGTGCCAAGAGGTGATGAGGTTCGACAAACGAAGAGCAATCAGCTCTGGCGAGTAGTCCTCATTCTTGAAAACTGGTGCGTGGCGACGGTCTATATCCAAGTCTGCAAACTTGGAGGAAACACCGTCTTTGCTGCACTCCTGGTCAGATCGGAGATCATACACGGTGGTGATGTTCAAGTCCTTGAGTGCTTGAACACCAACATCGGTGACCTCGGCGGTGTTTGCACAGCGATAGATGAATCCAGCACGCACATAGTAGCTTGTAGCCGGATTCGAGTCAAGCTGGAAAGTCGGTTTGGCGATGCTCCAGCCCCCAATGTCTCTGAAGTTAGCGATTCCATCGACCGTCTTGACTCTTGGGATTGAGCCGATGTACTTTGTGTAAGCAGCAAAACGAATAAGTTCCTGGTCATAACGGAGGTATTTTGTGATTATGGCACTGACCAAGTAGTTGTAATTGATGAGCTTCCTCTTGTTGAGAGGAAGTCTAAGTGGATTTACCTCATCCAAATCGTCGTCGGCCTCGATGGCCCGGCCGTAGAAATTGTGATCTGCGCCGTCAATGAGCTCAAGGTGGTGGGTGTATGGTCCTCTGTTCAACGTGTTAGCGAAGTAGGAGCAATCTTCTCTCGGTATGATGTGGTCCTCGAGTCCGTAGACACTCAAGACAGACCACTTGGGCGACAACTTCCTCACCTTGGACATGTCTGGAGTTGCCAACGAGATAATCTCGTCTCGAGTGACTCTCACATTTTGCATTTTGCCGTGGCGAAGTGCCACTTGCTCGATGTACTTGAAATCCTCCTTCAAAAACGTGAACCGGTCCCTAACTGTCTCGGATCTGAATCTCAGCGAGCAATTGATCAAGTTGGGAACAATAACGGCTCTGGCCCTTTCTGGCGAGTGCGAGAGCTCTTCTTGCTCCAATGCCCACAAGAACATCGCCACGCATCCTCTCGAATGGCCAATGATCGACAGCACATCAAAGTTGATGTTCGCCGCGTTCCGCTTCCCGTCCAAGAGGTACTCCACGCATGTCTGGATGTCCTCCACGTCGCGCTCCAAAACGCGTCCTTCCTCCGTGTCTGGGTGGTCATCCAGAGATCCACACCCTCTGAAGTCGATTCTCAACGAGTACATCCCCAACTCTGCCGCCAAGCGATGCGCCACAAGTTTTTGGTAGCAGTAGTCGCGGTGACCGCCTTGGCCATGAATAATCAAAGCCACTTTAGTTGTGGGTGGAGCGTAGTTTTTCTGGAGGAAATCTTCATCGTCCACCGAGTGGGGAATGGCTAGGGTGCCCTTGATTCCGTTTCCCACGTCGACTTCGATCTCGCGCGGCGGCTCGACATCGCCGATCCCCTGGGATCTATCCTTGGCCAACCTGTCGTCCATCGAGTAAAATAAATTGTATTTTTTTTTTTGGTTCAGGTTTTCCAGTGGGGACTCCTGCGTTGATATAGTGTCTACATGTGCGGGCCATGTGAAGGTGTCGCGCATGTTCTCCACGGTGTAGAACGCCGGAGTTGAGCGGAGAAAAGCCTCACCTCCTATATATTTGAGATAGCCGAATCAGGAATGGCTTTTGGTACTTCGATGAGATAACGACGGGACTTCATTTGCCAAGTAAACTTCAACTTGAACTTAGTAAATTCGGCTTCATGTGTGTTTTTCTGTGCATATTCACATGTTCTTCAGTAGCGGGTGTCTTACTTCAGGTACTGCACTCACGCGAGCTCACCTTCACTATCTACCACAACGGTTTTGCAACCCCATGAAGAGATTCGAGGTCGACAGAGGCGCATATGTCCAGTTTGGCCAGCAGCTCAACCAGAAACACTCGGATGAACTCTCGGCGCAACTTTCCGTCTACCAATCGGCGCTAATCAATTTCGCCAGCGAACATGGCGACACTATCAAGAACAACCCCGAGTTCCGGAGCAACTTCACGCAGATGTGCTACCTGATCGGCGTCGACCCCTTGGATCTCCTATTGTTCCTGTCCTCGAAGCTGGACAGGGGAAAAGACGGGAATTTCTTGCTTGGCGTGGCCACCCGGGTGGTTGAAATCTGCCAGGAAACAAGAGACCTCAATGGCGGACTTATATCGCTCAAGGAGCTACGATCAAGATTCCAGGACTCGCTGAATGTCCCCATTGAGATCTCCGAGGACGATATCTTGAAAGGGATGGCCGTCTTGGGCACCTTGGGCAAAGGGTTCGAGGTTTTGGAAATCAATCGCAAGAAGTGGATCAAGTTCTTCGGCAGCTCGCACGCTAGCGGGATCTCCAACGACCACAAGAAGGTTTACGAGTTGAGCGAGTTCATGGGCGGCTACGTGACCCTGAGGCTTCTCAGGGACAACTACGGCTGGGACGGGGTACGCCTGAAGACTGTGCTTGACGATATGATACTGAATGGGTTTCTCTGGATCGATAACCAGGGCCCAACGGGCGAATGGCAGTTCTGGGAGCCGTCGTGGATATCGAAGTGAATGAGTTTTTGTTGTTTGTGAGACGCTTATTGCAAGGACTGCTCAAGCTTCTTCTGCTTCTTCTCGCGGTGCCGAGCGTTGACTGCCTCGACGGTCTCGCCCAATTCTCTCTCCGAGATTGGCACGTAGCTCTTGAAGTTGCGGCCCTTGCCATCTCCGACGTTGACAGCGCCTGCTCCGGCGATCAGATGCGGGTTTTCGAACTTCTTGACAAACACGCCTTCAACCATTTTCGCAATGTGTGCCTTGAGTTGGAGGTCGAGAAGCATAGCGTTGAAGCGGCCGTACTCCTTGGTCAATTTCTGCTGCTGCGCGCCTTCAAAGTCGTCGGCAGAGTTCAACCACTCCATCTCTGGGAAGACACAATCGTACAATACCAACGGTATGTCGTTGGCCATCTCGTACACTGGCTTACTTGGGTACTTCTCAACATTAAGGAGGTCGTCCACCACCGATGGGGCCTCGAGCTTTTGGCCCGCCAAGAAAACTATGGCGACCATACACCGAACCTGGTGCCATAGGAACGCAGTTCCTTTCAAGTCAAACACGTAGAAGTCGTCGTGGAGATGCTCGATTTTCGCCGAGTACACTTCCCGGCAGTGGTTGGTGATTTGCTTGGAGCCGTCGATCTTGCAGAAGTTGCGGAAGTCGTGCGGGCCCTCGTACCTCGCCGCTGCGTCTCTCATCAATTCGATGTCCAAGTTGGCCTTGTTGAAGATGTACTTGTAGTGTCTGTATGAGCAGCTGAAGCGAGCATCAAACCCCTGGGGCGGCCTCAAACACACCGCCGTGATGCGTATATCTGGAGGTAGAAGCGCGTTCAAGATCGTTAGGTACGGCAACTCACGCTTGTCGTTCTCTTTTTGCAGTTGTTCCTCTGCGTTGAGTGCTGACCGTACATCTAGCGAGATCACCTGGTTCAATGCACTCACGCCCTTGTCTGTGCGCCCGCATCTGCTGAAATTGCAACTTGCGGGATCGGCCTCGGGCACCAACTTTGCCTTAGTCATCGCCTGGAGAATTTCGTCCTCGACTGTCGGGAGCGGAGTTGGCTCGTACTGGAAGTTGAGCCCGTTGTAGTTCCACCCCATGTACGCGAACCGGAACGCCACAAACCGTTTCTGGTGGGCGCCAAAATCGAATTTTCTTTTCTTGGGGATGCTGGGTTTGCCAGTGGAGGCTGGGTTCGGGGAAGTACTGAGGGCAGCTTCTCCACTGCCATTTGCGCCAGATTCTAGCTCTTGGAGCCGCCTTATGAGCTGCTTCTTCAGCATTTTCTCGTACTCCGAGACCGTCACAGCAGCACTCTCTGTTTTGAACATCGCCGCCATTGCTCTTCTGAACATCCACCGCAGTGTAGTTTAGCAGGTGCAACCCACTACTGCAGAAAAAAAGTCTATGCGCAGAGATGGCCATCACGCATCACTTACCGTATACTGGCAACCATCGCATCTTTGAAAGGATTGAACCAGTCGAGACAAAAAGGAGTCCATCCATCTTCACCTAATTTGACACTCTCAACACATCTTACATCATGGCATCGCTTCTGTGGGACAAACTCGATACCACTCTCCATCCATGGATCCGCGAGGCCATCACTTCATTGGGATTCCCATCCATGACGCCAGTGCAGGCATCTACAATCCCGCTCTTCTGTGGAAACAAAGACGTTGTCGTTGAGTCCGTGACCGGGTCCGGAAAAACGTTGTCGTTTGCCATTCCGGTGTTGCAGCATGTTTCGAACCGCTTGTATGGATCGCTAGATCTGAGCGAAAAGCCCGACCCAGTGAAAAAGGGCCACATGCTTGCTGTCATTGTTTCGCCCACCAGAGAGTTGGCAAGCCAGATTCAGGGTGTTTTCGACAGCATCATCGAGTATTTGCCCGAAAATCTCCCGACAATCAAGACGCAGTTGGTGCTCGGGTCGCTTCTGTCTGTGAGAGCCGATTTGGATAACTTTCTCACAAACAAAAGCCACATCATCATCGCCACTCCTGGCAGAATGCTTGATCTTCTATCGTCGCCCAAGGTCCACACGGCCTCGGTTGAAGTTGCCGTTTTGGATGAGGCCGACAAGCTTCTCGACTTATCGTTTGAGACTGATGTGTTGGCCATTTTGAAGCAGCTCCCTAAACAAAGAAGAACCGGGCTTTTCTCGGCCACGCTCTCATCTGCTGGAAATAAGATTTTCCGGACGGGAATGCTGAACCCAGTGAAGATTGCAGTGAAGTCCAAACTGTCAGGAAAAGCTGCTCCTACTTCTTTAACCATCCAGTACATGCTTGTGGAACCAGAGCAGAAAGTCTCCACCATGTTGAAACTAGCGCAGGACTACCGTTTCAAGAAATGCATAGTGTATCTCCCTACCTGCAACTCGGTGAAGCACTTCTTCAACATGTTTGGTGTTTTGAAGCTGGACCCAACCTTCTGCGTGAAATTCTACTCCTTACATGGCCAACTCTCAACGAGCGCAAGATTGAAGACCCTCAATAGCTTCACCGATGGAGACGCTAATGACCTGAAACACGTTCTATTGACGACGGATGTTGCTGCAAGAGGTATTGACATCCCCGATGTGGACCTTGTCATCCAGATTGACCCTCCCACCGACCCAGATATGTTCTTGCACAGATGTGGAAGAACTGGAAGAGCAAACAAGGTCGGGAGAGCCGTGGTGATGTTAAACAAGAATTCGAGGGAGGAGGATTATGTGGACCTTATGGAAGTGAAAGGTGTGCAAATGTCTGAGATGGCCGCACCTGACGTCAGCAAATTCCACAAAGATTTCCTGGCCAAAACATTGAAGTACATGCTTGCTGACAGAGCACGCCACGAGTTGGCCGTTAAGTCGTACGTTGCGTTCGTCAGGTACTATCAAAAGCACATGGCCTCCTCGATTTTCCGACTGCAAACTCTCGACTATTTGGGCATCGCAAGAATGTATGCTTTGCTTAGACTCCCCAAGATGCCAGAATCCAAATATGTCCCGCAAGATTTAATGCCAGAGAATGGGTGGTTGACAACCGCGATGTCCAACATGGACACCTACGCATACGCCGATGCAGACAAAGAGAAAAACAGATTGGACACGATGGAGGAGGAAAAGCAGAAGAAAATTAACGATTCAGAGGCGAGAAAACTCCTCAAGAAGAAAAACGAGTCCTGGTCGAGCAAGACCGACGTTAAGGAGACCAAATCCATCAGGCGTGAGAAAAATAAGCGTAAAAGAGAGGCCATCCAGCAGCAAATCATGGAAGAGTCTTCTGAAGACGAAGATGCACAAGTTGACTGGAAAGACTTGGTGAGACAGAATAAGAAGCCCAAAAACTCGTCAGGCATGCAAGGTTCTTTCGACGACTTGTGATCAAATCTTCCATTTGCTGCTCGTCGAGCTGATTCCATCGAAAACATATAGGTTATCTAGCGGAATGTACTGCTCTGTGCTAATTTTCAAAATCTCCTGCGCTGCAACACCTCCGATTAAGCTGCTGATGTTGTGATATCGAGTAGTTTGATGCAAAAAGAGCTCCTTCAATGTCTTGAGGGTAGTTTTCGGAATGATCAGGTCATCTGAGACAATTGTTTGGAAGATCGATAAATAGCTCTCAAATCCGTCTGGCAGACCGGCTTTGAGCCATTCATGCAAGGCCAAAATACCAAAATGGATGGCCAACAAGTTTGAAGTGTTTGAGTGACCGTCATCTTTTCCTCCAGACATAACTTCCTTTTTCATTGCCTCAGAGAACGCGAACGGGCTTCCCTGAGACACGAACAAGAAAGCAGCGTTCTTGCAGAAAGACAGTATTGACTCGTCAAGAGGCACAAGATCAGAGAGGCCAATCTTAGCATAGATTGCGAGAAGGGCGTCCTTGAACCTCTGCTGATCATCGAGAGCCTTCGCCCTGAATATGTTTTGGAGGTTGACGTAGTTTGATGTTTTCGATGCCATGTCAGGTAAGTTTCCAGGCAACGGCATTTGGTTGTTGTTGGCTGCAACGAAATCTTTTAGGGCCCTCACATAAAGCCAAAAGGGAGGAGTCATCAGGTTTAGATTCGGGTCGGCAATAATGTCATTTCTGAAAAGTTTCTGCACCGAGTCTGGGACCGCCGTGACTTGCAATGCACGATGTATAGACTGAGAAGCTTCCATGAAGTTCGCCTCAGTCCTGATATCTCGAGACATGCCTTCGACAAATTCTGAGCGGAAGAGCTTCTTCTCGGCATAATTTAGAGGCGGGTTCCCCTCGTGACGGAGCTTCCACTCTCGGAGAGCCTTGATGAATATGATAACGTAAGGCACATGTGCATGTTCGGTGTCGTCTAGCTCGTCCATCACAAAAGAGTCGGCGTAAGTCTGCAATTCCGGCCACGGGTGGTCAATGCGCAAGTCGAACAACTTGGAGGGATCGTGAGTCTCCACAATGGTGGTTTCCTTGCTGATGATCTGCACTGTGCCGTAGAACCCACATGTCGACACCAACAAGAGCGGGATCCCCTTTTCCCATAGCAACTGCTTCAATTGCAGAAGCACCAATGAGTCGATTCGCTCGCTGGCAACCACAGTGGTGAAGTTCGACCAGAAACCCGGGTCCTGGACCAACACCTCCAATTCTTCTTGCACGGATACGCCCAAGACGTTTGGGTTCAACTCCCCGAGGTTCTCGCACATGGCGGCGGCAATGCTCTGGCCCAAATTCAGCGATTCCAAGAAGAAATTACCGCTGAGATCGTCGTCCTCGACAACTCTGGTGTCGATGATCGTGAAAGACCCGATTCCGGGGAGCACCAAGTTCTTTAGGATTTCGGCGCCGGTACTGGTGGCGTTGACGAGACAAACATGCGATTTCTCCAATCGCGTTTGTCCGTCTTGCGCCCATAGACGGAGCTGGCGATCATACCGCGTGGACTTGTCCATTATTGTTGGATTGGCAGCCATATGGAGCTGAATAATCGAACCTGGAGTGCTAAGGTGCGCACTTGTACGCACACTGGTGGAGAAATGTGTGGGCAATACTAATGAGCAACGCCTACGAACTTGCGATGGAAAATGCTAATGTTTTTTTTTTTTATGTTTCCTGCTCACACTATTACGCAATTCTTCTTGTCGACCAACTCGTTGTACTTTTCCCTGTCGACCTCTTTCAACTTCTCCTTCACCTCTACTGGGAAGTACTTCTGCATCATCTGCATCACCTCCACGTCGAGATTCGCAGAGTCTGCTTCCTGGATGGCATCATGGGCCCGACAAAGCGGGCAGTCGGTTTTCCCTCGCTGTTTCATCTTCACTAAGCACCTCACACAGAAATAGTGGCCGCAATTGAGCTTGATCGGCTTGAACGCCACAGACATGCAAATTGGACAGGTGTAGTCCTCGATCTGGGGTATTAGCGTGAGGAGCTTGCTTTGCATGACGAAGCAGATCGACTGCGCCAACGAGGAGCCCGTGATGAACACGTGGTCCTGCGATATGAGGTCGGGGAACTTGCCCGAGACGTTCAACAGTGTTTGCTTGTCGAACTTCTTCAAGATCTTTCTCAACGCGGTGGTGTTGATTGCCTGGAACTGGAGAATCTTCAAGAGCCGCTCGTTAACCCCAACAAACTCGTTGAACGCAACCACAGACCGCTTCTTGTCGAGAGTGTCGACGATGTGGGACTTCTGCACTCTGTCCATGAACTCGCCCAAGTTGGACTTGATTTGCTCGGAGCTCCGAAGCAGCAGCGCCGACGTGGTCTCGTTGTAGCGAAAGAAAACCTCCGAGTCGAGGTACATTCTGAAGAGCTCTCTCCACTTGTACAAATCGGACCTTTTCTTGGTGAGCGAAAGCACCATGTTGCTGATCTGCTCGACATGGTCCACCAAGTTTTTCTCCTCCACCTCGCGGATAGTGTCGAGCGACTTGAGCTCGGAGTTGAGCATCTTGAAGAACTTGGAGTCGGACTTGAGCATCACCACGATCTCGTTGTTGTTCACCGTGACAATATCATTGCGACCCGCCTGCGAGGTTGTTGGCGACAACACCAAGTTGTCATCATCGCCCTTGATCTCCACGATATGCGCATCCTCTTCATCTGTGGACATGGCTCTCTCTATCGTTGCGCGGATCTTATCTGCGAGTTCATGGATGTGGTCTTGCGTGTACTCTGCATTGGTGGAGGACTCCAAGGTGATTTTGAGGTAGGGCACGATTTCGTTGGAGTTGCGAGACTTCTGGATGGAGTACTCGGCCACTATAGGGTTGCTGGGCACCGTCTCGTCGTCGTTGAGTTCGACGGTCTGTTCTTTGGACTCATTCTTGAGAAGAAGTTTCAAGTCCAGTTTGGAGAGCCCCAAAAACTGTAGTTCTTGCACAACTTTGCCGATGCATTTCTTGAGCACCTTGTACTGGATGGCGGCCTCGACCCACTCATCGGGGATTTCCTCTTCTAGTAGAGTTTGCTGTAGAACCTTGGCAAACTTCATCGTGCATGCTTGGTGGCAGGTGTGCGATGAGGTGAATTAGTGAGAAGAATTTCGAATCTTGCCACTATGTGGGGTATCTATAGCAAAGGCAACGAGTGTGAAGATGTGACCAAGAAGTCCAGACCGTATTTAATTATGTTGGAGTGTACCACCTTAGGAGTGGTTTGTCATTGCTTTTTTCTGGCACACTACCAGCACTTTTTTTTTCTATCTCGCTAGCACGCCCTGTACCGCCAAAACGTCAAGCGCGGCTGTTATCAACACGTGGGGCCATCTTTAGCCAATTTCCTAGTTGGCGAATTTCAAGGTGCAAGGGGCTGTGGATGTTCGATAGCCAGTAAAACCGCCAAAACAAACGAAATGAATTTTGTTCGGCCAGCTCGAAGTGGCGACTTGGGTGTCACGTAAATGCATGTCTAAGTCGAGGGTGCATACACGAAACGGTGGAACGGCTACGGAGGCGCCGTGGGATTTTCCAAATACAAAATAAAGGAAAATCAGAGGAAAATCAAAAATTGGCCAGCTAATTTTGCCTGGTGGCGATCGTGGCCTCTGAGACATTTGCGGCCAGTTTACCGGAGTTGCCCTTGTGAAACGAGCCACATTGATGGCCGGCACATGGTCGCATCAGGCGCATAAAGCATTCGAGTATGATTATTGTCTCCATGAAATTCCTGAGGAGCATTCCTGATATCAATGTTTCGTTCAGACTTGCTATGGCTTTACCAGCAATTTTAAGCAGCTGTTTCGCCATTTGGGATTTTGCCTGGCCGTGTGCGGAACGTCCCTCGACTAGGTTGCAAATTTGGCCCCATACCTCATTTTCTCACTGTCTCGCATACTGGTTTCTCGCATACTGGTTTCTTGCCTACCGTAGGCAGTTAGTTAGGCCCGACAACTTTCTGGTCCATATAAAGCCCGAGGCATCCACGTAAATAACCACCCGCCATACTCGATGAAAGGCTCGATTCTTCTTCTCACCTTGGCTACCGGCGCTCTCGCCAAAACCCTCAACGACTACCAGCTCTACAAGCAAGCCAGTGTCTACTCCGATGAACATCGCGACGAGCTCAATAACAGGCCTATCAAGCGCATGCGAATGGCCAACTGCACTACCGTGACGCCGGTCCAAATCGAGGCCATGCTTGCCGAGTACCCGAATTTCATCGTGACGTGTGAAAAGGAATTGTCCCTCTTGTATCCGACGGAGCTCGACGAAGAACAACCCACGGAAAAAGGCATATTCGGCACCTCCTTCAAGCTCAATCTGGGCCGTAAGTACAACCTCACCGAGATGAAAGTCACGGTGAAGGAGGACTTGGACACGCTACGGATCCCGCTATTCCTGTGCATTTACGCTTCTCACACCAACACCAGCGGATCGATCGAGTTCAAGTTCACCATTGGCGGCGGCACTAGTGGATCAGGATCAGTCACGGGCGGGTTGCCAATCCCCGCTTTCGGCATCAAATCGTCCTTGGGTGTGGGCGGGTCGTTTTCCCGGAAATTCGTCATTGATCACAGCTGCAACTTCGATGGCTACGGGACCAGGCCAACAATCGCAATGACAACAATGGAAGTCCACGTGGAGCTGAGAAGGTGGTTAGTTTCGGCAAAAGCCACCAAGCCGCCGCAAATTTCAAAGTGGCAAAAGTACAACCGCGTTGTTTTCACCGACGATGCTCCCACGTTCTCGTGTCTCAGTGAGCTTTATGTACCTGGAGTGTGCAACTGGCCAGCAGACAGAGCTAGAGACGAGGATGGAGATGAGGTGGCAATTTCAGAGATGGAGAGCTGAGCATTGTATTGCTGTTAAGGAGTTTTTACCTTATCTTTTTCTTTTGGTTTACGTTCACCTTTTTCCGGCTTCCACACTGACTTGTAATGACTGCAAAATGCTCTCTGCACTACTGATATGGAAGCACATCGAAGTGCGAGGCAGCGAAATTCGGGTCAGCCACTATCTACACTTTCCCATCAACTAACCACAAATACAACCATGGATTTCGAATTGGAACCAACGCTCGAGTCGATCGTCCAGCAGGATACCTTGAAGTGGATCTTCGTCGGAGGTAAAGGTGGAGTGGGCAAAACGACAACGTCGTCCTCGGTCGCTGTCCAGTTGGCGTTGGCGTACCCAAACGACCAGTTTTTGCTTATCTCCACCGATCCAGCGCACAACTTGTCGGACGCCTTCTGTCAGAAATTCGGCAAAGACGCCAGAAAAGTCGAGGGCTTGTCGAATCTCTCGTGTATGGAAATCGACCCGGAAGCCGCCATGTCTGACTTGCAGAACCAGGCGCAACAATTCAACAACGACCCAAACGATCCGTTGAAAAGCATGATGAACGACGTCACCGGCTCAATTCCGGGTATTGACGAGGCGTTGTCTTTCATGGAAGTGTTGAAGCACATCAAGAACCAGAAAGCCGCCGAGGGCGACTCCAACGCTGTATCTTACAAGACCATTATCTTCGACACTGCGCCAACCGGCCACACGTTGAGATTTCTCCAGTTGCCTGCCACGTTGGAGAAGTTGTTGTCGAAATTCCAGGCGTTGTCAGGAAACTTGGGCCCTATGATGAGCATGCTCGGTGGTGGAGCGGGCCAACAGCAGGATATGTTTGAGAAGCTCAACGAGATCCAGAAGAACGTCAGCGAGGTCAACGAGCAGTTCACAAACCCCGACTTGACCACGTTCATCTGCGTTTGTATCTCTGAGTTCTTGTCGCTCTACGAGACCGAGAGAATGATCCAGGAGTTGATGAGCTACAACATGGACGTCAACTCGATTGTGGTGAACCAGTTGCTTTTTGCCGAGGACGACGACTGCAAGAGGTGTCAGTCGCGGTGGAAGATGCAGAAGAAGTACTTGGACCAAATGGGCGAGTTATACGAGGACTACCACTTGGTGAAGATGCCGTTGCTTGGAGGGGAGATCAGAGGCGTGGAGAACTTGAAGAAGTTCTCGAAGTATCTTTTGAAGCCCTACGACCCCAAGACCGACAAGGACCTAGTGTTCGAGTTGGAGGAGGCCAAATAATGACTGCACTGTGTATAATTGCAATGTCTAGAATACATGACATTACTGACGACAAAACGGCGATGAAGGTGTCCGCCGTACTGCTATCTTTGACTTTGCCCTTCAGTTTCCTCTATATTCTATTCGGATCGTGGAACTGTATCGACGGCCGTCCGGCATACATGTAGCGGCATGGCTTGGTGGAGTCATTATAGCGAAAACCTAGAGGTACATCCGGCGGGTCGAGTCCTACTATGGCAAGAGGCAACCAGAGAGATTTGGCTAGAGCCAAAAACCAAAAGAAGCAGCAAGAGGCTAGCAAGAACGCCAAGAAGGCTGGCGATCCAGCAAAGAGAATGGAGTCAGATGCTGAGAAGATGAGAAGGAAACAAGCAGAAGGTATGCGTTGAATTTACATGGAACACACAGAATACATACTAACCATGGACTAGCTGATGCGAGAAAAGCAGCGGGAGAGACTAAAAAGAAGTGATTACCGGAGAAATGAGGCGTTGAGTGAGACCAGGCTGATGAGCCTAGACAAAGGAGTAAAGCTAAACAGGAGCTGAACTGCGCTATGCTGGCGCTTGTTAAGCCTAGTCCAGTGTTTGCTGATCGCCCGGTTTTGTTCTCCTGTTCTCTGTAGATAATAAACACATGTATGGCTGTACTCAGTTGATATGAGCAGAGTATATGGCTCTAGGTTCACCTCCTCCGATTTGGATGTCTTCAAGGTACTCGCGTTTGAGATTTTGTAGCAATTGAAACTTCCAGGAAACAATCCCCGTCCGAGTCTTTTCCCCCACTTTCAAATTTCAATCTGATCTGGGCCCACCCATTTCTTCACATCCAGACTGTATAACCGCATACGGCCAGTGCGGACATAATGAGCACCTTTCCTGAGCGCACCCCATTTTCTCCTGGAATTTCGACATTCTCCAAACAAAAGAGAACATATACTTCTTTTTTTTCTCCAAATCAATTGCTCCCCTGAAAACCGGAAATGTTGCTCAAGGAATCCTACCACGACGTCAAGACCTCCTACGGTACAACCATGAGGCTCTTTGTCTATCACCCGGTGGTCCCCAATTACCCACACGCCAAGTTCCCGGCGGTAATCGTCTACTCTGAAATTTACCAGGTCACCGGCCCGGTTTCCAGATTTGCTAAGGATATCGCCGGCCAGGGTTTCATCGTGGTGGCCCCTTCCATCTACCACAACTTCGAGTCGTATGAGGCATTGGCCTACGACAACGAGGGAACAGACAAGGGTAACCGCTACAAGATCGAGAAGGAGCTTAAGTCCTACGACGAGGACAACCAATTGGCGGTAGAGTACTTGCTCAGCTTGCCAACATGCACCGGCAAGATCGGAGCGACTGGAATGTGCTTGGGCGGACACTTGGCGTTCCGTGCCGCTTTGGACCCTCGTGTTCTGGCGGCTTTTTGCTTCTTTGCCACCGACATCCACATCCACGCTCTCGGAAAGGGTCAGAACGACGATTCTTTGAAGAGATCGGGCGAAATTAAAGGTGAGTTGATCATGGTGTTTGGAGACAAGGATACCCACGTTCCTCTTGAGGGGAGAGACTTGATCAGGGCCACTTTGAGAAAGCACGAGGTCCAGCTCACCTTCATCGAGGTCAACGAGGCCCAGCATGCTTTCATTCGTGATGAGCTGTCGAAGGACAGATACGACCCTGGGGTGACAAAAGTGTGTTTTGAGTGGCTCCTTGATCTTTTCAACCGCAAGTTGAAGTTGGACTTGGGCGAGAGAGACAGCAAGCCCTTGGTGCTTGAGCATGTGTGTTAAGTGCGATTTGCACCCAAACCAAAGGTGCACAACGAAGAATGAGGTCACAAGAAATGAAATAAAAAACGAAAAGAAAAAAAAAAAAAATACGAAACGAACGAGAGGCACTAAAATTAAACACGAATACCCAGGCGAACACACTATAATTCTACCGACCACAGTTCGGGCCGTGTCATTTTGTCCCTCCCACTCCTAGTACCTCCGTTGTGTGCGCGGCACGACTCCCCACTAGGAAAAGTTTTTCTGAGTGTAGAGAAAACCTCCATCGAACACCCACAGAAATCATGAGACCTATCAAGTTGATGGGCCACGAGCGTTCGTTAACGCAGGTGAAGTTCAACAGAGAGGGAGACCTTCTTTTCTCCGTGGCCAAGGATTCCTCGGCCTCGATCTGGTACTCTTCCAACGGTGAAAGATTGGGCACTTTGGAAGGACACCAAGGTACCATCTGGTCGATCGATGTCGACTCGCAAACGAAACTATGTGCTACCGGAAGTGCCGATCTCACCATCAGATTGTGGAAAGCTGAAACCGGAGAGAACGTCTACAAATGGGAGACGTCTTCCCCAGTGAGAAGAGTGGCCTTTTCACCCGACAACACCAAGTTGTTGGCGGTGACAGACAAGGTCATGGGCAGCAAGGGTGCCATCTCGGTGTACGACATTAATTACGACGATTTCACACAGCAAAAGAGCGAGCCTAGCCTTGTCATTGAGACCAGAGAAGACGCCACTAAAGTGACGATCGCAGGGTGGTCTGCCGAAGGCAAGTACATCATTGCAGGTCACGAAGACGGGCACGTGTCGAAATACGACGGGCAAACCGGCGAGTTCATCCAGACCGTGAAAGCTCACGGCATCCACAACGAGGAGAAGGTTGTTTCCATCACCGACATTCAGTTTGCCCCAGAGGACAGACTGTACTTCATCACTGCATCAAAGGACAAGAACGCCACTTTAATCGACGTGGACACTTTTGAGATCTTGAAAGTGTACAAGGCCGATGCTCCTATGAACACCGCAGCCATCACTCCAAAGAAGAACTTTGTCATTTTGGGAGGAGGTCAGGAAGCACGTAATGTCACCACGACCGCCGAGTCTCAAGGTAAGTTCGAGGCCAGATTCTACCACAAGATCTTCACCGACGAGATCGGTAGAGTGAAGGGTCATTTCGGTCCTTTGAACACGGTGGCTGTTCACCCAGACGGAGTTGGGTACGTTTCAGGAGGAGAGGATGGATTCATCAGAGTGCACTACTACGAGAAGTCGTACTTTGACTTTGAGTTTGATGCCGAGAGAACAGAGAGAGTTTTGGCCAGCTCGCAGAGCCAGGCCGCGGCAGTGGCCAACTAGGTTGTATACTAATACGATGACGGAACCATGACATGGAATGTAGTTAGTGGAGGTGTATCGAGACGATTTTCGGAAACAATGGTGGTTTCAAATTTCCATTTTGATCTTCTTGCATTCAAGGTTTCGAGCAGAACAGCCAGACCACTTTGCTGCCCCTTTCAGACACGATCGATGAATTTTTAGAGCCTGCGCTAAGCCCTCGCGTTGCCTTGCATAAGGCACTCTTTCTGCACGCGAACACGCGAGTATTCACGATTAACATTCCCCGTCGTGATTTGAAAAATCAAAGACCGGAAACGTAAAAAAAAAAAAAAGATTAAGTGCATGAATTGAAGCACGGTCGGGCTGAACGAGCTTAGAATTGATCATATCTGCAATTGTCACGTCTACGTTGATTGTGTCCTACTTTGATTGTGTCCTACTTTGATTGTGTCCTACTTTGATTGTGTCCTACTTTGATTGTGTCCTACTTTGATTGTGTCCTACTTTGATTGTGTCTTACTGGCGCTTTCTCTCTTCGTAAATTCGTTAATGCACACATAATATACAGCCTCTATAGGATCCCATCAGTAGTTTGCTCCCTTCAAGGAAAGCAACCCGTGCACACATTGCAGCTCGTTCGATTTCCCTGAGGAGCTCGTGGCAACATTGGTGTCGATCACCCCCAATGGCTTGCGTTCCTTTGGAGGGGCCAACTTGAAAGTTCTCACCTGGGTGGCAGCAGCAGGGGACTGGCGCGCAAACTCGGGCTGTTTCTTGTTGGTCAAGCTCAACACAAGATCCGCCTCCTTGCGCGGTTTGCGGTCTTCTCCCGCAGCAAGCATCTTGGTGAGAAGCGGGTTTGCCTCTTTGGCAGGATGTTTCTGGACCAAGCTCGAAGTCGAAAACGACCGGATTGGCGACAGCTGCGCGATGGCCGGGATCTCAACAAACAGTTGCGAGTGCGCCTTCAGAAGCGCTGGTTTGATTGGAGTAGACTCGTTCAAAGGCGTAGGCGCCAGGTCGGTGGGGATCGCCAGCATGACACTCGACGAGTCCGGCGTTGGTGGTAGTTCGGTGACCTCCTTGTCGGTGGACTTGAGTCTGCGGAGCGACTGTCTCTTGTTCTGGAACCAGATCTGGACGGCTTTTTCGGTCATGCTGACCTTTTTGGCGATATCTATGCGCCTGGCCTTGCTGGGCGTCGACCCCATTTGGAACTCCTGGTTCAAGATCGACAACTCGTGGGGCGATGTTCTTCTACGCTTGCGGCGGGCCAACGACGCGTTGTCGATAGAAGGTTCCTGCGAAGGGTATGTGGCAGGCGAATGCGAAATGAAGGCAAAGTCCCGCGAGGGAGACGTGTTGGACGCCTTGCGTTTGGCCACTTTCACCATCGAATCGTTCACAGAGGTGTCGGCGTCGGAATCGGCGGTGACGTTGGCAACACGCGACAGGTTGGCGGGCAGATCGGACCCTTTTGTCGACACCGAAAGCGTCGGTTTTTCGTAGCGGGGGAAAGAGCCCGAAAAACCGCCACTGGAGCGGGCGGAGGGCATCATGTAAACCTGGGCCTGGGGCGTGGTGAAGGAGTCGATCGAGGGCAATCTTGGTCTGAATGGAGTGGCGTCGCTGAGCAAAGACGACAACGGAGGAAGCAGCATGCCGAGTCTTGGGGAGGTGCGGGCGAACGAGTCGACCGCAGGCAAAACAGGCCGCTGTCTTTCTGGTGTTGTGAGGAACATGAATAAGGGGGATAAAGAATGGACAGTCCAACAAAGAGTGGAAAAGCTAAAACAGCGGGCGGGAGCAGCTGGGTAAACAAGCGGGAGGAAGTGGTTGGCGCGACACCAGCGATTTTAAGTAGAAAACACGCTTGCATCGAAAACATCCATCGACTTGCCTGATTCACCCTAATTGCAGGCACCATGCAAGTAATTACCGTCTGTTTTGCATTTGCGTGTTTACGTTTCGCGGGTTATTACGTGCGTGTCGTGATTGTGTCACATCGCGCCCGCAGCGTGAATGGAGCCAGTTTACAATGGGTTTGAGGGTGGAGCGCACGACAAAACGGGTGCAGTTTTCTTCCCGTGAAAGCGTTTCAGGGTCAACTGAACCTCGTGTTTCGGAGCCAATTTTCGTTTTTTTGTTTGAACTCCGCCAATCTCACCGCTTTCGTCTCCCCTTTCCCTCGACTCCTTTGATGCTAAGGTCCACTTTATTTACCTTCCCTGCAGGGGGCCGCGCGCGCACTGCCAGATTACTACTTAGGGCACCCACTTCCCGATGCGGAGATGGACCGACCCAGGCTCGCTAGGAAATGCCAGGCGCATTCTTGCAGCGCCACCAAGAATTCGTGAATTATTTATATTTTAGTCTGTGCCTGAAATGTAGACATGGCGTGGAGCTAATGTGCCTTGGGGTATCGCGGTCATTCTCGTGCGCGACAAACGTCACTCATGTTTGGAGTGACAGCCACTGAAACCTGGAAGAGAAGTGTCCAACGGATGGAATGGGTATTGACATTTGGCAACAATTGCCGTGCTCTTCCGATTTCAGCTGTCTTTTTGTGATGTCCTTTTGTTGTGTTTTTGACGTCTTTTTTTTTCAATTTTTTTGTTTTTTTTTTTGTTTTTTTGCTTCCGTTTACCCGCTCAGTTATCGGTGTCGGTATGTTTGGGTGGTTCTCACCGACTACGATTCTTCTTCCGCAACGCATATGCACACCATAGAAGCAACGTGGGACCCTGCTTGGAAACATGCAGTGGATATATAGCGAGGCTGGCGATTTCAAATACCGAGATGAAATTTTTAAAAACCCTAAGTGATCGTCACAAGACTTTGCCTGCCGCCGGTATTCTTCCCCAACTACACACCATGCAAGCGTAAAATTTTCTTGGGTGTCACGTGCGGGCCCTCCGCTCAATTTATTAGTGGGCTGAACTTCTACTTCTCGAGGTCATGATCAACTACGGCCGGATAATTGTGGCCGTGTTGGCGGCTTTCGCTGCGTGCATCCTTGTGGTGTCTACGACAAATACACCCATCCCTTATTTGCTGGTTTTTCAGCGTGAAACTCCTACCATACACTTCACTTCAGTGAAACTCTCGCAACAAGAAAAAGACCAGCTTAGGAAGTTGGGATTGACCCCTAAAGACCCTGTGAACGTGACGGATCCTCTCACAGGAGCAAAGAAAACCATCCACGGCAGATTTGTCCATTTAACCGACTTCCACCCAGACAATTACTACCAGTCTGGCTCCAGTCATGATAGCATGTGTCATGGCGGTAAAGGGTCAGCAGGGAAATACGGTGATGCCATTTTGGGCTGCGACTCGCCCATGGAGTTGGTTGAGGGCACAATTGACTGGGTTGCGGCGAACCTAAAGGATAAGGTCGACTTCATTGTGTGGACTGGAGACAATATGCGCCATGACAACGACAGACGATACCCGAGAACGGAGAATTCCATTTTCGACATGAACGAACAGGTCGCAAACCTCATGAACGAAAAGTTTGGCTCTTTGCCCATCCCTTCATTGGGCAACAATGACGTGTTTCCGCATAACTTGTTTTCTCCAGGTCCAACGTTGCAAACGAGAGAATTCTTCAAGATCTGGAAACCGTTTGTGCCACAACTGCAATTGCATATCTTCAACAGAGGCGCCTACTTCTTTCAGGAAGTGATCCCCAATCAGCTAGCGGTGCTTTCGATCAACACACTCTACTTGTTCCAGTCGAACCCATTAGTGGATAGTTGCGATAGGAAAAAGGACCCTGGTTACAAGCTCTTCTTGTGGTTGGGCTACGTGTTGAAGGAAATGAGAAAGCGCAACATGAAAGTGTGGTTGACAGGTCATGTTCCCCCAAATGCAAAGAACTATGACATCTCTTGTCTCCGCAAGTACATCGCATGGTCTCACGAATACAGAGATGTCATCATTGGCGGATTATATGGACACATGAACATCGATCACTTCATTCCCTTGGACTCAGTCATGGCCTACAAGTCATTGAAGAAGAAATTCAAAGAGGTTGCATTTGACGAAACTGAGTTCGATATTCACGAAATTTATGACGATGGGGAATTGCATGAAGAAGAGGCTGACGATTTACCTGACATGGAGCTTGAAGACTTCTACAGGGTGTTTAAAGCACCGATCTACAATGACAACCCCGAGCTAGAGCTTGGTTTCAACCTCAACATTGCCGATGACGTTTGGGTGGAAGGTGGAGTGCCAAATGGTAAAGTCGCCTACATGAATTCTCTCCGTGAAAATCTTTACGCTTCTGTGAAGGGCAAAAAGAAGTCGGGAGAGAATGCAGAGCGGTATTCTGTTGTTCATGTTACAGCCAGTGTGGTGCCTACATTCAATCCTGGTGTGAGAGTGTGGGAATACAACATTACCGAATTGTATGAATCCAGTGCGCAGCAGGTGGAGAGTTGGGATGTGTTTTTCAGCGAGATTGATGGCATTTGGGAGGATGATGACGATGAGCTGGGACTCTTTGACATTTTCAAGTCCAAAAGGAAAGGGAAAAAAGGCAAAAAAGGCAAAAAAGATAAGACGTTACCACCCAAAATGCCCAAGACTGCCAAATTGGGGCCAGGCTATGTTCCTCAGCTCTTCACTCCAGAGAGATATGTCCAGTACTATCTCGACCTAGCTGAGGTGAACAAGGGCAACAAGCCGTTCGAGTACGAGCTCGAATATGCTACTGATGACCCGATTTTTGGCATGAAAGACGTTACCACCAAATCATTGCTCAAGGTCGCGCGAGCGCTTGGGCAACCAATAAAGGAGGAACGCAAGAACAAAGCAAAGGGCTCGATGGCGACCCCACATGACGTCAAGTTGGAAAAACTCTGGCAGACGTTTCTCCAGTATACCTTTGTCAGTTCTGATTACGAGCATCTCGGGTACGGTTAAGCTGATATAACGAGGACCGCGAGAATCTAGGATGTACAATAGACAAGGTATATTGGGTCACGATGCAATTCCGCAGATTTGATTGAATGCGCATATAAACGCAGCAAGTACCTTAAAATAAAATCAATAATTGAATATCTTATTAGCAAGTATAGGTGGAGGTGGCTGGCTGTACGGATATCGCGGTCACGTGCGCATATTCAGGGCTTTTTCGTGGTGCCCGCGGTCATCACGTGCCGTGCGCTCCCAATGTTGAAAATTTTTAGGCCGCTGCGAACATTTCTCTCTTTTACCATCTTTATTTAGAGGACCATTAAATACTCCTAACGAAAAAGCTATATCGAAATGGGTGGAACTCGCGACAAGAAGGCTCAATACTTCACCAAGTTGAAGGAATTGCTCACTGAGTACAAGTCGATCTTCGTGGTCGGTGTCGACAATGTCTCGTCTCAGCAGATGCACGAGATCAGAAAGGCCCTTAGAGGTGACGCCACCGTGTTGATGGGTAAGAACACCATGGTCAGAAGAGCCATCAGAGGTTTCTTGGCCGACTTGCCTGAGTACGAGAAGTTGTTGCCTTTCGTCAAGGGTAACGTTGGTTTCATCTTCACCAACTCCGACTTGAAGGAGATCAGAGAGGTTGTTGTGTCCAACGTTGTTGCTGCCCCAGCCAGAGCTGGTGCCGTTGCTCCAAAGGACGTGTGGGTGCCAGCCGGTAACACCGGTATGGAGCCAGGTAAGACCTCTTTCTTCCAGGCTTTGGGTGTCCCAACCAAGATTGCCAGAGGTACCATTGAGATTGTCTCTGACGTCAAGGTCGTTGAGGCCAACAACAAGGTCGGTCCATCCGAGGCCTCCTTGTTGAACTTGTTGAACATCTCCCCATTCACCTACGGTATGACTGTGGTGCAGGTGTACGACAACGGTCAGGTTTTCCCAGCCTCCATCTTGGACATCACCGACGACGAGTTGGTCAGCCACTTCGTGTCTGCCATCAACACCATCGCCTCGATCTCCTTGGCTGCTGGCTACCCAACCTTGCCATCTGTCGGTCACTCCGTCGTCAACCACTACAAGAACGTTTTGGCTTTGTCGATTGCCACTGACTACACCTTCGAGGGCTCTGAGGCCATCAAGGACAGATTGGCCAACCCAGATGCTTACGCTGCTGCTGCTCCTGCTGCTGCTGCTGCCGGCGGTGACGCTGCTGAGGCTGCCGAGGATGCTCCAGCTGAGGAGGAAGAGGAGTCTGACGACGACATGGGTTTCGGTTTGTTCGATTAAGCGTGTACACTACATAGTTAATTCCGAACTTGCGAGCATAATGAGTAGGATGCGACATGGCAGAAACAGTGTACGGACGGAGCGTGAGGAATGTTAATGCTGAACACACTCTCGTAACCGTTTTCTGCTTCTTTAGCTTCTTTTGCTTTATTAGCATCTTATGCTTTATTAGCATCTTCTCCTCTTCTCCTTTACTAGCGTCTTATCCTTTATTAGCATCTTCTCCTTTATTACCATCTTCTTCTTTATTGCCATCTTCTTCTTTATTACCATCTTCTTCTTTATTACCATCTTCTCGTCAGCTTCTTGGGTTTTTCACCGTCTCGCTTCTGTTTTCTCTCACTTTCTGGTTTCCATTTTCGCGCCTCTTCCGCACCTTTTGCACCCATTTTGCACCCAAACTTCCTAACCAAACCACTCCTCACAAAACCATGACGTCTCTTTTCCACCCTGGCGACCAGCCCACAGAAACAACATTTTCCACCCGCCGCATCTATACCGACTACCCGAGCGTGACCGAAAATGACCCCGCGTACGAACTCAACGATATGACCTTGTCGCAGACTCTAGCCCTCATCAAGTATATCGGCATGTGCGGCTACTCGGAGTTCGACTCGATCCACATCGTGCTTGCAAGGTTGTCGAAAGCCATCATGGTCCTGCTCAAGCGCTGCGTGAGGACCGACAAGGACGAATACTGCGAGTTCATCTATGCGTTGCTGAAGGGCTCCGACGTAGTAGTAGAGAAGCTCATCATCAGGGCAGTAAACGCGTGCACGCGGCGGGTCCACCTGGGTAACTGCCACTTGATCATCAAGGAGGTGCACAGCTTGGCCGCTCTCATCTACTGCTTGACGAACCCGCTCAACTTGCCCTCGGTTCTCACCAAGGATTACGGCCTCAAGTCGTGGCACGGGTTGAGCGTGTCGAGTCTCCAGACAAACTACCTTTTGGAGGCGGCAGACAACCTCCGCAACGCACTTCTCGAGTATTTCGACACTTTGGAGATTGACGAGTGCGACGAGTCGTCCGTGAACATCACCCCGCTCAAGCTATACTCGTCAATCGTGTTGGACAGCATCGACATGGCGTCCAAGTTGATGGAGACCATTGTCACCAATACTGTGCCCACCAACGTGACTTTCCAGTACTTCCAGGACCTTTTGGCCTCTACCAGCGTCCAGATCACCGACATTGAGAATTTTGAGTCGTTCATCGGCCACTTCCAGAAGGTCGACGACTTGGCCAAGCTGTTCGCGAGCACGCCGCTCTACGACTTGCAAAAAAAGCTCATCAAGCCGACTTTTCTCCAGATAATTGGCGAGTTCCCGTTGGTGCAACCCACTTGGTGCACGCCAGCACAAGCAGTAAACTACCTTCAGGCGTTTATCGATGTGTACAACACCATATACGATGAGGACCTATACATCGAGCGAGTATGGAACTCGCTTACGAACATTGAGAACACCGTCGTCAAAAAGGAAAGCAACCAGGTGAGGGTCGACAAGGGCCACTATAAGCTTCACCATGGAGACTTTGGCCCGATGCCCGTGCCTGCGTTTGTGAGAGTATTTGAGAGTCCAGGGTCCAACAACTCAGCGCAGCCAGAACAGGAGCTAATTTTCTCTCCCAGGCATGACTCGCTGGGTGGTGACACTCTCGGTCAGCGTAAAACTGATAAAGATGCCAGCACCTCTACAACGCCAATGGAAAACGAGAAGAACTTCCTTGATGAGGACTTGCACTTCACATTTGTGCCCCATGAGCATGAGCCGCCTGAACTCAACACCGACTTCATCAACACCGACTTCATCCCCACCGACGAGAAATACGCACAGGTGTACGAGATCAACGAAAGAGTGGCTCTGGAAGTGAGAACCATGCGGGCAGAAGCGGAAAAGAGCCTTGGTCGTGATCGGATCTTGTTCCGAGACAACAACTGCTTGAAATGCAAGTTTGTGCCGTGGCACAAGCACAAGTTCCCGTTCTGAGGCTGCACTGCGTCTAGATTCCTATTGCCAAGTTTCGTTGCCTAACAATTTGATGTGGTTCGTTCGTGTAGCCTCCATTCAGCTATATATATACATGTGATATGCCAGTTTTTGCCCGTGTCTCTTACACTCTGGGTCTGAAGAACTGCTTCAGCTCCTCCACCTCGTTCTTGATGTCCTCCACCACCGGTTTCTGCACGATCTGCGTCAACTTGTTGGGCTTGGGCCATTCCTCGGGAAGTAGTCCTGCTCTCTTGAACAAAAACGTCACCCGGTCGGAAACCTCGGCTCCCACTCCAAGCCAGTACTTGGACCGGTCAAAGTCCAACTCTATGTGCTTGTATGGCTTGACATTCTTGGCCTTTTCTTCTGGGGACAATGGGATTGGCGTTGGGTTGTATGTTCCGATCACCTCGATTGGTAGCGAGTCTCTGGCAGATCTTCTGTTGGCAACGACTATGTTGTATAGAGGTTGGTATTTTCTGCCGAACCGTGCCAATCTGATTTTGATAGGGGATCTTGGCGGCATTGTGGACGTGGGTTGAATAAATCACCACACTGTAGTTGCAGACAGTATACTCAAATTTTCAATGTGCCGCGCACGACCGGACAATGTGCGCACTGCTCCATGGAGATTTCATGGAGTTCTCACACATACGCAATTATACACTCTTCAAATATCGTCTATTCCCTTTTACATGCAAAACCTCTTAGAGCTTCTTCCTGGCCTTAAACTTCTGCTTGGGCTTGGACACTCTCGATCTCTGCTCCAACTTGCCCTTGAACTTTCTTGCTTTTGGAGCCTCGTCTTCTGAGTCGGACCAGTTCTCCTCGTCCTTAGACTTCTTGAACTTCAATTTGTTCTTTTGTCCTCTGACTGGAGCCTGTTTCACAGCATCCAAGTAAGCATCGATTCCGGAGGCCCCGTTGGCCAATGGATTGGCGTCGTCCTCATTGACCACGATCTTACCATTTCTCATCTGCATCTTCTGTTCCTTCATGTCACTCTTGGTGAATTTTTTAGGCTTAGACGACGAGATGTGTGCCAACGTCTGGCGGTCCAACAAGTTCAATGGCTCGTCTCCGTTGTCCAAAATGTATTTGTTGGCAGCCTTGCCTCTCTTGGATGATTTTTCCTGCTCGTCCTGTTCGTCCTCAGATGCGTCTGAGTCAGAATCGTAAACGGCCTCTTCGTAGGCAGACATAAACTTCTTGCTCTGCTTGTTGTCGGCGCCTTCTGCAGCAGCCTCCTTTCTCTTGGCTCTAGCCTTGGATTTCTTGATGTTGGCAACCAACTTTCTGTCCTCCTCAGGAATAGCCTGCTCGATCGCCTCAATTCCAAACTTACGGATCAATCTCTCCAAGATGTGCTTGACCTTGGACTTGAAATGTCCCTTGTGTTCGTGAGACCATCTCATCAACTTGGCGAGAAGCTCGTTCAAGTTGGCACGGATGAGTTCCTCGGGTAGAGACAACACTTCGACCTTGACGAAGCCAATGGCAGACTTTGCGATTTCTCTGGAATTGTGAGTCAAAAACAACTCCACGGTGGAAGCAATCTCGATTAACAAGTCCTGTGGCATTTGGTCTTTGAACTCGTACACCAAGCACGAAAGAGCTGTGATGGTAGCAGAAATCATGTGCTGGGACTTCGCTGCCAAACCGGCACTAACCATAGTGAAGTATTCGGTCAAGGTAGCCTCAGTTGGAGCAGCACCAGCATCGAATCCTGGCACTTTACTGTTGTCGATGACACCGCCTTGCGACATCTTGTTTCCGATTTGGATCAACAATGAGTAGGATGCCTCACGAGATCTTTCGTTCACGTCCTTGGTGGACATGATAACTTCTTGCAAGATAGCAGGAATGAAATGCAAATCCGTGGTTGGCAACAACTTCATAACAACTTCCAAAGCACCCAATCTGGATGCTCTGGCTGAGGTGTGGGTGCTTCCGATATTTTGGACAAACACATTCTGGAGTTCGGTGATGAACTGAGAAATAACTTGCTGCCCACGCTCACTCTCGTTCAATTTGTTGATGATTCTGTAAGCTCTCTTCTGCATCAATGCATCATTCTGCAAGTTAACTGTAGAAGAGAAAATGGAAAGCAAAGCGTTGTAAGAAGATGCCGGGACGTACTTGGCCATTGCAACCACGAGATCCATCATGGTGACACTAAGCTTAGGTGGCTGGTCTTTCTTGGTTGGCTGTTTTTCAGTAGCTTCATCTTCCATTGCCTTCTTTAACAAGCCACAGACCTTGTTGAAAGTGATCTCCAAGTCGCTGTCTGGAATAACTTGCAAGTAGGTATCGATAGTCTCAAGCACAAAGCCTCTGGATTCGGGCATAGTCGATGAGAAAACATTGAACAACACGGACAAAATGTTGGAGGCTTTCGTAGCCAAGTAAGCCAAGTTCTTTTCAGATTCGGCGATTGGGAAGTCTTCCTGAATCAATAAGTCGTCCGACAAAGCGCCTTGGCTGTAGGCCAAGTTGGACTCGACAAGCAATCTCAAGGCGTGGCAGACAGTCACACGCAATTCGACTTTAGAGTACAAGAGGTCAGCCAAGCTAGCAGCAAAGTCGTCGGAAAATGCTGTAGTGAGATCGCGAGGCAAGTCAGCGAAATGTGGAAGCAAAGACCAGATTTGGTCGACAATGGTCTGGAAGATCTTCACGTGCATAGATTCTTTGTTTGCTGAGGCACCGATTTTCTCTTCAAAGAACGCAACAAGCGAGAGAATGTTCCGTTTGTAGTACTCCAACGAGGCGAAACGAACATTGTCTCTCAAAATAGGCAAGAGCCAGGCTCTACCGGGCTCGTTCTTGTTGTTTCCAGTCAAATTGAGAGAAAGAGAGTCGAGAACCACTTCCGGGCCCATCGTTGAGATGCACGCTGCGATAGCATCTTCAGCTTCCTTGTTGTATGGGAAGTTGGACTCCTCGTTCGATCTCCATTGCCCAACAGTCTCGAGGATATTGAGGAAGTCAGGGTTCGATCTTTTTCTGAATTTGAGAATCGATGCAGTGATAAGATCCAAGATTTCCTTGGTGGCATGCTGGTATTTAATAGAAAGCAACTCCTTCTCAATGAACTCCGCGATGAATGTGACGAGCTCGTCAACCTCCTCGTAGATCTTCACAGGAACACCGTTCGAGGTGGTTGGCTGAAGAAGGAACTCGTCAGGAATACTCTCACTGACAATAGCAATGAGACACTGCGAAGCCGAGACGTAAATGTCTTTTGACTCGGATGCAAGGAACTCTGCCACGATGGGGAACACGCTAGTCACTTTTGCGAGGCATGTCTCAGGCAGCAATTTGGCAAACGACTGAATTCCATTGGCAATGACCGCGAGCCACGAGGCAGCCAAGTGAGCGTCGTCTGTAGGTGGTTTCAAATCGAATATAATATCGAGAACTCTTGTGAATTTCTCAATGTCAATGTCGTTGGACATCGAGGAGAACAACCCATCAAAAGCTGCGAATGCTGCACCAACCAAGTACTGGTCAGAGGTTCTGGTGACATCAAGCAAAACATCGCAAAGCGCCTCCACTTGGGAAGGTGGCCACGAGTTAGCAGAGGTGATAGCAGAAATCAACTGCAACACATGGATGATTGCCGACACAGACTCCTTGTTGTTGCCGTGTTTCTTGTTTTTCGATGCTCCCTCGATCAAGCTCACCAACTTCTTCAATGACAACTCTCCACACAAGCCAGCGGCAATGTGCACGGGAGATGGAGATGGTGGAGGGTTCGACAAGATCTTGTGCACTGCCTCCTGTGCTCTCTTTCTCACTTTTGGTCTGGGATCAAACGACAACTCCAACATACCCACCAAAGCTCTCTTGGGCGAAACATTGCTCGAAGACGACCACTGCTGGTTGTCTTGAGCCAACAATAAGCTCTCCAACGACCCAACAGAGGATCTGACAAGGGCGGGCTCTGCGTCTGGGCTGGTCAACACAGGCGCAAGTCTGGTCAAAATCTGGCCGAATTTCTGCTTCAAAAGTGGAGCTGGGGTGAACGGGAGAACCAAGTCCAAGAAGTATGCTGCAGCGGCAGCAACCTTCACATCGAGTATACTATCCTCGCTGACAGACTGCTCCAATAAGGCAAGAAAGGACACGAAGTAAGCCACGGGAGTTTTCTCGTTTCTCTGCTCTTCGATATTCTCCTCAACCGCCGAGAGAATGAGGGCCAAGTTTTTCTGGTTGTCCAACTTGGAGTTGACCTGTGATCTGATCTTGTCCAATTTTTCCTCTAACACGAGGACGTCTATGGACACGCCGCCATCGGGATTTGTGTCGGCCATGTTTAAGTGTCAAGGTTAGCAGTCGGTGATGGATTGTACTGAGTGGATTTTTTTGAGATGGGGTCACGTGCGCGTGATGACCACAATGTGATGGAAAGACCCACGTCCGTGCTTTGAATTGGGGGAAAAAGCGTGGCAGAGAATGTGATCAGATATTTTACTCTCCTTATTCGTATTTGTTTGAGTTGTGGTGGTTAGATTTAGTACTGGCCCAGGTGATTGGCTAGGGTAGGTATAGCACCCAGAGGTTGACAAAGTGCAACACCAGGGTCGAGAAAGAATTTCAATCACGATAGTTTAATTGAAAACAACAGCTCCATTCCATGTCTCGCTGTTCTTTGCTTTCTAATGTCTCTCTCATCGAATTATCTCTCCCCATCACATTCTCCCCATCAGCTGCCTTCCATGTAGACAGTCACGTGACTTGTCTCGTGCGTGCAATTCGCACGACGTTTTCCACCAGTCAAAAGCAGTCCATTACCGTCAGTATACCATAGACTTTTCTCCATCAACATGTCCAAGTTTGTTGTTTCCACTGCATTGAAGGAGTTGAGGTTCCACTTGTCGCAGACCGGCGAGGCCTCCGTGCCATTGAGAAACTTTTTGGTCAAGAACTACTCGGGCCTCAAGTCGTCGACTGGCAGCAAATTGCCAATCTTGATTAGAGAGTCCTTTGGTGTTCCTCCAAGCATAACCGCCAGATTCGAGAAGGGCAGAGAGGTCAAGAGCAGTTTGGACGGCTTGGACGAGAAGAGCGTCGAGGAAGCCGTGAAGACCTTGTTGAAGTAAGGTAAAATAGAATGGAAACCAGTGGCATCAGGCATGTTTATCGAGCAATAAACGCAATACAGGAGAAGAGTGTAAATCCGAAGCTGTACAATAGTATGGGTAAAGCTATTTATCTCTAAAGGTTCGTTGTTGTGTTTTCTTAGATGTGCGATTGCGGAGTCTCCCCGAACTGATAGATTCCCCAACCCAACGACAACGCTTCGTCATTATAGATCTCCTTGATTTTTTGCTCAGGGTGGTCCTTGAGGAGCCCGCCGGCAACAACTATCGGAGCGAAATGCTCCAATGTAGGGTGTGCCAGGTAAAGAAGCGAGGCGTTTTCAGATTTCAACTTGTTGAGGTTAGGCAACAAGTCCGGAGAGTTCACCATTGTCTGCTTGAGCAACTTGTTAAATGCAACGGTGTAAGGCAACGGCCTGCCCGCCTGCATGGCTCTGCCCAAGTCTCTCAAGTTGTGCACTGTCATACCTGAGCAGATCACCATACCCTTCAAGTATTTCTCCTTGACTGGGTCCCAGATCAAGTTGTCTCTGAAGTAACTTAACGATTGGCCCAACTTGAAGTGAGTGTCGAAATCTTTCTCGTTGCCTGTCAAGGAAACTTGCACTATCGAGGTTTCCGGCAAGTCAAGACCAGCTTCAACACCTTTGGGTAATGGGTGCAAAGTGTCATAATCAGAAAACGCAACTTTGAAAGGCACCCACACGCCGTGGTCCAACCCACGTTTGGACAATTCGGCATGGAAGCCATCTTCCTTCAAGCGTTGGCGGACCTCCTCAGACACGTACCGCGAGTTCAAGGTGTGGAACTGTTCCTTGTACATATGGCCCGGGAACCCGAAGAAATCGTAAATCAAGTCGTTCTCCGCCAAATCGCCGCCCTTGGCGGGAGGAACCCCGATCTCAATCAAGTTGGATCCTGACAGTTGCCAGTGTGCCGACACAACAACTATGTAGTCTGGTTTCCACTCGTTTTTGATCTTGGTGCCCAACTTCTTGACTGTCTTCCAAGCGCCCTTATTGCCGAAATCATCATCCTCATACATGAAGGTCGGGCCGCCGTGAGAAAAGAAAAATGAAGGAAATGGGTTTGGGTTTGGAATGGTGGGTTTTTGAGCTCCCGAAACAGCTGCGGACGCCGAGGGTGCAACCTCAGACACAATTGACTTTGCTGATTGGGACGCCATCTTGAAGATCATGTATGCTAACACTAACGGGACAAAGTATATGAGCAACGACCTAAAGGACATAAAGACAAGTTGCGGTGATAAGTTGCGACGGGCGGACGAGACTTTATATGTTTTTCCCTTGATATTTCTCAGTGGAGGATATCATTTTCGAGTTCGCAGCCTCAGATCGTGGCTCGAGATTCCTTTACTAATTGCTTAGAAATGTGTGCACACTCGCACCTCGCTTAGTCAAGGATAGCGGGTGAATATTTTCTGGCAATTACCGGGGAAACCGCACAAGAGAGAAGATATTGAGCTGATACTTGTAAAAATAGTAAACAAGTGCATTTCTTATGAAAACAGAGTATCTCTCAAACAGCTGAGTATCACTCTTAGCACGGGGAACAGCTTGTGCTTAATCGAAGCTCGACTTCAAGGCTCGAGCAGATCAGCGGAGGAAAGTTTCGTCAAGCCATAGACTTCTGAGTCGTTTGGAGCCAAACTAGATGAGGCATCAGGCACATTACGCCTAAAGGTATTAAAAAAGTCTTTCGCATACGTGGAAAACGCCTTCAAAATTGAAGGTTTCGCCTACTGAAACACACGCATTCAAGTTTGAGCAGGCCCACTCCAGAGAGCATCGTACTATATTTTCCAACCATCGGTTCGTCGTGCAACTATTACAATTTGCGTGGCGTTGCACAACAGGAATCGCCGACTCCAGCCTCATTCGGTCATAGACCTGCCAATTAAGCTGTTTCCGTGCGAATATGAGAATCTCGGGCATAGAGGACAACATTCCCCGAGGCTGCATGACAGAACAAAGCACAGCAACTTCCACCGACGGGCGTGCCCCACGTGACAAGCAGCAGCCACAGTTGAAACTGGAGGTTTCACTCGATTGCCTGTTTGGAACTTGGAGCAAACCGGAGCCGTAACTGAGCCGTTACTGAGCCGAAATTGAGCTGTAACGGTCATCAAACATTGGCGCCTGACTGACAAACTGCTTATATGCAGTATGGACTACCAGTCTGTGTGGCCAATCTTTGCCCTGTCCAGCCGCATCGGCCAATGTCAATACAATAGGCCCACCCAGACATTCCGCAGGGCAAGCTGTTCCATTAACCTTCTTGTGCGCAATCATTCTACGTGTGTGCAGGAGGTGACTTCCCTCAAACCCGTTTCCTGCGTCATCGTGTTGAACCTTCAAATAACCGAACTCTTTTCCGGACTTGCAGGTTCGAGATTTCCTCGGGTCTTTTTTTCTCGTTCAACGACAACATGGTCAATCTATTCTCTAAAAGGGTACGTTGCGTCGGTGAGCTACACCTCGAGTGTTTACTGTCACTGCCTGGTGCTCCACATTCCCCAGCAAACCACATCCAAGTCAGGTCCCACGCTACACTCCGCAATGGCGGCTAGCCTTGCGGTTTGCGAATGTGCGAGCTGAAAACTGGAGCACTGGGACTCCCACACAAGCAGGATTTACTAACTTTCCAGAAAACAAATCAGTATCATGGTTTTGCCAGGTACACCGACGAATACAACAAACCACCACCCGTCCAGGGGTCGGCTAGGACACAGTCACTCAACAGTGCCAGTCAGGCTGCTGTTGTCGCGTTACAGATGCATTCCAAGCCGTCGTCGCCGCAAATGGCCTCGGCACCTCGCCAAAGCAACAGATCAAGCTCGCTCAGCAATTACGGCAGGAGCAATTCCATGCGGACGTACTCGTACACCCCAAAACCTTCTTATCACGCGGGCCCACAGCTGCCATCGCTCAGATCGAACAGTTTGCGGTCGGGCTCGATGCGTAGTCCGCCTCAAAGGCCACAATCGCTCAATGTGAGACATTCGGCTTTCCCCGAGGAAGAAGGCGACGATGATGATGCAAACAGCATTGTGATCACGACCAAGACAACGAAAGTGGTGGACTCTGCGGGTCGCACAAAGTCGATCACCACCGAGACGATCAAGACGTTGCCAGACGGATCAAACATCATAGAGACCACCACGAAAAACATCTCGAGGCCCACGTCGCGGTCAAACTCGCTACGAAACAACTCTCTCTCTCATGGTGGCAACGGCAATTACAACTTGGGCAAGATCGAGGAGGACTTGCAGGATTTCGACTACACCTACTTGGACCACGAGAATAGGCAGCCACCCCCACGTCTCAATGAGGAGACCAACGAAAAATACATACAAGAACAGCGGAAAGCACTTGCTCCAGCGTTCCTGTCCCCCGAAAAACATGAGGATAGGGCCACGTCGATCACAAGTACGCAGTCTCCAAAGAGATTGAAGTCGATCTTGAAGAACAGTGCGGGACACGGTTTCCAGTCTTCTCCTCAACAGGACGGCGCTGATGATAACGTGTCGATTCAAGACACATCATACAAAGCTAGCGCATTCTCCCCAAACAAGCCTAATTTGAGGACTCCTGAGGTGCCTCAGCAGGCATCTATCACATCTGGTGGAACTTCGATCAAGTTTAGAGAAACAGTCGAGACAATCTCGTATCCAGCAGAGTCTCACAACTTGGCTGAGCTTCAGCACGAAGATTCTCTTAGAAAAGAGCAGGAAAAGCAGAAGAATGTTGATTTGTATGCTCAGGCGATGAAGGTTGCCATGGAGAGGGTCTATGGTAGAACCAGCGAGGACAACTCGAACTACCAAACTCCACCACAGTCCCCAACAATTTCCGAAACGGCTGTACTCCCGAAAAAGGACGTCGACCAACTCGCCGAAAAGAAATTGAAGAAAGACCACAAGAGAGATAAGGTCGAGTCAGCAGGGGTGACGAGAAATTACGTCTACGAGAACCACCATCGTGACTTTTCTATCCGATCAATGCGGGGCGGGCCAGCGGCTGAAGAAGTCCACGCATCCACCAGAAAAGAAAGAGCAAAAGAGGAGAGAAAGCTTGCGAAGGAAGAGGAGAAGAGAAACGCTGAGTTATTGAAGATTGCCGAGAAAGAGCGGAAGAAAGAAGAGAAGTTGCAAAAGAAAAAAGAGAAGAAGCTGTTCTTCTCCTTTGGAAGAGATAAGCGGAAGGACAGCGTTGGTGCTGGCTCAATTGCATCTTCCGGAATCGCTGACACCACTGCGGAATCTTACGCTCAGCCAACGCAACAGTACCAAATGGAACCACAAGTGGCTCAGCGGTCAGACATCCCAGCAGTAGCTGAAGAGACGCACACTTCCGGTGGTGCCAACACCCGCGAACAAATCTCGGCGCAGAACTCGAATCTAGTGGACAGCTCAGCAGAATTTGTTGATGTCCCTGAGTTTGCAGACGAGGTCGACGAAGGGGCCAAAGTGGAAGTAATTGCTGACAAAAGACCGGAATTCTCGTCGAAACCATCGGCGGCGCCAGTTCTTGATGCACAGTCTCCGCCTCCTAGGGCCGATATTGCAGAAATCATCCAGGGTAATGACTCTGTCCCTCCCCGTGCTGACTTGCAAGCATACAACTCCAACGTATCTCCTAACCAGGTGTTTGAAAGAAAACTTCCAACGTTGGTGTCCGGAGAAAACAATCGTCCCGAAGTTGTGGTCGATGCCAATGTCAACGATGGTTTTGTGGACCATCAACTGACACCTGGAGCGACCCCAGCTTTGATTTCTGAGGAGTCCCGAGAAATTCCAGTCGAAAATGGCGGGTCCGAAAACTTTACTGTTCAGGAAGCTGCTCAGCAGCCGGAGTCACCGAAGTCCCCTGACACAACTTACCACAATGAAAATTTGGAAACTCTTGCCGAGCCGGAGCCTCAACACGACGTTGTTGAGCCAGTAACTGAGGTAATCGATCCTCAAAGTGTCAAGGTGGAAGAATACACCGCTCCCGAGGCATCCGCAGCGCCGGCCGACATCAACTACGGTGTGACCGCCGATTCTGCAGTGTCTGGTGAAAGCGAGCAAACTTTGCAATCTGCCGGTGAGAATGTCCGCGTGAAAGAGCCAAAAGTTGATCCACCGGTATCTTCCACCGTTGTGTCTCAAGATCTTGGGGCGTCAGATACCATCATTCCCACTCCTGTCGACAAGTCGGCACGATTGCAAACTGGGCACCCGCAAGAGTCTCAGGTCAAGCCGTCGCTCCCTTCTCCTGTTGTTTCTGCCGAGGCATCAACGCATTTGCAAAACAATGGCGATGTCGAGTCTATCAGTGCCTTGCCGCCCGTTCGTGGCGATTTGAACTCGGACGACCGCCGCTATAGCGAGTCCAAGACCACTGCCTCCAGCACCAAGACATCGAGCAGAAAACACCGCTTCAGAAAAATCATCGACAAGTACTTCATCAACAACTACTCCCGCTGAGCAGAAAATCAGAGGAGCTTCACTTCGTTTATAGCTGAATTAATATATTTATGGTCTTGCGCTCACCCACACACTCTCCACATATAGTGCGAACCCAGACCTCCACACTACTCACCAGAGACACTTCACTGGTGTTCAAACCCCGAGCCATGCCGGCGTCTCCCCTCATTGAGTCCAGTGTTTCGGGCATTGTGGACCTCCCCATGAACCACCTGAACATGCCGTCATCGCGAACCGACCACAACCCCCGCGCTAGCGATGCCAATGTCGACTTGGACAGGGCGTTTAAAGATCTCCTACTAGCATGCCGTGCCGGCGATAACGAGACGGTGGACTCGCTCACGCTGATCCCTAACATGGACGTCAACCAGGTCGACGAGTGGGACTACTCGCCGTTGATTTTGGCGTCGTTGTGCGGCCATTTTTCCATTGTGGAGCTCCTACTTGCTCGTGGTGCGGTGTGTGACAGAGACACCTTCCAGGGTGCCCGGTGCATCTACGGAGCGTTGAACGACGAGATCCGCACGCTTTTGTTGAGCTACGACATCACGAAAAAAGTCGACGACAACCAGCCGTTTCTGGCGCATGTGTCCAGGTTGTTGGCTCCAGCGTTCTCGCCACTTGCAGCGCGAGACTTGGCCATTGTGTTTGCCAGCGACCGAGGTCCGAAAGTGTTTGTGGTGAACAGGTTTTTGCTTGCGGCAAGAAGCCCGTATTTCCAGGACAAATTGGTCAGTGGGGGCCTGTGGCTGAAGAAGTCGGTGGTGATCATGCCTGAGACGTCTGACGCCGCGTCGTTCGGAGCCATTATAGACTACATCTACCTCCGCACCGATGTGTTGCCGCTAGAGGCACCGCTGGACCAGTTTAGGCAGTTTGCGAAAAAACTCAAGTTGTCGGCGTTGTTGGAGGTGATGGACGAGATGCCCCAGGACCGCAAAGGTCAGGCCCGCGTCAGACAAAGGGCCCTGTTCAAGTTCGTCGACGTTGCAAGAAACGACATGATGCAATTCATGAAGAAGCACGTGTTGGCCAACTCGCGCGAGGTTGTTCTTGAGGAAGACGTGGATTTCGAGGACATCGACGCCTCGTCGTTGCTCGACCACCACCACCACCAGAAACTCCTCCAGTCGTCTGGGGTCGCCGACGTGATCATGTCGTCGATCGACATCGACACAGGCTCAGTGGTGTACTACCCCGTGCATCGCGCCGTGTTGGCGCGCTCCGAGTACTACAGCACCATGTTCCGCTCGGATGTATTCAAAAGCTCGCATAGTGAGATCCCACTAGCAGAAATCCCGAGCGCCGCGGGCGACCGCCCGGTGGACAGAACACAATTGCAAACCAGCCACGTGCCGGTGCTCCAGGCTTCGCTCAGCACCACCAACCGGCAAGTGACGGAGATCATCTTGCTGTTTTTGTACTACGACGACGTGCTGCACATTCCGTCGGATGTCAGTGTGGAGCTACTTTTCGCGGCCGAGGAGTTGTGGATCGACAGGCTCAAGTCCATGTGCGCACTAAGCATCACTGCGCTCGTGGAGAAATTCGACTTTGCCAGTCTTTTGGCGCTCCCGGACTCCACTGGATATGACGTGTGCGAGCTAGTTGAAATCGCCTGGCAGACTCGGTGTGATCGGGTGGAGCAGCACATGACGAAGCTCATTGCATACAACTTCGAGCAAATGTGTTCGCAGCCACCGCTCCGCAAAAGACTCGCAGACACAATCAAGCGCAGTGCCCACAGAATTAGAGAGAGACAGGACACCGACACCATTGAGTTGGTCGACGATATCCGGTACTACTTGGCGAAAAAGTACGCGGTGTACGACAACTTCGACGGGTTGGACGGCATAGCGTTCGAGCCGTCGGAGCTTGAAGACAACAGGATATACGCTGCAGCGTTGAGAGACCACGGGCACGAGGTGGCACTCATGGACGAGTTGTTGGAGGAATTGGCGCTCGATGCGTAAGGGAAGTGCTTGGGGCGAAAAAAAAAAAAAAATTGCATCTCGCCCCGCATAACCGGCCCGCAAATAGATCTTTCTCATCGTGGCTCGCACCAATTAAGACGGCCAGGTTCCCAAACAGGCCAGGGGTGCTACCCCATGTGTATGCCGCGGCATGCCGCGGGGCGAGCGCCGTTTTCGACTAGACGAATTTTTTTTTTCAGTCGCTGGCAACCTTCACAGAGGAACCGTTCCTGCCCGGATTGCCCAGTGGGTACCCCTAAGCCACCTTATCGCCGCGTCGGACAGCGCCGAGTAGCGGTGTGCCGATATGCACTCCTGCACACTGGCCAAGATGAGCTGCCCGCTGGGGCTATCGGCACACCGGTGAATGCGGCCTATATAACTGGCGGCCAGAACCCTGACACTCGTTTTCCCAGTGCTTTCCAGTTTTCACAATGGCTATCAAATTGACAGGCAACGACAAATTGTCAAGTGACATTGAGGCTCAGGCCTACACCCCTCTCAAGCTCGGTGGTGACAAGCGCCCCGCTTACAGCAAGAGATTTATCCTCAACTGCGCTTTGGGGTTCTTGCTCGTGGTGGTGGCGATCTACACCTTGTCTGCCCGGGTCGTTCCATGTGCTGGCATGATTCCAGCTTTGTTTGCACTTGTTGCTCCTGCCCCTGTTGTGCCTCCAGTCGAGGTGTTCGAGGTTGCTCCTCCATTGACGGTTCCTGCCTCCGCATACGTCTCGTCGCAGCTTCTTTTCAACAACTCGGCAATTGCCGACGGGTTGAAGGCCAAGTACGTTGCTCCAAAAGACTTCAACTTCACCCAGGGTTTCTTGACCTTGAACTTCTCCGTTGAGGCCCAGGCCGCTCCTGTCACTGCGCCAGTGGTGGAGCTCACTGTCGATGGGGTCCCAATCTGGAGATCTTCTACCCCATACGCTAAGACCGACGCCGCCGTGTACACTTCGACCACCAAGAACGTCACCGAGTTCTTGAGCTTGTTCGAGAAGAAGTCCCACGTTGTGTTGTCTGTTTTGGAGGAAGGCGACGCTCCAGTCACCGCCTCGTTGGAGTTGGTGTTGTTCAACGACACCACCGCCTCCACCAAGAAGTCCGCCAAGGCTCCTGTTCCAGTGAGCTCGTACTTCGCTGCCGACGGCCCAGCTTCGCTCGTTGTTGCCCTCCAAAAGAAGGCCGTGGAGCTCCCTGCCGACTCCTTCTCTGTTTCTTTGCCTCAGCTCAACTCCAACGTCACCTCGGCCAAGATCTCGCTTTTCGCCTCTGCTTCCGACGTGGAGGCCGAGTTCTACAAGAACGACATCGCTGCCTTGGGTGCCCCAGTTACCAGCAACGGTCCAGTGCGTCAGCTCAACGTTTTCGTCGCCGACATCTACGTGGGCACCATCTCGCCAAAGCCAACTTTGTTCCACGCCGACAAGCTCACCGCTGACGGCCAGCAGTTGTGGACTCCACTTGCTGACTCGGGCTCGTTCACCGGATTCACCTACGACATCGATCTTGTCGCCGTGTTGCCTTTGCTCTGGGAAGGTCCTCAGACTCTTGACATTGCATTGGTTTCGCCAGTTGACGCCGCCAACAAGGTCCCAGGTGTGCCTGCGTTGGCCCACCCAGTGAGTGCTGTCACCAACATCTTGGCCGGCTCTTGGTTTGTGTCGGGCAGCTTGCTTGCCTGGGAAAACCCATTGGTGTCGTTTGCTGAGGGTGCTGTTGTGGTGACCAACTCGTCGCAATTGGACTCTGGTGTTGCTGTGGCTCCTCCTGCTGTGTCTCCATGGCAGCCAAAGATCAGCAACCAGATTGTCAGATCCACCATCGAGTCGTCGATCGAGTCCTTGTTCAACTTCACTTTGGTCGACAACACCACCGCCAGCTACAACGTGGTGGCCAACTCGTCGGCGGTTTTGGTGCTCACTAAGCAGAAGAGAGAGAGCAAGACCCCTATGGGTCCACCAGGCTCTGGTGCTGACAAGACCGAGGACAAGACCACCTCTTTCTACATTGGCAGCAACAAGTTCAAGTTGGACGTTCAGGACCCACTCTCGAACTTGACTGTGTTCTCCAAGTCCGTCAAGTCTGCCTATCCACTCACCATCAGCGACGAGACCAAGGACTCGCCAATCACCGGCCCTTCCTCCACGTTCTCCGCTAGAATCTCCATCGACATCAAGACCAAGATTGACGCTGCCACTGGTCCTTCTCTCAAGATCGACGAGCTGGTCACTTTGGACGACATTACCGGAGCCACCACCGATGTGAAGGTCAAGGTCTCCGAGCCAGGCTCGTTGCCTTTCTCCAAGGAGGTTGAGGTTATTAACGGCACCGTCGTGAAGGACCTTACCGTGGATGCTTTCGACCACTCCGGTCTCCCTGAGGCTGTTGACGAATTTATGCTTTACTTCTAGGTTTACTAATTCATTGCGATTTAATTGATACAGGTATAATAACATAAGAGTAGACAAATAGACTTCACGTGAAGAAAAAAAAAATACGTTCTCCAGTATCGGCTCAGTCTAATCTCTTGCGTATAAACAGGTGCATCTAGTATGGTGCTTCTTGTGGTGCACACAGGTGTTGAACTTATCACAATTTTAGATCTACTCGAGCTATCAAGCAACAGAAACTCTTAGCAGTGCCTATTGCTACTCCCAACATGTCCGCCATGATTAGCGAACTCATTGGTCAATTCTCCGCGACCAAGTTCCTCAAGTCCGATCCTCAAACCAAGAGCTTTGCAGTTCTTGGAACTATCAAAGACGAAAATGCCATCGTGACCATTGAGAAGTCTGCGTTCGCTTTCGAAGACCCGGAAACGTTTGATCTCAACAAGGTCGTCCAGTCGATCAAGCTCATCAACAACAACGACATCTACTACTGGTCGCTGGCCAACTTGGCGCAGGATATCGACACCAACCCGGGCAGTAAGGTCAATGTCATCTATCCAGCGACAGAAGCACACATCCGCAAGTTCAGCGTGCAGAAATATCACTACATCACGGAGTCTCCGGCTGTCTACGATGAGAAGGTCAAGCCTTTCATCGAAACCCAAAAGGGTGATCGTATCAAGTGGGTCTACAACATCTTGTTTCACGGTAAGGAATCGGAAACTTTTGTGCATCATGACAAGAATCCGCAGACCGGGTTTGTGCTTCTTCCAGACATGAAGTGGGATCAGATCACCATGAATGCATTGTATCTAGTGGTTATTGTCAACCGCACAGACGTTTCGAGTTTGAGAGACTTGAACGGCTCTCACGTCGAGTACCTAGAAAACTTGAGAGATACAGTGAAATCCATCACCAGCACCAAGTTCGGCGTTGTTCAGGACGAGCTTCGCTTGTTCATTCATTACCAACCTTCATACTATCACTTCCACATCCATGTTGTGAATATCGCACATCCTGGATTGGGAGATGGAATCAACGTGGGTAAGGCTGTTCTTCTTGACGATGTCATTGAGAACTTGAAGTTTGCGCCAGATTATTACCAGAGGCGTACATTGCATTACGTTTTGGGTGAGAACCATCCATTATGGGAAATCCTTCGCCAATGAAGTAAGTATACTTAATAGTTGAATTCCGAAGTGTTCGACTTCTCGGCCAATCTTGCCATTCTCAACATTTTCTTTCTTGGATCCTCCTTCTTCTTGCTCAGCTCGTTAGTCTGGCCACTTGTGCGTCCCAACTTCTTCGGAGTGTCTCTCAAACCAAAACTCTTCGCCAAATGCCCCAAATGTAAAAGCTTCACATTGAAGTACATTCTCTCCGACGACAAGTGGGTGGCGTATGCTCTGATGTGGGAGATGAACGCATGCAGCGCTCTTTCAAGTGCTGCTGAGTCTTCCAAGAGCCATCTTTCCACTTCAAGATGCCATGTAGTGGCATGGATGTCCCATTTTCCTTGTTTTGCTTTGGCGTCTTTCTTCGAGACTGGCTCGGACAGGTCCTCAGCAAATGCAGTTTCAAGTGCTTTTTCGTATCCAACAATCCGTAAACTGCCCTCCTTGGGGTGAACTGTGCGGAGTTTGCCCTCCACGTATCCTTCTTCTTCGCCTGGTAGCAAGAAGAGAGTTGCTTCACCCTTCTTACCTACTCTTGCAGAACGACCAATTCTGTGCAAGTGGTCGTCGAGTGCAAATGGTGGATCATACTCGACAACATGAGAAACATCGGGCAAATCCAAACCTCTGGAAGCAACATCGGTACAGAAAAGAATGAGGTGTTTTCCGTTGTTTGGTCCGTCATTCTGAACGAATTGCTGAAGCGTAGAAGTACGAGATTGCTGTGACAATGATCCGTGCAAGCGGAACACAATTGCGTCGCTAGAGATCTGTGGGGCTGTAGAGACACAAGACTCGGGTGCTTTCTCATCTTTATCGTCTTCATCTTTCTTGTCTGCTTCTGGAGCGTCTTTTTGCTTGCGAGTAATAGCATGGCCACCTCTTGAAAACACCTCGAAGTGGAAATTCACAGAGTCTGAGCACGAGAAAAACACAATGGAGCGTGAAGTTTCTGTCTGTTTGGAGGTACTGATATTCTTGAGAAGAGCACTCAATGACACCAATCTCAACTTTGGGGGAACAACCATGACCTTCTGGATAAGCTGGTCCGGAGCAGTTGCATTGTCCAAGTCAGAGCTCTTACGGTCAAGCGAAATCATCTTTGGCTTGTTCAAGACCGTGCTGCCCAACTTCTTGACGTCCTCGGGCATAGTTGCCGAACATAAGACATTGACTCTGCGAGTAGGCAATCCCGGCCACTTGTGCATTGTGTCCATAATTTTCGAGTTTCTGGCCAACTGGTCAGTCACTTTGGTGATTGTCTCCTGGAAACCCAACTCCACGAGTCGGTCACCTTCGTCCAAAACGAGCCATCTGACTTGCGAGATATCGAAAGATTCCGTGTTTTCCAAGTGATCGGCCAAACGACCTGGAGTGGCCACCATTATGTTGACACCCTTTCTGATTCTAGCCTTTTCTGACTTTTTCTTCTCACCACCCACCACAATACCTGGAACGATGTGGTGATGGCACCGTAGGAGAGACTCCAAGATGGAGTAGATCTGTGATGCAAGTTCTCTTGTAGGAGTCAAAATGAGGGCAAATAACCCACTCTGACGATTAATTTCATTCGACTCGGCCATCAACTTCTCCACGATAGGTAACACAAATGCAAGCGTTTTGCCCGAACCAGTCTGAGCCTTAACAAATAAGTCAGTTGGGGCAGTGATCAATTCCGGAGCAACTGCTCTCTGGACCTTTGTGGGGGCAATGTAACGCATGGACGTCTGCAAATGCTTGACCAACTTTTCGTTGAGGCCCAATCCAGCAAACGTACTGGAGTCCTGAAGTGGTGCATTAGAGGGGGAGTGGACGGTGCCTGAGCCAGAAGACTCCTTGAGAGTTTCGCTCGATTTATTGGACGTAAACAACGACGAGACGTACGAGTTGTTCTTTCCGCCATGCTCGCCCGAAGTCTCGGTGAATTTCACTCGCTTGCCAGGAATGCCCAAGGGCTCTTCGGTTTCTCTCTTTTTGGCGGCATTATGGCCATTTCTTGGTTTCTGGTCTCTTTTCTGGTCTCGTTTCCAGTCATTGCTTGGTCCCTTTCTCTTCTTGTCGCCCGAATGTCCGTTTAACATCTCCTCCGCCTGCGCTTTGAGTTTGCCGAACTTATCATTCTTGACTTCGATGCTATTGACGCCAGATCCTGGTCTTCTCTCTCTGCCTTGGAGCTTGAGTTTCAAATCTCTTCTGTCTCTCCAACGGCCACCAGACACTTTTGTGGAGTTTTTCGTCTGGGAAACAGCGCCATCTTCCGCTGGGGCGAAGTTCAATATCAAGCCGTCGTCTTCCATAGCGATGAGGTTGGTACAGTATTTCTCCGAAAAAACTCGCACCAAGTAGGCCCCATCACGAAATTTGGGGGCTCGCAGAAAACCCACACATTCTTGATAAATTTCGTTTTGCGAGGATAAAAGGGGCAGCTTTATGTGAGGGCAGAACCAGAATCCTCGCGTATATGAGATTTATTTAGCGATATGTATTTGACCATCTGGCCCTATGCGAGCGGTTGCAAAGTGCGCATCTCATCACCTCCAGAAGGGAAATATGCGGCCAAGAGTGGCCAGTAAGTCAAAAACTGAAGGAAGGTTGGTCAAAATTCACTGTGAGCGACGTCTTTGTGATTTGAAGCAAATTTCGACAGAATTGGCAAGGGCCACAGTTGATAACTCTCCTATGTTCCTACTCTTGAATCACCTGCAGATTGCGATACCTTGGAGATGCCTGTGGGGATTGAAATCAGTGACAGCAAAGTGCCAAAGAGAGAAAGAAAAATGATACTTGTATATATTAGTCTCATCTCTGGCCAACTTCAATACTTTCCCTGTATTCTCGGTTTGAAATTTCAATAATTGAATTTATAGCCGGTGACTTCGTTTTCTGCATCCATTAGCCTTATTCGCACACAATATAGAAACTGAGATGCAAAGGCTGTATTCCTGACTCTGCTTGAATTAAGGTTACGGATTCCCTCTTTCTCTCTCTCCAATTTCCATTCAGTATCGCTTGTACTCACTACTGAGAAATCATATAACTATACTTCTTGTATTCTAGTGTACATTATGCAAATTCATCGAAAACCGTCGACGTGGCCACCGGCTCCGTCAGCGGACTGCTCAACGCCTGCTTCAAGTTGGCAGTACCGCTGTCGTCTGCTCCACGCCAAGTGAGCGTCTCCCACTCCTCCTCATTGAACTTTTTCACGTGTCGCAAACACGATCCGATGCTGGACACCCCAAGGCCGTCCGAGCTGAACTGGCCTGCCTTCGAAGCAGTCTGAAGAACCTGGACGGCGCTCTGCTTCACAGGATCAGAAGTCGACGCCTCTTGTCTGAGCTGTGCGGATCTTGCGGTGTCAACGTCGTCGATGTACTTGAACAGCGGTTTGAGCTGGCCCGTGCTGTCGAGCGGAACCAACACGATCTGCGACTTGCCCTCCTTCTCGACGACTTTGCCGACGTAAAGCCCGCCGTCTGTGTTTGTGAACACCCCCAGGAGCGACAATTTGTCGACCCGCTGGCCGAGTTCCTCGGCTCTGGCCTCGTCGTAGAACTTCGACGTGTCCATGGGGATCTTCACCTCGATCACTTTGCTCTGGGGCTTGATGGCAGCCCTAAGCTGCTCAGTGGTGAAGGGCCGATTCTTGGGCTTGCCAGTGTACTGTAGCACGTGGATGGACTGGGATGTTCTGTGTGGGAGTGATCCATGCACTATGGGAATCGACAGGATGATTGGGTCGGCGTCCTCGGGAGACTGCTGGTCACGAGAGTCCTCGTATTGCTCGAACGCTGGAGAGTCGGACATGTCGTCCTCTTCCGCGACAAAGAGGTGGTTTTTGTCCATGTCGTGACCGATTCAGATGTGGTGGGCTATCGAATATTTGTTCGCAAACTATGCACACTGCGATGGAGTAGGTGAATGCGCGGGTGTTTACCAACTCAACAAGGTATGCTACCGTCAAGTTCCGAGCGACGGATCCATTGAATATAAAACTGAACAGCGAAAGAAAAAAAAATAAAGAGCAAGCAAAAGGAAAAACACAATGTCGCCCGGACGGCTGAGAAAGGCACTCTTAGGCGTCAGCGTTGGCGTCTCTTTTGGCGGCATCTCCAAACTGACTCACCAGTGAAGCCCAAGGCTCAGCATCGGCCTGTGCGTCTCTTTTATTGATAGGCTGCCCAGTCCAGAACTTAATCCAACCTGGGGAAGCCTCGGCGTCTCTCTTGTTGATTGGCTGACCAGTCCAAAACTTGATCCAACCTGGAGAGGCGTCTGCCTCACGCTTGTTGATTGGTTGATCAGTCCAGAATTTAATCCAGCCAGGGGATGCTTCGGCATCACGTTTGTTAATTGGCTGACCGGTCCAGAACTTGATCCAGCCAGGGGATGCCTGTGCGTCTCTTTTGTTGATTGGCTGTCCAGTCCAGAATTTAATCCAGCCAGGGGAAGCGTCAGCCTCACGCTTGTTAATTGGTTGACCGGTCCAGAACTTGATCCAACCTGGAGAAGCCTCAGCGTCTCTCTTGGAGACTGAATCGTACGCTGTGTCCAACACAGTAGTGTTCAAGATGAGAACGAATGACTGATCATCCTGGGAAATAAAGACTGGGAATTCCTCAGATGCAAGGGCGTACTCGCCAACAATAGCCTCGGTTGGCACGGTCATGCTGTCATCGACTTCGGTGGCAGTTGGAGCTGCAGAAACAGCCGAGGCAGTGATAGCAAGCAAAAGAGTGTTGATGAGCTTCATGTTTGGATGATTGAATTTGGATGATGGGATTGAGAATTACCTGGATTTGGCGGTCTTTTATTTGCACTTTTCTGTTGCAGGTGTTTCATGGTCGATTCCGACCGTCCTTTGAGGTCCAAATCTGTTAAGGCGGGAATTCCCGTTTCGGCTGAAGGCACGCTGCAATTTGTGCAACTCATAAGCAATTGACAACTGTGTGTTACGAACTCCTCATTTGCTGTGCCAATTTTATGCGAGCCGTTTCGCAGCCACCTTTGACGGCCGAATCGGGCAACATATGAAGATCGCCGCGACGTCGTATTTCTGCCTTGCAGAAGGGAAAGAATAATGTACGCGAGGATTGGGCTTATGATTGGCGGAGAACGGGGAAGAAGCTTCGGCTTTCGTTTGCGGTGACGCACAAAGTTACGTTGTGGGGTCAGATGTGGCAATTGTTACCCCGTACAAGACCGCGAGATTGGCCATGCCAGGGACATATTGGACTATCCCGCTTTTACAATAGGGGGCACTTCTCCAAATTGTTTCAGACTGCCCATAGTCGGCTTCAATTTAGGGCTGATGGCCAAGCGCTCTGCGTTCTTCTTGGAAGTGTGACTGCGAATGTTTGAAGGAGTGATTACGAACAGAGATACTCGACAAAATTTGAACAGATCAGCCACATGATAGCCCGGCTGTAAGTTCAGTTGGATGGTCGTCCACTTAGTGAGCTTTCGGCGGCGAAAGGCGCCTCAATTCTCCAGTCACCGCCGACTTTGAGCGATTTTTTGCGGCCATTTTGCAATCGAATGAAAATGATTTCCAGACATTGAACGGTCAGAAATTGTTGAGAGGAATCCAGAAATGAAATAGGAAAACTCTTGCTATGCCTGTGGGGTCGATACTGCTCGAAAGAAAATTCAAAAGATAGCTCCACACCAATAGGGTCTCTGAAACTTCTGAAATATCCGATATAGTGTAACGGCTATCACGGTTCGCTTTCACCGAGCAGACCCGGGTTCGACTCCCGGTATCGGAGAGATATTTATTTTTGCAGTTCGTTTTTGTCTATGCATGCTCACTATCACCGAGGAAAACTCAATTTTGTTAACATCCGATCACCAAATATATTGGCTACGCAACACGTTCCTCGAGGCCCATGTTCCCCAGATTGCATGCAGCAACAAACAGTGTGCACAACCTCATACCACCGTGACTACCGGGCTCAACCAAACCTGCATGAACACGTCAACAGCCACGTTGTGTGACTGGGGTGGTTCATGACTATTAATAAATTAGCAATCTGGAAGCGTCACGATGCAAACAACCAGAACATTTGGCCCGAGTTGCTGTCGACTTTGGAGCCTTTGAAGGTGCCCAATGTTTGGCCACTATACCAACATTGTTATCGGCAGAAATCGCGGAGCGCGCCCACTGATAAGCCAGCCACTGTAGATAACATAAACAACCCCAAAATCGGGGTTCCCCAACATAGATAAGAGATTTAGCCGAGGGATCTGGTCGTTCGATGATGGAAGCTTGAACTGAATCGAAGTCGATCAATCCGTCGAGGAGCTGATTGATCCGCTGAGGAGCCGATTGATCTCTAGTGTTGATGTAAATCGTAACCACACCTGGACCACTTATTACGTTTGTGTCTTTGTTGGCCACTGGGGTCATGCGATATATTGCCACGAGAGCCCACTCGGCCAAGCAAAGCGTGGTGAGCTCTCGGAAATAATTAAATAGCTAACGTAAAGGATCAGTTCTTGGGCTTTCTCCTCATCTTTCTAGTTCTGTCGGCGTCCTTGTACACCTTGTTCTTGAAGAAGTAGTTGTTGACCTTGAACTTCTCCGGGGTCATGTACATCGACTCGGTCAAGTCTGCCTCATCCACGTCGTCGGCCAAAAGCTCGAACTGGTTGGAGTTGACGCGGTGGTCCTTGGGCACCGCCATTGGCACTTTGGACGTCTGCTGCTTGTTTTTGGACATGAGGGCGACCTCGGCGTACGACAACTTTTTGTAGTCGATGTCGACGAATTCCTCGGAGTTCTCCTTCATGGACACCTGGTACAAGTGGGAGCTGTCTCTGCCGGGCAACACAAACGACAGTGGGTCATCTTTGGCAACGCCACCAGTGGAACCAGCACCGGCAGGGGATTTTCTGAACCAGCCAGAGGAAAAGAGAGAGTTAAACATGGGAACGATCGAACACAATAACAAACCACCTAGCAAAGTAGAGGTGGCAGTAGGAAGTTATTGAAAACAAAAGACATATGCAATCACAACCGTGGGCGGGTGGGCCCGCCTTTATATAGCGGTAAACACAAATGTTATTAGGTCATAGGGTGTGTCTGCGCGGTGTCTCGCCTTCCCATTCAGGACTGATAGTGCAACGCGGGTTACTCGGTCCATGGGCACCCTGTGGGCCGGGATAGGGGCCACGCTTGGAAGTTCACGCTATTTGTTTTGCGCATTGTTTGTGTAGCATATAATTTGTTATTTTTTTTTGTTTGTTGTTTTGCTTCGACCTCTGCTCTAGTGAGACATTTTGTGGGTTGTTTTCGTTTGGCCACCGGACTCACGTGCGTGGGGTAGATAAGATACGGGATTATGAGTCAGGCTCAGCAATCTCAGTCACGCGGAACGGGACCACTTTTTGGGGAATGCTACCCCAGTCGGCAACTCGGTTAAGAAATTAGTTGTTGCATCTTCTTGCACCGTAGCGGGCATCGGGGACTTTGCAATATTTAACGTTGCAACGGAATACTTAGGGAGCAGCCGTTCATGTAACGCTAGAGCACATCTGGAACAAGAGGCAAAACGGTGGCGACCACATATGACTCAGACCCTGAATAATTTTAGATGCGAGACATGTCACTCTCGAGAACTCACCTCCACAAGCAACCAGCCAAGAGCAACGGGGTCTTTGCACAATATGCAGTACGTTTAGTTGGCGTCCCGAGTGCCCACGTCGAAAGAGGTCGAAGCGACAGAAATTGCTTCCAAATATACCTTAGCGGATTGGCACAGTCTCAGAGAGCACTGTCTTCTACTTTATTTATGACGCTACAGCAATTCGGCACGCGTGGCCGCCAGCTGTGGCCGACAAAAAAAACCCGGACACCATGTCTCCCACTAACTGTTGTGAGGCTGCCGTCTTCAACCTCCATCTACCCACACTATGGACGGCTGGGCAGAGGTATGTCTAATCCAAAGCAATTCCGGGCGTCCCCAATACTAACTCACAGGTGGCACGCATCCCCGCCACTGCGCGCAACGGCCCGCCGGGATTGGCGCCAGAAAACCCGCAAATCACCGCTCTACTGTTCGACCACACAACCAACTTACTATGGTGCGGAGATTCACAAGGCTTCACGAGCTCATTCACTCCAACACAGGCAGAACTGGCAGGTTTCGGCCGCACGCCCGTGCAATTGTTCCGATACACGAAATTCCACGCGCTGGCCAGCTCGGCGCCTGTGATACAACACTTGAATCACCAGAGGGGCATCTTGTCGCTTCTGAACTCATCCATCTGCTTCAACTCGCGGCGTGGGCTCTACAACACGTTGATCGACGAGAAAGTCGTGGGCGACGCGCTGCCGGCCTTCAAAAACCTCACGTGCATGACGTTGGCATACTCGACCTCGAATGACTTGATTGTGGGAGGGAACTCGTCGTTGCTTCTGGTCGACTTGCAGAAACCGTCTTTGGCGACTCAATTTCACCACGAGGGCGACGTGTCATTCATAAATTACTCCTCCAAGCTCTTGACCTTGGGTAAATCCACGGGCCAGCTAGAGATTTTCGATCCGGTAGCTAACCAGTCGGTGAAATCGTTCAGCGGCCACAATGGCTTGCTCTCAGATTTGGACGTGAAGGGAAATTACGCCGCGACCTGTGGATACTCCGTGAGAAACCGCCGCTTTGGCTCGGCTAGTGCTCCCGTCGAGTACATGGTCGACCCCTTGGTCAACATTTACGACTTGAGAATGATGCGTGCATTGTCTCCAGTACCGTTCTCTGCGGGCGCAAGCTTTGTCAAATTCCACCCGAAACTCCCGAACATTATCATCGTTGCATCTACGACGGGCCAGATCCAGTTTGTGGATATGTACGACCAACTGGAGGTACACTTGTATCAGGCAGATTTGGCCAGTGCAAACGTGCCAGTGGGGTCTGTTTCTGTACCCCCAACGTCATACTTGTCGAATCTCGATATAAGTGAAAATGGCGAGTTCCTCTGTTTCAGTGATGGGTTCCCTAACATGCACTTGTGGGCACTCAACTCTGCTTCCGCCCCTAATTTTGTTAACTTCCCTGCGGCTCTAGATCGCCCCGACGTGACTTCACTGCCACCATCTGCAAATCCAATTGGCATTGACGATGATGTACCCTTGAACGAGATCGGAATGCCTTTCTACAAGGAGTTCCTCCTCTCCAATTATCCCACCGATATGATCTTCACGAAGGAGCTGCTGAAATTACCCCGAAAAATTGACGCTCTGTTGCTAGAGCTCAGTCAATCCTTGCCAGGCAAATTCCTTCCTTATGATTCGCATGTATATGGGCCACGGAATGTTTTGAACAAATTCGAGTCTTTGAAGGTCAACACCAAACAAAAAGCTGGGAACAAAACTTCCAAACAAACGTTGATTCCCAAATTCATAAGTGAGAGGAGTGCCGTCTCATCTCCTGGTCCATCAACGCCTACCCAGAGACACGCAGAAATGGATTCGCCTTCCCTTTTCGGTACCCCCACGTTTCTGGATTTCAACAATAATGATCATGACCATGCAAACACCCTGCTCACGGATAGCGGCTCTCAGGCAGAGACTATCTTTCAGTTCAGGTCACCAGTGGGAAATCGTGTTCCTCCGAGTTATACCAAGCTTGAAATTCACTATTCGAGATTTGGAGTGGATGACTTTGATTTTGACTACTACAACCAGTCAAATGGATTATTTGCTGGGCTTGAGAATCACTTGGACAATTCCTACGCTAACTCACTCCTTCAAACATATCGCTTCATTCCAATTTTCTACAACACTGTCACGCAGAGCTTATTGAAGGAATGGCTTCCTTACAGTTCGGAGACGATAATCAACGAGAATTGCCCACAAGGCTCCTCGATTCTAAATGAGTTGGGGTATCTTTTTGATATGATGCACAATGCCGGTTCGAAAAATGTCAGCATAGCTAACTTCTCGCTGATACTAAGTGAGAACAAAGTGGCACAAATGCACGAGCTCATCGTTCGTGACGATGGGAAGTCGTTGGATGCAAAGCAGTTGCAAAATTTAATCATAACATTCAACAAGTTTCTCGTTGAGTCTGTCGTGAACGATTATGGATCACAGTTCAGATTGAACGTGCAAGATTTAACTGCTATGCATTACGAGTTGGAGTTTTCAACAGCATCAGGCGAATCTATTGACAAGAAATACGGAAATCAAGCGACGCTTGATTTGGTAACTCCACCGAACAACGTCTTGAACAAGGTCAACATACTTGTGAATCAAAACAGATATGGCAACTCTCTGCATCCAGCAAAAAAGAACCACACGCTCCTTACTTACCTTGAGTACTCTCTCAATCAGGTTCGAGTGCTCCCCGCATCGAGCAAGACACCATACCCTGTCGAGGTTAGGCAGTCCATTCTCAAATTAGGACCTGTCTTGTCGATCAACTTACCATTCACAGATCAAGAATTCCAAATCATCAAATCTTGCAAAAAATGGCTTGTTCCCGAATTTTATACAACAACAAGCAACAACAAGAAACTATCTTTCAAGCCGGTTGTCACCCAAATGAGTCAGCAAGCTGAAAAGTATGAGCTTCAAGCTTACGTGTGTGAAATAAGCCATGGACTGGCTTCAACCGCCGGGGTACATAATCTCATCTCCTATGTCAAAATCCGTTCTCCGGCGCTGGGAAAGGATCAGTGGTTCTTATTCAATGACTTCCTAGTGATGCCAATTCCAGAGGAGGAAGTTTTTAACATTTCTCCAAACTGGAAGAGACCAGTGATTCTTGTATACCACAATGTTGAGGATCCAAGAAATCAACAATTCTCATATTTTGAAGAGAGGACATTCCGCAGTCTTGCGGGGTTGGATCTGTCTATTCTTTACAGGGATCATTTTGCATGCGGGATCAGAGAAGGTCACAAGAAGGAGTACGAGCTTTTGACTCAAGAAGAGGCCCCAAAATGTGGTTCCTTAGTTGCCATAGATGCTGAGTTTGTTTCCTTGCGGCCCGAAGTGGTCGAAGTCAGTTACACTGGTGTCAGGAACTTGATCAGACCGACAGCGCTTTCACTTGCCAGAATTTCTGCGTTGAGAGGGGATCCGGGTGCGAAGCACGGAGTTCCCTTCATAGATGACTACATCGTTCACACGAAACCCATTTATGACAATTTGACCACATTTTCGGGAATCGAGGCTGGCGATCTCGACCCAGAGAAGTCAACGAAGACCCTAGTGACACTTCAGACTGCTTACAGGCGCCTATGGCTTTTGTTAAACATGGGATGTGTCTTTGTTGGCCATGGTCTCCAGAGTGATTTCAGATGCATCAACTTGCAAGTACCAAGGGCGCAAATCCGTGACACCATCGAATTCTACTACTTGCCTGACTTCAGAAGGAAATTGAGCTTAAAGTTCCTTGCCTTCATCGTCTTGAAGGAAGCAGTTCAAACAAGCAACCACGATTCTATCGAGGATGCAAACACAGCGCTCCGGTTGTACGAGAGGTTCATCGAGCTTCAGCTGACTGGAGAGTTCGAGAACGAGTTGAACCGCATCTACAGCGAGGGCCAACAACTCAGATTCAGGGTACCTGAATATTAATATTGTACATTAGTTACTGACACACGCGTATGCGTTGATTTGGGGAATAACAACTCGTTGCGAGACAAAGCGAAATTTGGCATTTGATTGTAATAACGTCTGTCCGTTCATTAGCAGTACCCACAAGGTGTAATGTGCGCACCATGTGCTCCACAGTCAACTCAACCACCACATTTTGTGAGAAGGCAAGAATCCGTAGTAGATCAGTGCGAGTCAATGAACCTGCTTGTCTCTCTAAACAGATTTATTTCACGAACAACTCGCCGACCAGAATGAATTTCGGTGGTAAAAATAGAATTGGACGACCTCGTGACCTAGCCAGCACTGGGTGGCCATAAGCACATACAGAGGAAACAGAATAGCAAAAAACAAAAACGTGGCAAGCAAATAACCAGCATCCCTGGGCTGTCCAGACACCTTTATTACGGCAGAATATGTACAGATCATCCCTACAAGAATCCACTGGACTAATTCCGAGTTGCAATTGCCAGAGGTTATATGCCCGAAACCTCAATGAATGATTATTCACACCCACTTACTCCACGCTGACTGTACCTTCTCGTTTTTTGCCCGCTGCACTCCTTATTCAAATTCAAATAAGACCACAGAAGGGCTGGTGACACTATTTCCACAGACATAAAAGTCCATTCCCGAAAAAGTCCCCATTACCTTACTCGGGATATGTCGTCACCACTGGCAGCTCCACTGGATGCATACCCCGAAGCTTCGGAGGAGACGGTTCCTGAGTTGCCCAGAATCTCTTCAGATAGCTCAAGACCGCCTGATCTGGAGCTGAGCAGGAACTCAAACTCAAGAACCCCTCCTCCTCAACTTGGTAGGAGGTCACACTCCAAACGAAGCATCCATAGCCGCTCGCAATCGCATAATAAGATTCCTGTTCGTCTATCGTCATCGGCAAACACCGTGAAGCCTCACTTGAATCGTTCTAAGTCCACCGATGGCATCTCCCGAACAAACCGACCAGGCATTAAGCGGAACAACCGGTCTTATACAAAAGTCAGTGGACTTCATCCCCTCACGAAAACGCTACTGAATTCGTCATTGAACCGTGCTTTGGGGGCACTACAGCCGTTGACAAAGACGATGTCAAACAACTCATTGAAACAACATGCCTTGAGGAAGACCACCCTGAATGGATCAACGAAGGGCGCCCCACACTTAGCACATACGCATCTGGACCAATCCATCAAGTCCAACAAGTCATCTGGCTCGCTCAGGGGTATGAACGGTGGCTCGTCCACCTCTGTAATGAATACAGCGGCTGGTGGCATAAAGACAAGCTCGAAGAGGGGCAGAGCCATATTAAAACTCAACGAGGACGCCGCAGACAATGATTACGAGGATTTGAGTGAAGATTCGGAGGCAGAAAATGAAAAACTCGAGGCCATATCCAACTCGGAACTCCAGCGTCAATTTCAGCCAACTGAAGATACCAGGGACAGCTTGCAAGGAGAAGATAGAGTTTCCGAGGACAGGTCTGACGTTCCTACCACCGTTGAAAACCCGAAAGAGACCCAACGAGAGGCAGGGCTTGTGGGGCACTTGACACAGAAACTTAACCAACTTGAGGGTGATCAAGAACTCAAGCCTACAACAAGCAAAACGAGCTTTATCAGCAGTAACAGCTCGGCCGAAGACCTTGAATCGAAAAATCTCTATGGAGGCTCGATGCTTTTATCACAATCGACCGGTCTCACTCGGAAAATCAACACTGGAGCTGACCCAATAGGGTACGGTTCAGAAGAGAGTGATCTGATGAAGAACCAGCCTGAGAGTCTAAGTGGCATCGTTTTCAACACCAGAAATGACGAGCAGCGTCGGAAAGATCTCGAACAGACCAAGCCAGCGGCCCCAGGTGGTAGCTCGTACAGACCTGATCAGACCATCTTCAGCAATCTTCAGAGAACAGATGCTAAGTTTGTATCGGATATGAAACTGAACACAAGCAAAGACGGCGACAACTATACTCAAGCGAAGATGCTTAGTGAGGCCACCAATAACAGCAAAGATTTCTCCCATTTCTTGAACACCAATTCTGCAGGGAGCCATAGTCAGCGGAACCATGACACCAGAACTCAACAGCGGCTCTGGCTTCAGCGAGAGAATTCGCTTATGGACGTTGCACCCAGTTTAGATACGGGCAACTTTTCCAATTTATCGCTCAACAAGCTCATGTTCGCCCACAATTACAATGGCAGCACAACAAACGTTAGGGATACATCTGGAGCTAGAAACACCAACCCTAGCTGGTATCAGGGCCAAGACAGCGCATCCTCACGCGAGTCGTCGGCAGCATCACCTGGCGAAAGTTCTTCGAGTGTCACGAATTTACTATATCTCGTTCAAAGTGGTCAGCATAATTCTATCCAGTCTAGAGTTGAGTTCGAGAGACTCAATCGGGAATATGTGAATGTCAGGCGTCACCTTAACCCTGTTGCCGAGTCATTGAGCAGGGTCGAGACCTTCTTCAATGCAAGTCGAGGATTGGACGTGCAGAAGAAACAGAACAAGAAGGCGCACGTCACACAGAACAGGAACGCAAACTCATTCAAAGAGTTCGCCCCACACTGGGAAGAAAAACAGGAGGAGATCAGCTCGACGATTGGGCGCTTGTGGCAGGGGGCGTTGATATCGAGCTCGTCGTCCAGTGTCTCACTCCAGCTCTACAAACAGGAGCAACAAAATCAGCAACAGCACTCATTAGCACAGCTGGCAAATACCAATGCCAGCACGGCGATGCAAACACAGCAGCTTTATCACCAGCAGCTTCAACACCAGCAGCAGGAGCAGCAACAGCTCCGGGCATATCGCCACAACATATCTACAACACCCAATCGCGCCATGGCACCCACCACACGGGCAGTGAAAATGGCAGCGCAAGCAGCAGCCGCCGCCACACCACAAGGTCAGAAATGACGCTCTTGGCTGATCGGTTGGGAAAATGCATTTTATCTTTTATTCATGAAAAGTTTCTCGCTATGTACATGTAGAATGACTGGGGACATCGTGGACCAGCTTGATGCAAGGCCATTTCTTCAAAGCAGCTCTAACCTTGTCTCTGCTTGTGCTTCCCGTTCGACTTGCAGTAGACGTACACTCTGCCCTTTCTTCTCACCATGTAGCAGTCCTTGCAGAACTTTTTGACCGAAGTTCTCACCTTGAACGTTCTGATTGGTGTGAGGAGCTGGGTGGTCGATGCAAATACGGAATTTCTGATTAGCGTTGGCTGGACCATCGGGCGTAATCCCGTGAACGCCCGGGTGAACGTGGAGGCAATACCAAACATTGGTGTGGTGGTTCAAGTAGGTAGATACTGAAGACTTTTTTGTATAGGAGGATGTGCAGGAGGCTTGTGGTGTTGTACTATAGACCTGAACATCACTGAAGACAAACGGACACCAAAAAACAGCATTTCGACTTCAGCCAAAACGGCCAGCCTCAAGCCTCCTACAATGTTTCTTATGTGAGACGTATTAGCATTACACTATGTGAGATGATGTTGGGAAGACGCTTAGTGTCTTCTGGATTCAGCAATGACCTTGTTCATTTCCTCAACCTTCTTCAAGGCTCTCTTGTGAGTACCCAATCTCTTCTTGGCCAACTTCTTGGCTCTCTTCTCACCAGCGTTTCTGATCAACTCGATCAATCTTCTCTCGTAAGGAGCCAAGCCGGCAACCTCAGTGACGATGCTTCTGACGAAAGCGGTTCTCTTGGAAAGAGCACCCTTTCTGTAAGAGATCTTTGGGGCAACCTCCCTCTCGGTGGTCTTGTGGCCCTTGTTCAAACCGACAGCAATTCCTGAAACAGTTAGTATATTGTAATGGGAGGATTTTTGAGAGTTCAACGTGAGGAGCATCGACAGAAAATGAAGAGCCAGGAAAGGAGGAGCTCGAGTTTTGTTTGGAAGGAGTTTTCATGTTGTTGTTTTTCTCGATGATTTCATGAATTGCAGTGTATGGAGGGGATGGATTATTTGCAAGGGAGGTGGCCCATCGGGCTCCGGAAAAGACCATCTTCGTCTGTTGACGACGTCTGCCTCACTCTCATGTCGATCTCTCGTTCTATGGGTATTCGTGGACACATACCAGATCTAGCCATTTTGTCTATGAAGTATCAAGAAGATAGTTGGAGGATGGAATATGGAAAATTTTTTTTGGTGCGAGAGGGAGCCTGCACCGAGCGAGGCGAGAGTGAGGACTTCTAATCACGTGACAGAAACTCAATTTAGTGCGAGCACCAGATGGGTTGGTTGTGCATGTGGGTGAAATGGTAGTCACGTGAATAGAGTGACTGCTGATTTCGGTGCCAGAGTTACGTATTGATATCTGGACTTGTCAGAATAACTAGCCTTGATGTCTCGTGAAATTTGTAATTTGTCAATACTTGAGTTTTTGACGCCTTGTAGAGCTCGAAATAATTGCTTTTGTGACAATCTGTGGGTGCAAACCACTTTCCTCCTACCACAGTGCCTAATTCACTGACCTGAGACACGCAATCACTAGCCCAGTTACTGTACATCATCTCCCTTCATCTCTAGTGTGATCTTGCGGGTGGTCAATGATATCAAGATGTTTTGCTGTTTGTCTTCTACAAATCTCCGAGATAATATGACGGATAATATGATGTTCTGCTATTTACATGTTAGATGGTGATGGGGGCAAAGTCGAACTCGTAGTTCTCCAACTTCTGGACAAGCTCCTCCGTGGTCAACACCGTGTGAGTCTTGAGAAATTGGTGCCACTCGATTGGCTCGTAGCTGTCCTTGAATACCAAGGGGTACAATGCTTTCAAGAGCTTGTTTCTGCCCACCGTGATCTTCTTGCCAGAGTCCAGAATGTGGTAAACCGTGGCCTTTTGGCCCTCCGAGTTGGCCGCAATCTGTTTCTGGTTCAAGATATCGTACTTCAATCTCCATCCTTTCAATCCAATCGTCTTGACTCTAGCTGGCTTCTCTTTTAGCAAGTACAGATCCAAACCGCCTTCTTTGGTCACAGTACGCAACACGGTGGTGGATACACGCGTGGAGATTTGCTTGTTCAAGGTCTCGGACCATAGTTTGGCCTTGACAATGTTGGGCAAATGCGCTCTGGTGCTCTTGTTCCCACTCTCGGAGCAGTTCTTGGATCTTTTCCGCTGGAGACCACCGTACAAGCCTCTGTTTTGTCTTTTGAAGAACATAGTCTCGTACTCGTACTCTGGGTACAATTTCTTGACTCTGGGGATCACCTTGTTGTATGGCGCCTCATGACCGGCCAAGTAGGTGTTTGTGTCAACAGGTTTGGCGTATTTTGTGATTTTGTATAATTTCTCGGCGAGAGCAGCAGAGGAGCAAGAAAACGATCTCACTCCAAGCACTGATTGGCCCATAGGAGCCGCAGTGAGGGACCGAAGGAAGTTCATCTGTCGACTGGGACTTTAGTTATGGAGAGTTGACGATTTTTTTCGTGAGGTTCGCAGCACGTGCTCCGCATCACGTGGAAGGCACATCAAGGGCCAAACATGGCCACAACTAGAAATGCCAAGTAGAAGACAAAATGACTTTGTGTTGGAATGAGTTTGTGTCGGCACAACGTCTGAAACTCAATATGCACCTGACTTATATGAATCAAGCATCCGAGATATTTCCGCTACGTCAATGCATCTCGCGGCGCTGTGCCTGAGTTAAATCCGCATGTACACACATTCCCATTGGCAATCAAGGATTGGAAGCGTTCGCAAAATGTGGCACCTGTCAAAGCTTAAAGTTGCGAGGCTCTCTTTCGAATTGACCTTCTTCCATGTCTTTTTGGGGGCCGGTGCGGCCAACGATCGGCGCCCATTGCCTTTTCGAGTTAGCCTTCCGTGCGCCTGTGCATCCGTCGTCCGGCGATTCGAAATGACGCAAATCCGCCGCCACTATGACGAAAAAGTTGTCACAAACAACGAATGGCCACCAGCTCAGTCTGAGTTCGGGAAACTGAACGAAACCACGAAATGTCGGTGTCCAAACCAGCTGCCCCCAGATCGCCGTTCTGCAATGGTCCGGGCTCCCTGCAGGACTCAGTGTTCCACCACTGACAAAGCTTAAAAAAAAACCTCGTTTGTTCATGTGCGCCGCTGGTGCAGAATCTCGACCCCAATTCTTCACTGGCGTTTTCCCGCAAAATGCTGACACTACCGCAACAACCAAGGTATCGCCCCGGCGCCTTCACGTGACCCGCCAACCCCGTATCTGGCGGTGGGTTACTTATCAGCAATCGTGTAATCTCTGTACTGCAGAGAGCCGTTTCTAACAAGGTTTGGAGAGGCTAGAGGAGGGGAATGCCACTCCTGACCACGGCTGGCGAGGTGGTCAGGAAACACGAATTGCAATCGGGGTATCGTAAATCGGCAATGTCGAGGCTCCAAAACCCAAAACCCCCCTGTTTCTGCTTGCCACTCTCGACATCGCATTGGCCCCCCGCCGGTAATTTTTTCTCCTGTTTCTTTTTTCTCGGGTTGTGCAGACGAACCCTCCTACGCCTATACACTGCTCACCCAGAACACTCGCATTTCTTTCCCTGACCGTTGGCCTCCCACTGGAACTTCCCAAACGGAGCAATTTTCTTGTGCTCGCAGCGTTTCTTTCTTGCCGTCCTGGGCCACCCTAGCAGTTCCGCGTGCCGTTGAATCCTCGCCAGTGTCCGTGGCCACCGTCTGCTTATATTTATTGCCTCAACTCTGCTCGCCCAATCGAACCGACTGGTTGTTGCCATTCCCGTCCCAATTCCCCCACCCAGCATTCTCGCCGCCTTTCTGCCGAGAACCGCTTGCATTTTTTCCACACTCATCGCCACCCCGCGCCGCACATGGCCGACTTCGCCAAATCCATCTTAGGCCTCGGAGGTTTCCATAAGAAGGAGTCCACGCCAACCTCCGAATCCGAGCAGTACAACGACCTCGAGTCCTCGCAGGGCACCCTCACCCAAATGCTGAATTCAGCCCACCGGGACGACCAAGCTCGCGAGCATGACCACGGCGCCAACAAGTACTTACCCAAGATCTTGCCCTCGGCGCCAACAACAGCGGTTCTGAACCACTCGTTGGCGTATGGCACCACCACCACCGCCAGCGACTCTGCACACCAGCAGCCGCACTTCTTGGGCGACTTGTCTCCGTACTACTCGAACAACCTGATCCAGCTCCTTGGTCTGGACGCACACCACTCTGCTGCCAACGCGGCGGCTAATGCGGCCCACAACTACGGAGTGAGTCAGGACCACTCGCACGTGGCCGACCACAACAGGGACGCCGACCAATATCGCGGCGGCATGGTGTCGTCGTCCACGTCGCTGGGCTCGTCCACGCAGCCTGTGATCATCACCACGGACGAGAAGGGCCAGAACTCCCTGGCCACGGTGTCGTCACAGCCAAAGGGCAAACTCAAGGTGTCCATCATAGGCGCCCGCGACTTGCTCGTGCTGGAGTACTCGCAGCCGTATGTGGTTTCCACCTTTGAGAGCTCTGAGTACGTGAACAACTCCACGCCTTCACTTGGCAAAGCTGCCTTGTACCCTCCCAAAACGGGGGGCATGCCAATGAGACAGCCAAAGGACAAAAGGCCCGCGCTCTACCAGAGACAGTCGTCGCAGCTTAATTTCAACTCGGGCGCCACCAGTTCTACGTGGAACCACGAGGCTGTGTTTGACGTCGTGGGCTCGAACTCCGAGCTTGAGATCTCTGTTTACGATGCTGCTAAAGACGATGCGTTTTTGGGCCAGGTCCGCATCTTCCCTTACACGGATGCGTCCACGTCGAACAAATCTAATGATGCCGAGTGGATCCCATTGAGAGCAAGAGTGGTTGGCGAGAGAGTCACCGGTTCTTTGCAGATCAAGTGGGAGTACACCTCAGAAGACTCCAAGAAGCTGTACGGGCCAGACTCTTTCGAAGTGTTGAGATTGCTCGGAAAGGGCACTTTCGGACAAGTTTACCAAGTGAAGAAGAAAGACAATGGCAGAATCTACGCCATGAAGATCTTATCGAAGAAGCTCATTGTGAAAAAGAAGGAGATCGCTCACACTATTGGCGAGCGTAATATTCTTGTCAGAACATCCGCTGCTGCATCCCCCTTTATCGTCGGGCTCAAGTTCTCGTTCCAGACCCCCATGGATTTGTACTTGGTTACTGACTACATGTCTGGAGGAGAGCTATTCTGGCATTTGCAAAAAGAGGGTCGCTTTAGCGAAGACCGTGCGAAGTTCTACATTGCAGAGTTGGTTCTCGCCTTGGAACATTTGCATGACAATGATATAGTCTACCGTGACTTGAAGCCTGAAAATATTCTTTTGGATGCCAATGGTCACATTGCTCTCTGTGACTTTGGTTTGTCGAAGGCCAACTTGAACAACGATGGCACCACCAACACTTTCTGTGGAACGACAGAATACTTGGCGCCAGAGGTGTTACTCGACGAGACTGGATACACGAAAATGGTTGACTTCTGGTCGCTTGGTGTCTTGATTTTCGAGATGTGCTGTGGCTGGTCCCCCTTCTACGCTGATAACACCCAACAAATGTACAAAAATATTGCATTCGGCAAGGTGAGATTCCCCAAAGAGGTGTTGTCGACAGAGGGCCGGTCGTTTGTTAAGGGCTTGTTGAACAGGAACCCGAAGCACAGATTGGGAGCTATCAATGACGCTAGGGAATTGAAAGCTCACCCATTCTTCCAAGACATTGATTGGAACTTGTTGCGTGCTAAAAACATTCCACCGCCATTCAAGCCTCACATCTCCTCCGAGACAGACACGTCCAACTTCGACCCAGAATTCACCAACGAGTCGACATCAGTTCTCAAAAAGCACATGGAAATGGCATCTACACCTTTGTCGCCTGGGGTGCAAGCGAATTTCAAGGGTTTCACTTATGTGGACGATTCTGCCATGGACGATCATTTCAGCAAATCGCACAGGTACAATGCTTTTAGAAACCCCGGCTCATTCATTCCTGGCAATCCCAATCTTCCTCCCGATGACGAGGTCATTGAAGATCAGATAGACGAGGAGGACGAGATGGACATTGACAATGACGACCACAATATGGGCAGCGAGGAGTTTGTGAATGGCAGATTTGACCTTTGATTTATTCAAACGCAATAACGTGCTTCACGCCTCGAACTTTTCTTCCTACTGTAAAATTTGATATCTTCTTTTGCAAACTAATTTTTTATAATCACGTTTAATAGATATAACTCGTTGTCAAAGCTAGCAAACGCGGAGCCTGCACACAGCGCAGCATATCAAAAGCCATACCCTACAACAAGCATTATACAACCTCACCAGCAAAACACAATCACGAGCACAAAATGAGCGCTGCATCACGTGCCAAGAGAAATCGTTCTCGGGTTGGTGGTTCCGTTCCGGAGCAGAGCTCTTTGCTCTCCAGGAGGGAAGAAAACATTCAATTACACGATGAAGCAGACTTGGTCAACTTCAGAACCGACGCTTACACGAGGTTTGTCAACAATCAAGAATTTTTGGAGAATGTGACACTGAAACCATTCCACACTCTGCAAATTGCTCCCCCGCCATCATTTCCGTTGCATTCGAAGAAAAAATACGAGGATTCGGCCACTGATGATGAGGTGCTCCAAACATTGAAAGATATGAAGCCGGAAGAGTTATATTTTGGCGACCTCCGATTGATGAAGGCCAAATTGGTGCTATCTCTCCAGCAACTCAAAGACGCAGAACACGAATTGGAGGACTTGACCCCAAAAGTTGTGTTCAGCGAGAAGTCAATATTCCAAAGCGAGGCCATCAAGAAGCTAACAGCACTACAACAGTCGTGCAATGATATGGAGTCGTTGGAAGCTCTCGACAAAGCACTGCTCGAGATTTTGGCTCATTATAAGGAGAAATTCTCGGGCACGCTCGAAATACAACAGGAGCCATTCAAAAAACTGGCGGTTCCAATTGGCAAGCTAGCGCCTGACCTCGAAGTGAAGCAAGCTCCTCCTCTGTATAACCCACGTCTGATCATGTCATTCATTGATATAGGTGGAGAGAACAACGGCGAAGGGATCGACGGACAAGAGTTCACTCAAGACGAGAACCTATTGCTTGATCACGAAAAGTTGGCGGGCCAGCTTCCATTTATGAACAACGGCATTCAGGGTGGCGACGAATACGGTATGATGTTGAACAGGGAAGCGAAAAGCAGTGGTGCCAACCAACCAAGCGGGCCAACTCCTGCCGACTACTCTGGTGCTACACCTTACAACGGACAGAACTACAACGAGAACGCCAACTACAACAGGGCCGAATTTGGCCATAGTGACAACAAGCTGATGCTGGCAATGGACACCAATCCCTCTGCACCGCTCAGCAGCACTAGCAATGTTGGCCCCGCAGGAAATGCCGATGAGGATGTAAACATGGACGAGCTCAATCAATTCCTTGCTGAACCAAACGACAATGACGGCATGGATGATATGGATGCGTTGATGAACTTCGACCAGGACGAAATCCAGGACACAGAGAACGGCACCGGGCTTATGGGCGACGACGATTTCAATGCCAACTTCCTCAGCCTGATGGACAACGAGATTTGAGTGCGTTCCGCCACGAAAATACGGAATGTCTCTTTCCTTTGGGTCACTTGGTCGCTCTGTATAACGAACGCTCGTTTTAAAGTTGGCCATTATACTTTGCCGGAACCCTTCATGCGTGGTTATCAGTGCACATGCTCGGCACCGGGAATGCTGGGCCGATAGAGGAACAACAATGCGTGTGGCTACAAGGGATATCACTTCCGCGGACTTACGGACATGGGAGATTTGAAACCTACATGGCTCGATGCACCCAGGGCCAACTCCAGGAGTGGTATCTCCGCTGCGACTATTACCAGATGCAGCAATTCGCTCGTATAGGATTGTCCGCATGACACGATTTCAGTCCGTCGACACCTCGACTTTTGCCGCAATTTCGGCTGCCGGAAAGTCCAAACGATAATTGTAATCCGCTTCTAATATAAACAAGTCTCGAATCGAGTCTCCGTGAGTGTGTAGTTGGGGGAGGAATCCATAACAAAGTGTGCACGTGAGGGCCACGCCAACGCGATTTCTCCGGATCAAAATCCGCACTGTAGCCATTGTCTTGAGATAACCCTCTGAATCGATAAAAACCTACAAGCGTTTTCCCCGCCACAACTCGTCCACAGGTGTGAAGTGTTCATACTTTACAAGCAAGCGCCACGATATTTCGTGATCCATACCTCCAGACCTCCACCATTAATCGGGAATTGTACGATTCCGCCCGGTGGTTTGACAGATCTCTGTAACCGGATAAAATGGAGGGCCAGCATGACCCACAACAGCGGTACATGCGGCGGGTACTGCTACTACAGCAGCAGCAACAGGCCCGAACCCGTGTGAAACAGCAGAAGTTGAAAATGGCGCTTTTCGGCTACATCTTGGTGTTGACGTTTTTGGCGATTCTCCAGTTCATTGGCATCTTTTTCTTCTCCCAAGGCTTCCTTCTTTCCCGGCAAGTGCTCCCCAATATAGCAGAATGTCAAGTTGGGGACGCCCAAGAAAGCTTGTGCATGCTTCCCCCGAAGTTCGATAAGGCGGTGGTGCTCATCATCGATGCCCTCAGGTTTGACTTCGTGATTCCAGTTGACGGCGACCAAGCCAACGACTACTATCACAACAACTTCCCGTTGTTGCACGACCTCATGGAGGCCGAGCCCAACAATGCAATCTTGTTGAAGTTCATGGCGGACCCGCCAACTACTACGTTGCAGAGACTAAAAGGGTTGACCACGGGCTCGCTCCCTACATTCATCGATGCCGGTTCGAACTTCAACGGCGACTTGGTGGAAGAAGACAATTGGATTCTCCAGCTCCACAAGAACAAGAAAAACGTGGCGTTCATGGGCGATGACACTTGGACGGCGATGTTCAATGAGTACTTGAGCCCGAGCTTGAACTTTCCATACGACTCGTTGAACGTATGGGACTTGCATACGGTCGATAACGGCGTCATCGAACATTTATTTCCGTTACTCGAACCAGACAGATCGGGTGAGTGGGATGTGCTTATTGGCCATTTTCTAGGGGTCGACCACGCAGGTCACAGATACGGCCCTGATCATTATGCCATGAGAGAGAAACTTCAGCAGATGAACGAAGTTATCGGTGACGCCATCAAAAAGTTGGACGACAAAACGTTACTTATAGTGATGGGCGACCACGGAATGGATCCAACCGGTAACCATGGGGGCGAGAGTCCGCCTGAACTTGAAAGCACCGTCTTTTTCTATTCGAAGAGCAAGCATTTCAAGACAAACAGGAAGGAAAAACTGCACTATGACACAAGCGAGTTGGGAGTGAACTACCGGTCCGTGAACCAGATTGACCTCGTGCCCAGCATTTCGCTCTTATTGGGGTTGCCCATTCCTTATAATAATCTCGGTTTTCCCATCGACGAGTTGTTTTCCTCCGACAAGGAACTAAGCCATGCAAGCTACCTTACAATCAAACAACTTGAAACTTACCGGAATTCTTCCGCAGAAGTGCAAGGCAACGGCAAGTTTGCTGAAAAGTATCAGTTCTTGATGGACTATTATGCCCAATTTGGCGCCAACAGAAAATACTTCAAAGAGTTGGTTCTGGAATCCAAGGGTTACCAAGGCGAATTCCTAGAATTCTGCAAAAGCTTATGGGCCCGTTTTGATTTACTTTTGATCGGCATCGGAATTGCTGTGTTAATCTTCTCATTGTCATTCGTCATAACGTATTCCAGGTCGATACCTCCAGTGAGAGTTTCGACAATGTCCTTCGAGTTCATTGGATCAGTGATTGCCATGTCACTCTTGGGATTGGTGTTGAGTTTATCCGTATTCATTGTGTTGAGACCTACAGGTGTGAACTTGAAGTCTTGTCTCTTGGTTGGCACAGCATCCGGAATCTCAATTGGTCTTTGGGCGCCAATAATGGACCGCTTCAGTGTCGCGTGGCTTTTCAATCAAATCGTTGACTTTTTTGCTTACAACTTCAATAGTTGGTCTGCATTGGGTATCCTATTTGTGATTTTCCATTGCTTGATATTCGCTTCCAACTCCTACGTCATCTGGGAAGATAGAATGATACAATTTTTTGTATCCACATTTGGTTTCTGTTGTCTCTATGGGTGCTTTATCTCCGACAAACCTCGATTCCACAAGATATTGGCAGCTTGTCATGCCGTGACTTTCATTGTGTTGAGCAGGTTGGTCTCCATGATTAATTTGTGCAGAGAAGAACAGCAACCATTTTGTGTGCCCACCTTCAAAACCACTTGGTGGAATGTGCTCCTTTTGCATTTTGCCTCGCTTTTGTTGCCAATGACCATCAAGTCATTTTACAAACTCACGAACTCTTACCACTCTGCTGCTCCGCTTTGGATAGAGTCTGGTATGACGTTTTTGATGTTCATGAACGCATCTTACTGGACTTTTGAATATTTGGAAAATGATGACTACTTCCAAAGCAAAACAAAAGCATGGTTGAGTATTGGCTTGATCAAATCTCTCAAGCTCGCCATTTCCAGAATCGTTTTGTTTGTGGTGTTAGTTCTTGCAAACTTCAGCTGGTCTCGGGGCCCGCTTTGCGTCAAAATTGAGTTGGCAAAGCCAGAGGAGCCCACTGACATGGTTGGGCTCCCTGAAGACGATGGTGACGAAGACGATTCCGAAGATGTTGACGATGATCTGGAAGCTGCGACGCCAAGTCCTCGTCCTCAAGAGCCTTGTACCCAAATTTTGGGGTACGACAATGTGTATGGGTCGTCATACTTCCTACTTGTGATCAACAGCGTTATAGCTGTTCTTCTCGTCACTAAGCCAATCGGGGCTATCTCCATTTGCATGTTGGTTGTACAGATATTGTCTCTTCTTGAGCTATTTCATTTCCTTGAAATCCGAAGGAATCTCGTGGCACCAATTGTGTTTGGGCTTCTCGGATACCAACACTTCTTCAGCACTGGACACCAGGCCACGATCGCCTCAATTCAGTGGGAGGTCGGGTTTATGACAACACAAACAATCATTTTCCCATTCACCCACCTCAACATCTCGCTCAACACGTTTGGGTCGTTCTTGATCACCTGTCTCTCGATTCCATTGATTACGTTATGGAGACTCCCTCCATCGTCAAAGCCAATCACCGTGCTTTCGCAGATTGTCACCAACATCACAACTTTGCTTACATACCAAACCCTAACCAGCATCATGAGTTTCATCTTCGCTGCTCATTTTAGGAGGCATTTGATGGTTTGGAAGATTTTTGCACCCAGGTTCATGTTCAGCGCAATGTTACTTATTGTGTTCAATGTGGCACTCGTGGCATTCACCTTGTGGTTCGCTGCGGGTCGGATCTTGACCCAAATAAATAGAATTTTCGGCAAATAGAACAGAACGCTCTTGACATGAAGGTAATTGCGGCTAAATTCGTATTACACGCAGTCGTGTCGGGCGCCCCGGTCAGATTGACACATATTGTCCTGCATAAACGCTATCAAAGCCACACTTCTTATGAATCACTGACTCCGCTAACTAAAATCCGCCACTACTACTTTTTTCCCCATGTGTCGTTTTATGATTTACAAGGGCAAAGAGCCCATGACACTTTCGGACCTTTTGACTCGTCCCGCACATTCCATCATCAACCAGTCCTTCGATTCCAGACTTAGACTAGACATGAGAAATCCCATTAACGGAGACGGTTTTGGCGTGGGATATTACCGTGAGAACGAGGAGCCATGTGTTTTCAAGGCCATCACCCCTGCTTGGAACAACGTCAACTTGAACTCGTTGTCCAACTGCACGGAGTCCAAGTTGGTATTTGGCCACGTGAGAGCGTCCACTCAGGGGGTGTTATCCGAGACGAACTGCCATCCGTTTCTGTATGGGCGGATCTTGTTCATGCACAACGGTGGAGTGCTGGCGTTTGGCAAGATCAAAAGAAAGTTGGTGAACCACATCGAAGACAAGTTTTTCCTTTTCATTCAGGGTTCAACCGATAGTGAGTGCTGCTGTGCGCTTTTCCTCGACACGCTATACAAAATGGGTTACGACGCCGAGGACCCAAACACTCGTTACGGCCACAAAGTTTTGCGGGAGGCGATGCTCACCACAATTAGACTTATTAGAGAATGGCAGACTGCTATCACCCTGGAGCCTTCTCTTCTCAACTTTGCAGTCACAGATGGCGAGAGCACCGTGGTCAGTAGATACATCACCTCGAAAACAGATGAAGCTGCATCTTTGCATTTCAGCACCGGGTCCCGGTTCTTCGAGTACGAGCCTGGTTTGTTCAAGATGGAACGTCTCAACCGGTCGCAGGATGTCATTTTCGTGGCCAGTGAGCCCTTAACTTTTGAGCGTGGTGACTGGACTTGTGTGCCCACCAACACTATTATTTCCATTACCAAGAACAATACCGTGTTGATGCATCCGATCTTGGACGAATTCTACGATAGTGTCACGGAAAGATCGTCGGGTTTTGCTATGAGCAAGGGCCTCATGGGTGGAGTCCCTACAAAAGCCGAGGAATTCGTTGCAGAAAGCGTCATCGAGTCTACTGTGGCTCACCTCCCTCCACTAGAACGCGAGGGAAGAAAGGCAAACGAAGTGGTTGTATAGATCTGTCGTTGTTGTGTATTAGGATGTATGCATTACAAACGGAGTGAATGCTTGGGCCGTAGAACCGGGGCCGGATAATCGGTGCCTTCTATACCATTTTGTGGTATGTCCATATTTCGTAAGCATGCTGTCATTAGGGTAAAATACATGCAATTAATGTCATGAAGTTCAGGAAGCATTGAGCTCATCATCCCTTACTAGCCGCACGAGTAAGCTTGTTGGTCTTCTCCTCCACCGAAGCATCCTCTATCTCATCATCGCTGTCAGAACTGCTGGAAGAATCCTCGCTCAGAAGGTTATCTTCATGGGAATACCGGTCTTGAGATCCCATGAGTATGCCTTGAGAGTCGTACAAGGGATTGGCTTTCTTGTATGACATCCCGTCATCGTTGGGATCAATGTAGTCATCATCGTCGTCACCACTGCTGCTTAATAGATAGTCCTTTGCTTGAAATTTGTGAGCATCATCAACTTCGAATTCTTTGGCTTTGTTGTGAAGCGAAGACGCGAATCCCCCTGGGCCTGAGGCTGCGAGTTGTTGAGACATGTAACTGGAGAAGTGGTCGTCGTCGTCATCAGACTCGGAGTCATCACTAGAAGTAAACCGTAATTCCTTCGCCTCGCGATCATCCTCATCGTCCTCGCCGTCGTCCACTTCTTCTTGTTCCTCAAATTTCTCATTGTCGACATTCTCATGGAACTCTTCATCCTTAGACTCGTGCTCGTACTCGATCAAGTCGTGATCGATATCCGCGTCAAGGGTAAGTCCGGTATCAAGGTCACTGTCTTCCATAATCTCTCCTCCACTTTCATCGAAAGTGTTCGAACCTTCGTCTTCGTCGATGTCACTTCCTCCCAAGATAGCGTTATACTTCTTCCTTGTGTCGTAAAGAACTAAACTCACATAGTTTTCCCAGACTTCGTCCTCGATCTTCTCGTCTATGTGTTGGCTCACGGTGTTGACAGGATACAATTGGATGAATTTCACAACCTCTTCTGCTATCAACGTCAAATGACCCATGTACCCCAATCTTAATCCGAAGTGCTGAAGTTCATACTCGTTGCAAAGTCGCTGGCCCTCAGTAATCTTGAAAGTGATGTCACCTGAATGGAAGACATCAATTGCCAAAAATTTGTTGAAGCCAATATCCATCGAGCCATTCAAAACTTGCTGCACAATATCAAAGACAACATTGTGCAAGAAATTGTTCCAAGGGAATTTGAAGAACATCGACAAGATATTCGAAACGATCTGAGTGTCATACAAGGCAATCTTCAAGTAGTCGCCGACAACAGGCAGCTCTCTAATTTGCTCCTCTGTCAAGTTGGCATTCGCATGCGGTTCTTCTTCATCGCCTTCAGGGAAGTTGCCCTGGCTTGATTGCTCGTGCAATTTGGTATTGAAAGAGTCAATCGTGTCATTAAAGTCGTCATCTTGATCGAGACGATTCTTTGTTTCTCCTTCGAATCTTTTGGTCAAAGTCTTCTCTTCTTCAATAAAAGGTTTCAAAATATCCTCAGATACATCGATCACTTCATTATACTTGAAGCCAACAGAGTCGATCTCTTTCATTTTTTGCCTGAGCTCGTCTCTGATACGCACAACGTCAAATCCTTTGTTGTCGTTGAGCAATGCCATGTTCGAGCAATGTAAGAGTTCGGCTATCAACTCACAAATCTTGAACCTTTCAAAGCCTAAAGGCTCGATTTCGCCAAAAGTTGTTTTCAAACTAGTCTGTCCCCCAGTTGACATTAGAAGAGCGTTGAAGTCCTTGATCTTGCTGCCGAATACTTCAAGCAAATGACCCAAATAGATAGGATCACGACCAGTTGGAGGGTGGCTCTCCAAAGTGATGTAAAGAACTGGCAAAATGTCGTAATCAGAGTTATTCTTTCTGATAATTTCGATTATGATACCAACACCATTGCCCAATGCATAGCCACCTTTCAACATGGTATCACATAGACGGGTCATCATGGGCTTGGAAACCAACTCTCTAGTCAACTCGTTTGGTCCGATGGTAGAGTTGTCTGTTGTTGAGTTAGCGGAAATAGTGATGAGTGCTTTGAGGAAGTCTGCAGCAGACGATTGTCTAACAAGAGAAACCTCATGGTCATTAGTGGGTGAGTCGGACACATCGAGCGCATCTATAAGAAATGAAATCAAAGACTGTTCTTGAAGGAAATCGATGATTCCAGTGGAGTTGTCGGGCTTGTCGGTGGAGATGAGTTTCAACAAGAAGTCCATCAATGGCGGGTTTGCCAAATGCTTCATGAACTTTTCGACTAGCGTGGGTTGGTTGTCAATCAAGTACGAGATCATTTCTTCGCACTTCATGTCCAACAAATGTTCCATGATTTTCATGAAGTATGTTGCCAAATTGATCGACAAAGGGGCCTCGAGTTCAAGGATAGACCATAACTTGTTCAAATTGGTGGTAGATTCCATCACAGTGTCAGTCAAAGACCACACATCTGCACTCAAAATTTCCGACGCTAATGCAGCGAAGCGAGTGCGTTTTGTCTCCGACAGCTCCGGGGTACGAGAACCCTCGTCATCTCCGTCGTTAGAATCTTCAGGTTCCGATACGTTCTCGCTAGCTTCTGTGAAAGAATCCTGTTCTTCCTCAGCAGAACTTTTCTCAGGTTCTGCTTCGGTTTTCTCCTCGGTTAAGGAGAGCTTTTGGAGAGACTCCTCGATAATGGGGAGCGGAGTATTTTCCAGTATCAACAAGTCGACAAGCAAGTTGATAACAACGTCATTTCTCAAGAATTCCAATAGTTGGGAGTTGTTTGACATCAATTCCTGTAGCAAGTCGCCCTCCTCCAAAAGTTTTGTGAGAGTTTCAGAAACCGCAGCTGTGTCTTTGCCGTCATGATTGATGTCGAAGTTTTCGAGGATGTTGGAGATATTGGAAAGTGAAGTGAAGCCATTACTTAGCTTCCAGAAAGATCCTGACATGATTGCAACTTTTTAGATCATAAAATTCGTAAACGGTGCGAGTAACAAGAAATCAGCTGGCGGGGTTATGACTGGAGTGAGTGGTCAGCAATTTGGGGAATATGCGAGTGGGCACTGGCGAACGGTAAAAGAAGGATAGAACGAGGATGCTGGAACACTCAGTAGCAAAATAACACCGGTGTGGGCAATGCCGAAGTTCCCTGTTTCCAGGAAGCAACAGACGCAACAGGTATCCAAGAATAGACAACACCTGGCAGCTGATGGATCGCGGGTCAGGCGTATCTGCTGGTATGTAAAGATTCTGGTTCACTTCCACGGGCAAGGATGTGAAAATGGGATAAGCCGGTATGCCCAGTTTCTGGTGGTTCAGTGAATGAGGATAATGAGGGTCACACTGAGCCTGAGTCGACCAAGGAAATTTTTTGTTCGCGCTCGCGCAGGTTTATGAGCGCTGCACGATTTGCTTCGGTGTCGGTCCCCTGGGTCCCCTAGGCCCACTAAAACAAAAAATTTTAAGGCGCCGAGGATTCGCAAAGGCGGTGACACTTGTAGTTGGGACGAAATGTGCTGCAAAAAAAGTTGGGTGCTGAAGGAAAACTATAAATAGGCCAAGAAATTCCACTGAGTTACATTGGTCCTGGGCGGGAAAACTGCAAATCTGGAAATACTCCCAGGCCCGTGGGTATACCAATTGCAACTACCACATACATTATACACAAACCCGTGCCACCCGTTAAGTGGTGGCTCAACGCTCGCCGCTACATTCGTACCGTGGCCGGTGTCATCTGACCACTTACCCTATTGGCACGATTCATACCGGACTGGGATCGTAAGGCTTGAATGTGCGCGTGTACGGATGCGAGGGCAAGCGCTTATAACTGCAAATTCGCGCCTCCACTAGACGATTGAGGCTATACACAAACAAGATCGGACATCAACAATGGCCCGAATGATGGTTTAAACCACGATTTGACGAAGATCCGAACGGCGGTCTAAGTAAATGCGTGTTTTGTGAGCGACTCTGTTTCGCAGGCAGAAGCTGCAAAACATATTTGGGGAGCCATTGGGAATCTAGTTGCGTAAAACTAACTGACAAGTATATGCTTCTGTCTGGAAGCGGATTATCTACAAGTCTCGACCTTTCTCATTCAAATATGATTGCTTTGCAATGATGGAGCTCAGTATATGGATCTGTTGTTCCTGTACATAACCCTCATTAAAGGATGTACGGGTGCAGTCTCAAGTCTTGCAAAAGTGAAGAAATTCTTTGGCTGTCTCCCCAACCAAATGTTCACGTCAGCTTTCAGAAGCAGCACCCGCCTGCTCTCATCGTTTGCGCCTCTCAGAAATGCGGTGGCACGGAGTAAGGCTGCTGACTTGACGCCTTTGAAATTTGACTCCAACGGCAGCTCCGAGTTGTACGCCGTTTGCAAAATTCACAATATCCCATACATGGTCACTAAGGGCGACAAGTTGGTTTTGCCATACAAGATCAAGAACCACGTTGTTGGCGATGTTCTTAAGTTGAATAATGTTACGACAATCGGCTCCAGAAACTTCACATATAACGATGACAATGGGATTCCGGAATCAGCATACGAGTTAACTGCCACGCTAGCCGAAATCACTAGAGAGCCCAAGTATCAGGTCTACAAGAAGAAGCAAAGATGCAGAAGATTGAAGACGGTGGACGTTGAGCCATTCCAGACGCATTTGGTCATTAGCGAGTTGAAATTGGCATAGGGCAGGAACATCCATCATGTAAATAGCAAATGTACAGTAAACGGATAAGTGAAAATGTGTATTACTCAGTGGTGCGTCATGGGCTTCTTGGAGTTGAATTTGATTGTCCGCCCAAGCTTGCTCTCAAGAAACTTGTAGTTAATGTCGATGCTCATGAACAGATGGCGCAACAACTCCTCAGCAGTAGGTCTTTTTTCAGAATCGATTGTGAAACATTTGTTCAAAAAGTCCTTCGCTTCATCGCTTAATTCCTCAGGAATTGGCGGCGCAAGCTTGGTTTTTCCGATTTTGTAGATGGCACTTACCACTGCCTCGTTAGACCAAGGTCTCTGACCAGCAAACATTTCCAAAACCACGCATCCAAGCGACCAAATGTCAATCTTGGCACTGTAACCCTGCTTCTTGTCCTCCACCATACTATGGATGACCTCCGGTGCCATCCAGAAAATGGTACCCTGCATCGACATCTCAGCGTTGTTACTGTAGATGTCCTGGGATTTCTTGGAAATGCCAAAATCCGAAATTTTGCATGTGCCGTCGATCTCAAGCAAGAGGTTGTCAGCTTTCAAATCTCTGTGTAGGATTCCATTGGAGTGCAAGTACTTCAAACCCTCAAGTACTTGTCGCGTGATGAATCTAACAAGTGGTTCGTCGAACTTGCCATACGACTTCAAACACGATGAGATCGAGCCACCAGCAACGTACTCCAAGAACAAACTGTATGTGTTCTTCTTTTGTTCAAATCCTAGATATTGAACAATGTTCAAGTGATCCAAATCTTTCATAGTTTCCACTTCCTTGTGGAGAGCCTCCAATCCTTCAGAATTCTTGGCAGCCTCACGGTGAACGATCACTTGCTTCACCGCAAGCATTTCTCCTGTGGTCACATTAAGTGCCAAGTAAACAGACCCAAAGGAGCCTCTGCCGATCAACTCACCCTTAATCCAAGCGAACTCCTCGAAGTTTCCACTTGAGTTTCTCATTCTACTCACAAATCCCTTGTCAATCTCGGCAGACGTAACTTCCACAACTTTCTGGCCCCACAATTTGGTGTTTGATCTGTGAAGAGAAACAGGTGTGACAGACTTCTCTCTATAGGCAACATGACTGTTGGCCGCTTCTTGAACAGCTCTTTGACTGGCCAATCTCTTGATCCTCGCTTCATTGGCAACAATACGGATTGTTTTCATCCGCCGACGTAGCTTGGGCCCATCACCGTAGAATATCTCATCCCCAGTGCCTTCCGTAGGTGGATTGATAGGCGAGATGTTGGCATTTGAGAAGGTCTTAGATATGGACACCTTCCTCGAGGCTGGCAACGACGAAGCTGCAGATATTGCAGGTGCAATATCTGCGGACGCATCGATGATAGGCTTATCAAGGTTAGTATTCGGGAAATACTTCTCAAGATTATTGTAAACTTCCTCCACTGGTGGTCTCACGTTCATTTGGTGGAGCCCTTCCGGCTTGGAGAGTCTCTTTGCTGGTTTTTTCATGAAAAACTCGTCATCATCGTCATCATCGTCTCCAATTTGTTGTTGAGCGTGCGAACCCTGCAACTTGGAGGAGCTGGGAAGTGGCTTCACAAAGAAACTGTCATCATCCAGGTCATTGAAAGAATCAGTTCCCGACGTGTTCGATCTTTGCGATTGAGGAGCAACGAACTCCGGAACTCGGTCGAAATCAATGACATTTTCCGAAAATGCACTGCTTCTGCTCGCGCTGCGAGCTCGTGAGTCTCTCCTTGTGGAAAGCCTAATCGACAGAGTACTATCTCCCAGGTAGAATGTCTCCGACCTGAGTGACGGAGCAGGCAGTGATTTGATACTGGACATGCTGAGCTTGTTGCTGATTTTCAAGGAGTTTGCCTTTGATGGTGGAGGTGGTGCTTTTCTTTTGGCAACAAAACTACCGGTTTTGTCGAGTTCCGACCCAGGCGATGAATTGCCAGAATGAATGTCGTTTTTGAACACATTTTGCCTCACCGACATTGACGTATTAGCTGACAAGCCATCATCTTTCAATGCGCGAATGGTCGATGCAGATATCGGAGAGACAGCTGAGTCGCTCACCGAGGACGAGTAGATGTTTGGGATCAAACGTGGAGCCTTCGAATCTGTCGATACCTGTCTCCGTTTGTCGAAATCGATTTCTCTTCCCTCCTTCCGAACAACGCTAAATGAGCCACCATTATCGACAACGGGTCTCGGAGGTTCCTTCACATTCTGAACCTGTGTCGTGTTGATAAGCGGCAACTTCTTCTGCTTTGAATTCGCGTTATTGATTGGAGCTCTCTTGTTAAGAGGAATTGATAGATTGAGAGGAAGAAATTCGGGCATTCTCTCAGATTGTTTCTTGGAGTGGTCATCTCGAGTAGCTGTGTTTTCCGAAATCTTCTTAAGCAGTTCTTGTTCTTTGAAGTTTAAGTAGTCCACATTCTTATCTCTCGAATCTTGTAACAAGTACTGAGGAGTTGCAGGATACAATTTTCCATTGTTTTCACCACTTGTATCGAATGACTTGGAGTCCGAGGAGGTACTTGAAAATGTGCCTGTTCCAAATGGTGAGTTGATGCTCTGCGATATTTTGATCTTAATGAAAAAGTCCTGGTGTACAGCCAGGAGAAGCACGTCGTCACTCATTGGCTCACCCGGATTTGCGTTGAAGTCGGTTAGGTGGAACGTTATGGTACCGATATCAAGGATATCGAGAGCTCTGTAGAGTTTCCTTTTCAACAGAGCAACGTCAGACATATCATTAGCATCCAATGTGGTAGGCACGAAAGAGCAATTGTCTTTGGTCAACATAACGAGCTTATGGTGGTTTGTGACCACTGATCTCGGCATGGGGTAGTATTTTGGATCAATGGCATCCTTCTTACTTTCACCACTAACAGATCGGGTCGACAGTTTGGTGCTTTCAATTGGAGAAACCAAAGCCTCTTCCGATGTGATCACACTGGCACTCTTGGCTGACTTGGGCGACTTGGGTGAACTGACTGCTTCTTCATGAGGTTTGGGTAGAAATTGTGACTCCGGCCTTGAAGGAATGATGCTTTTGACGACTGGTTCTGACTTCTTAGGAGCAAGTGAAGGGAAACCATACACGCTCTTCCTGTTGGATGAGGATTTGCTGGAAGTTGTGCTTGAGGAGGACTGAACTTGCTTGACAATTCCGACAGCCTTATCACCACCGTATTTCCGCAATGTGCTGAAAAGCCCGCTCTTCCTGGAACCCACGGTGTTCGCACTCGTCGGTACACTTTCGAGTGAGGTCTTTCCCGTAACGCTGGATGCGCTGATGGGCGACTCTTTGCCCGAGTCAGTAGAGGAATTCCTATGATGCTTGCGGAAAAATTTGTGGGAATGCACCTGCTCTTTGTTCATGGATTTCATGCTTGAAGGGTCGACATATGAGTATGGCCTGGGCTTCATTCCTGGAGCAGTGCTGGATGGAGTCCATAAAGTCGAGGACGACTTTCTGTTCTCTGCCTTTGCCTGTGGATCTAGATCAGGAGGACTCAAGGTGCTGTTGGATGGCGTCGCCCGCACCGAGTCATCAGACTCAGAATTGAGAAGCGTGATGAACCGCTCAACCACAGAGTTGTGACCATCTATGCCCAAGCTATGGCTGAACTGCTGCCACACGGGAGAATTCGAGTTGTAGTTGCCCAATTCCAAGAATCTGTTCCCCGAGATCTCATTTCTTCTGAAAGTCTCTTTCCAAGACTCGTTAAAACCGTGGTAGTCTAGCCACGCCAAGACGTTCCCCATCAGCCACTTGCTCAGCAAGCTCAGAGAGGGCACAGCCTGCGTGCTCATGGCGTATCGAAGGAACCTCTGGTGTCCATTGTGTTTCAGATTCGTCAACGTGGACGAAGTGGATGCTACCGAAGTCGTCGACGACTCCGAGTTGTTTCGGTTGTGGTTTTGCAAAGGCGGCCGCGAGAGACCTTGCGCAGAATCCTGGGAATTGTGGCCCCATTCAGCAGGAAGAGCACCCAGTGCATTCCCTGACGGAGGATGGAAAGTGACAGGACCCCTGGAGTCGTGCGTTTTGACTTTCCCGAGGGCCAACAGACTGGTGCTGTAGTCGTAGTTGCCAATGATCAGGCCAATCACGTTCGAGTTGAGCGATGTGGACAACGATTTTTGCGGCAGGCTCAGGTGGTGAGCGCTGGCGCGCAGGGCCAGAGAGTTCAGTGCTAGCAGGCCCCTTGGGCTCACGAACTCGCCGTTGTTCTCGAATCCGTCGTCAGACAGATTCAAGTCTCCAGTCTCGGTGCGCACGGGAGACACCGCAATGACCGAGTCATCTGCCTCGGAGAAGCTGAACAGGTTGCCATTATTCTTTGGAGGCGGGTGGTAAAGGTACTGCTGTGGGGGTATCTGTGGGTGAATCTGTGGGTGAATCTGTGGGGGTAGCTGTGGAGGTAGCTGTTGAGGTAGCGGAGCATTTGGCTGAGCATTTAGCTGAGCATTTAGCTGAGAATGTAGCTGAGGAATCATCTTCGGGGAGGGTGCTGTGGGTGGCAGTGCCTGAGAGCCCGAATGTGTCGCTGCCAAGTGGCTGTTCTTTTCATTGGTGGCATCCCGCTGGTGGTCACCTAGCGATTCGCCTCGAGATCTTCGAGGTCGAAAGTGAGGGTCATCGGTTGCAAGTTGAGGATCATCAGATTCTGGCGGTGCTCGCGAGCGGCGGCGAGTGCCCATGCCAATGTCGAACACCGGGTACGGCGCAGATGAGCCTTCCTGGCTGAAAAAATTGAAACTGTCACCCGGCAGAGGAAGCGGTCCGTGGTTGGGAAGGGCGTCTTTTGATCTTATGGTGGCATCGTCAGACACAATGCGGGGCCCCGACTGTGGGTAAGAAGCCATGTTTTCTGAGGGCGGGCGTATTCGCTGGTACTCGTAGCTGACCGAGCGGCGCTCATTTGATGGTTGCATGTTTGTTTTTTGGCCACACGGGAAGGTGGGAAGGTGGTAAAAATAGCATTCGCACTTGCGCACACTGCACTACATATGGAGATTAGGTGTGGAGATGGGAGGTGATGCGAGGTGAGGTTACTGGTGCGAGCATGGATTTGGGATGGCCAATTTTAGGCACGCGAGCGATTCCATTCATTAGTGATTGAGCAGGCGACTTCGACCGTTCACATACAAAGAGGACACACGACACAATGTGGGCTTACGATGCTGCGAGTGCACAATGCAACTGCGTGAAAGGTGCAGTTCATACACAACGGCGAACCAAGCTGAAAGCGACTGGAAATACGACCACAGGCTGTTCAGGGCGGAGTGGGTCGCATCGCATTTGGAGTCGCATTTTGAAGTGGCCGGCTGCATGATTAGAGCGCGCACTTCGGGTCCAGTTTTCTCCCCACATCCAGGTAGGTGTCAAATCAGCGAAGTCTGGTTCTGCGAACAAGTCAGATTATGCCAACAAGTCAGGTTATGCAAAAAAGTGATTAGGCAATCCACAATTACACCTAAAATTGAACCAAGCAAGGCCCCCAATCAAGAAGCAGGTCGGGCCGCATGTCACGTGTGCATCAACGCCAGAGTAGACACTGGTGTCACTGCCGTCTTTATCTTTAGTACTGGTTGTTCGCACTAACCTACACACTCACCGATCATCTCCAACTCGCGTCCCAAAACATGCACATATAGCGATGGCCCGCACGCTCCTCCATGATACCGTGAAAGAACTACATAATCTTCTGCAACTACCGAACTCCACTCCCCTACACCAGTTTGACGCCCAGCTACGACATGCGGTGCACAATGTGTTCACCTTACTTGGACTCTCGTCCCGACAACCGCATCGGCTAGATATCTCCACATCGGTGTTCGAGCCGTTTCTGCTAGTCTATTTCGTCCATGGCGGCGCAGCGGTGCAAGACGTGGATTTCGATAACGACAACATCTACCTGTTTTTGAAAGACGACACGGCGTCAGCGCTGTCATCCACTTCGTTGTTTGACCAGCTCCTCACCATTTTGGCAGAACCACATAGCGAAACCCACCGGCTGGCCCGGCTCAAGCAAACGTACGCGCGGGTAATTGCCAGATTCTCGGAGTTAGTGCAATTCTTCCTCAAGTTGCATCGGAATACGAAAAATGAACTTCAGGAGCTCATAGTGAGATGCTTCGCATACGAGTACTCGTACTACCTGAAACTTAAATCGCAATTGGATGAAGAGCAACCAGACAATGGCTCGCACCGCATGGTGCTGGCTTTGGATAGCTTCATTCGGAAAAATCCCCAGGATGAGTCCTTGGATACTGACTCGCTCTTCACTGACGACCTGGATCACGGATCCTTTCTCAACGAGAATGCACTCGGCTTTGAAAGCCTGGATCCGTCTTTTGCAAAATTGTACCAGGTATTTTTCCAGCTGGCTCTTGTCAAGTCTCTGGGCTCATTCTATCAGGACTCGTCATCTTACGTGAAGGTGATGATTGAACTCTTCAAAAGCTCGTATGGCATCGATTACTTTGAGCGTGATACGCAGAGAGTCCACGACCTCAAGACTGTCAACATATGCCAGTTTTTCTTGGGCTCAGATGACCCAGAACAGGGGTTCACCGCAGGATTTGTTCCAGCTCGGTTCCAAGAGCTAGCCCGGAACATCATCGAGGAGATCTACGAGTCTTCGAGGCTCCAGCACATTGCAGAGAGCATGTCCGACTTGCGGGTATCAGATGAGACCAAAAACCAAGGGGCCTTCGAACTTCTGCAAGATGAGCTCGTTGAGTTGATCTCCAATTTGAAAACTGTGGTATCTGTGCTAAATGAGTATGGACTTGGATTTGACCCGAACTTTTCGGGTGCTTTTCGCAGCTATCTCTACTTGGTGTGTGAGGTTCACGACGATCTGGCAAGCCCGGAAGATATTGCGTATATCACTGAGATCACAAAAACTGTGGCTACGATCGTGAATTTCGAGAATCACGGGAATGAAATGGAAAGCGATTTCATTCAAGAAACTGTTTATCGGCTTCTTGGTATGCAATCGAGGCTACTTACAGCGGGTGCTGACCTGACGTTACTCATGAGAGCTGCCTTCAAAGAGGTCGAGGTCAATGGTAACCTCTCCAGACGGGTGCTCACTGAGTGGAGTCATAGATTGCTCGAAATCATACAGTTGGAGGCTGTCAAAAGCGTTGAACTCACAGTGAGAACCGAAAAGACGCTCAAAAAAAGAATGCTTTCACTTTGGTATAACAAACGTGTGCGGAATCAAAAGATTTTATCACAGGCAGCCATTTTCAGCAACAAGAGGACACTCTCCAATTTTCTCACATCTTATTGGCTAAAAAGGATAATTGTCATTGCAAACGCAAGCAACGAGGCGGATTTGCAGAGTCTCAGACCCTTTTTAGCGTTGTGGAAGTCCAAGCATCGCCTTTCCGAGGAAAACTTAAAAGAGGTGGCAATGCAGTCGAATATGAAACTTGAACAGCACATGCTCAACTTGTGGCTTGCTAAATCTTCGACGTTATATGAGCTCCATCAGACCGCTCAAGAATTTCGCCAGAAAATCAGCAAAAAGAATGACAAGAGAATCAAGTCCGAAGTGTTCAGCGCAATTCTGGAAAGATTCAGGTCGCGCGGCAAGAGAGATACTGGTTATTTTCCTGATGACGACAGCTTGTCACAAAAATTGGCTCAGCTTGGAGAACGAGAGAAAAATTACACTATCAAAAAGACCTGGGATTTTTGGATTCATAAACTTCAAATTGCACAGAGCTATGAAGACTTGGCCTCGTCTAAGAAAAGGCGACATAAAAAACATGCGTTCGAGCTTTGGAAGAAGCATTACCGTATGAAGCATGCTGCCGCGGGATTCGAGAGACAGAGAAATAAAGTATTGTTGTCATTTGTTTTGACGCGCTGGAATATGGTCACGGTGGACAGAAAGAAAGGAGATTTGCTCCACATCAATCATTTAAAGAAACGAGTGATCGATTCCTGGAGATTGAATCGATTGGGGTCTGATACTCGAGCCAAAGTTGACGAGCGGCTTCTTAGATCGATGTTTAAGACATGGAAGCTCAAGTACCACTTTGTTGGGCTTTCTGAGAAGTTTGACAGCAAAATCAAGGTGCAAGCGCTCGATACTTGGGTGGACAAGGTGCAGCTTAATACCCACAACCTTGACTCGGCTATCAATTTCCAGGAGAGATATTTGAGGGAAAAAGCATTGAGGCTGTGGTGCTCCAAGAGTCAATTGATGGTGGAACTGGAAAGAATCGCCGATCTCAATTTCCAAAGGAAGCACTTGCTCAAACTTGTTCAGTCTGGCCGGCGTATCAGAGCATACTATGATAAGGCAGATCAGTACTTGGATGATAGACCTTCTGTCTCCGATAAGATATCGCTTCAAGCTGTCATGGTCAAATGGAGCGAGAGATACATGAAAAATTTTGACTCACACACCCTGAAAGCATTGCAATCATTTGAACAACATGTCAGAGTGCCTGGAATCATGTCGGTATACTTCTCTCACTGGAGGACCAAAAGGTCAAATATCGATCGAGCCAAACTGCAACTAGAAAGGAGGTTGCGACAGCATTTAAAAACAAGCTCTACCAGGCGCTCTTACTTTGAGCTCTGGACTGAAAGATTGCAGGAAAGACTCGACGATGATCACAAGAGCTCGAAATTTTATGAGAACCTTCTACATAAGAGGTATTTGCTTGCGTGGTACGAGAAATATGCGACAGATGTGGAATACTTAAACGATGTTGCACAGCAAATTATCGATAAAAAGGATTACTTGAAGATGGTTGACTACTTACGGACTTGGAATTTGCGGTATATCAAGAATGTCCAGCGGAATCAACAAACTTGTGAGATTTTTGCTAAGAAATGGGAGAAAACACACATGCGCTCAATGCTTGAGCTTTGGTTGCATAAAACCCGACACAAACCTGGTGACGCGGCCGATAATGATTACACAGATGCAAATACCAGTTTCGGGAGCATTTACTCGCCCCTTGCTAAGAAAAATCGGGGAGTTCTTTCTGGGCCAAGTCTACTTGATGAGCAAAGTTATCTTAGCACTCCCGTGAAGAAGCAGACGGCCAAGAACTTTCTCACGCCATTTTCCAAAACGAAAGGACCCAGTCCTACAAGACTACAGGAAACTAATCAAAGGATGAAGTTCGATAGAATGGACGCTTTGACCACGCGATATAGACTGGCAAAGGATGGTGCATCACGATCAGCGATTTTGCGAACTACCAGATCGACCAGGCTCCCTCCACCGCAAGCAACAGTTGCAATTCCTGAACGGCCCCCAGCACCAATGTTCGATGTTGCCTCATCAAGGAGCGTGTCTCCAAATGCAAGTTCATCACCGGCGTTCACTCCGAGGCTCCTGAAAGACTCCACGTCATCTTCTTCCTTGGATCACACAATTTTGTCAACCGCCAAAAGGCTCCATAAAATTAGGCCCCTAGTCGTTCCTCCAGCGGAAGACGACTTACAGGAGTTGCAATATTCGTCGGCTAGTGAACTCAAACAGAGGCTACTATCTCCAACCAGACCAGACATATTCAATGCAACTTGAGATAGTTGGCGTCTAACTTTCCAAGGATGGGAACGATTTCTCGACAACCTCCTGTTCAACTTGTTCCTCGATGTCATCGAGCTGTTCGTTAATCTTTTCATTGATCGTCTCTGGCTCAATGTCTTCCAATGGAGGTTCTTCGCGTCCGGCAATCACTGCCTCCTCCTCTCTGGCCTCGACTTCTTCTTTCGTGTCCAGGATAATTAATGGCAAAGAATCTTCAGCAATCCGCTTGTAGACGTAGAGGAAGTCCTTCAAGTGGACTGCGCGCTTTAAGATCAGCTCGATGGTGTCGAGTTTGCCCTCTTGCAAGTCCTTCCATATTTCGGCGAAGACCGCATTTCTGTATGATGCGTCCACATAGATTCGGTTCAAGTTGATCAAAAATGATGGCACATTGACGCCCGCAAACGCTGGGACCACAGTAAGGGTCTCCCAGTGAGTTGGATCGTAGACAATCAACTCGCTATCACGTGGAACAGACATGTCAACCAGAGTGATCAAGTAAGAAAAGTCATTCCACTTGCGAGCCAACTCTTGCGGTTCTTCTGTCTTGTCGAACTCGATGAGAGAGGTATGTAATTCAGTAAACTTGGTGATACCAGTCATGCAAGAAGCGACATCCATGTGCACCACAATTGGCTCCTTTGGGGTGTGCAGCTCGAGGTAGGAGTTCAAGAACCCAATGGCAGCACCTCCAGGGTAGTTGAAGCTCGAAATGTAAGCCATGAAAAATGAGAAGACAAATGAGACAATCATGCTCAAAAACATCATCACAAGCAAGAGCTTATGGGCCAACAGGTTCGAGCGTTTGCGGAGAAGGTAGTTCAAGCCATTTGCAGCCAGTAGAGTGGCGACCGGAATGATGTAAACGATGAACCGCCATTCCTTGTGTGGTTGGAATGACATGATCGCAACATAGATGACCGAAGCAAGAAACAAGATTCTCAAAGAGTGTCTGGCTGGATGGCTAATAACAATCTTCTGGTCATCGGTGATCTCAACTGGCTTTCCATCATAAGCGGGGTCCGAGATGAAACCCAACAACGACAAGACAAGGACGTGAGGAGGGCGGAAGAAATTAGCAATGTACTTGGTGAAGTAAGCGCCGTAAGGCTCAACTCCCCAGTTGACAGACTGGCCATGCAAGATGTTGAACTTGAAGCCCTCAAATTCCGGTACAAGCCAACGACCCCAGAAGTAGGAGTCGACTCCGGCCGTCAATGCCAAGCCAACCAAATTTCCAGCAGTCAACAAGAAAGTGTTGGTGAAAATGTTCGACTGGCCAAACACCACTGACGAAACGAGAGCAATCACTCCACCAAAAACACCGATCTCCAATCTAAAGATGATGCCGGTCAATCCCAACCATGTCAATCCAGACATGTCACCAACAATCAACTTGCTCAAACTGTAAGAGACCAAAGGCAAGGCAATAAAGTTGGGCAAAGCTCGTGTGCTGTAGAAGTTCAAGTGGAATTGGGAAATGAGCAAGAGGGTGAAGAAAAACCCAGTGAGGCCCTTCACGGAAGCCTTTCTGTCTGCAAATACAATCTTGTCCAAGCTTCTGCGAATGGCAACGAGCCCGAAGATGTTAGCAAGGCCCAAAACTGCTCTGACAAGTATCTGAACGTTCAACTGTCCAAGCTCTCCGTCCACTATCAATGAGGACCCCTTAATCGTCGTGTAGACATAGTCAATTGCCTTGACAGCGCCTGCCAACACCAAGCTTCCGATGAACGTGCGAGGCACCACTCCTGGGAACGAGACGTGGTCGTAGTTCTGCAAAGTGTCAAGTGGAAATATGCCGTGGTTCAAGATGTCGTGAACGGCTTGCATGTTGAATGACTCCTCCACCTTAGTGTATGGGGCAAGCAGCAAGTAGAGTGCCACCACTCCAATGAGCAGCGCATCCAAGATCCACACTGATTTCATAATGATGGCGTTGGAAAATGGTGATGGATCGGTTCAGAAGTCCGTGGCGGGTGCAAGCTTGTGCAGGCACTATCATGAGGGAGCCGTACGATGAGACGGCAATAGAGACAAAAGTTCAAGAAGGTGAAAGAGTGGACGATTTCTGAGAAGAGCATCAAAACCTCAACCCAGAAGTAGCGTCTATACTTGGGGCGATAACCACAGATACTCGCACATGTGCTCACTTTAGCCGAGTGTATCACCGCAGCAATTGGGTGCGGACTTCTGCCCCGCAAAAGTGAAAAACTGACCCGCTCTTCCGATCCCAAATGGATGATATCCCCGACTTGGTAGAGGAGCTCCCTCCAGATTTCACCACCAAGCCTCTGTACCTAGCCACAGTGGAAGATGTCTCGGCGTTTGCCCCCAAGGAGGAGAAAACCGACAAGATCCCCATCACCATCATCACAGGGTATTTGGGGTCCGGCAAGTCCACGCTTCTCGAGGCGATCGGACGAACTTCAAACAAAAAACTCGCCATCATCCTCAATGAGTTTGGAGACACCGCTGCCATTGAGAAATCGGTCACGATACGCGACGCCGACAACGGGAGTGTTCAGGAATGGCTCGACTTGGGGAATGGGTGTCTCTGTTGCACAGTGAAGGACAACGGGGTGTTGGCGATCGAGAATTTGATCCAAAATTCCAAGGACAAGATCGACTACATCCTTTTGGAGACCACCGGCGTTGCAGACCCTGCCCCCATCGCGAAAATGTTCTGGCTAGACGATGCACTCGCTTCAAATGTCTACATCGACGGAGTGGTCACTGTGGTCGACTCATACAACATCTTGACATGCTTGGACGATGTTGGAGGGCACTGGCACCGATCGAACAACCATTTGATCGCTGCTTCGGAGGCTGAAGCAACGCCAGAGAAAATAGACGAGGAATCTAGAATGCTCAAAGAGGGTATCACCACGGCACACCTACAGTTGGCGCTAGCCGACACCATATTGTTGAACAAAATCGACCGCGTGGAGCATCTCCCTGGCCATTTGGAGAAACTCAAACAGCGTATCCGGTCGATCAATTCGTCGTCGCCAATATATGAGACCAAATTTGGTGACATCCAATTGGACAAGATCTTGGATTTGCATGCGTTCGAGGCAACGGCTGACAAAGTTGCTCGGCTGGTGAGTGCCATCACAGATTCTCTGTACCACGACGATCGAATCACGACCATCGCCGTCGGCTTTCCGTTCTTCGAGAATCTGGACAACTTCCTGAAAGTCGAGCAGTTCTTGCAGTACGTTTTGTGGGAGGGCAAGGTTGCCGATACGCCGGTAGAGGTTCACAGAGTGAAGGGTATCCTTGTGTGTGGGCTGGATGTTAGGGTGATCCAAGGTGTGAGAGACACCTATGAGATCATAGAGGGTGCGACTCTCCATGAGGACATCCATTGCAACAAGATTGTGCTCATTGGGAAAAACTTGGTTCATGAGGACGTCGCACGCGAGCTAGAGAAAGCGCTTCAATAGAATGGCACGACACATGGTTTTTCCATATGTAAAATTTGGCATGTCCGGCGTGGAGTTCGTGTGTGTAGCACAGGTTATCATTTTCGCAACCAGACTAACCGTTCTGCGGAGATGTGAAAACATAGCACCAAAATTCAAATACCGCTCAGCACGAGAATTGAAGACAACGACCAGAAAAGTACCGCTTCACATTCCACACCCGGAGAATTTACTTTCAAAACAGTAAATTTACTTCTAAGTAGTCCTCTCTACCACTCTTCCTGCCCACCTACTGGGAGTGCACATTGCAAAAAACATTTCCATCTCCAGAGACCCTACACGCTGTGAACCAAGGTAGCCATGTCGGACGAAAAAAAAGTAACCGAGCCGGTGGTGGAGACCGCGAAAAAGGCCAAGAAGAGCTGGTCAAACCCAGCGCTCGCAGCCATGGGTATCCCCAGAATATCTCTCCCGTCGAGAAACTGGATGATCTTCTGGACAGTGCTCGCCACTGTTGGCGGGGGCATTTACTACGACAAGCACCAGCAGAAGCAAATCAGAGAGAAGTACATGCAGCAGGTCAGACAGTTGAGCGAGGAGTCATATGCGTCGGACCGCGTGCCCCGCAAGCTCTCCATTTTCATAGCACCTCCCCCAGATGACTTTCTCGAGGAGTCATTGAAGCACTTCCGCCGGTACATCAAGCCGATCTTGAACGCAGCAGCTATTGACTACGACATCTACACCGAAGGAAGACAGGGCGAGATCCGGTCGCAGGTGGCAGAGAAAATGAGACAGTTGAGAAGGAAAGCCCTTGAGGACGAGCAAAAGAAAGAGGAGCAAGCCCGTCTTGAGGCGTACTCGAAGTCGTGGAGCAAATGGATCAAGGAGGACGTGCCCAACGTTTTCAAGAAGCTCGGAAGAAACAAGGACGAAGAGGCCGAGGTTTTGGTCGATAGACACGAGTTATACACTCCAGCAGACGTGCTCGGACTCTACAAGATTTTCGATCCCTTGCAACCAGTCAGAGATGACGTGAAGGATGCTGTGCACACTGGAGGTGTGATCTGCGTGGGAAGAGGGTCCTACAAGGAGTACGTCAATGGTATACACGAGGGACTCTTGGGCCCCTTGGAGAAGCCCGAGGAGAAGATAGAAGAACCCAAGATTGAGCCACTTGACAATGATGCTGAATCCGACAAGAAGGAAGATAAAGTGGAGATTGACGACTTTGGCCAGAAAGACGAGGGCGAGCAGAAGAAACAGGAACCAATTCCAAAGCCATACATCAGAGCTACTGAGTATGAATCCGCAGAGTTGGCACCGGAATTCGATTTCGCAAACACTGTTCGTGACGACAAGAACGTGCCGCTCTTGTTCGAGCAGCCACTTTACGTTTTTCAAGTTCCAAGGCTAAGTGGAATTGCAAACTGGCCAAGAAAAATCTACAGGTTCTTCACAAAGAGAGAGCTTGCAGAGTCTGTGTCATCGCAGACCTTGGCTATCGTTTATGGTGAAAGTCGACCTTTCGAGTTTAAGGATAGGTTTCTCTGTAAAGAAGAAGAGTTGGACTGGCCAAAGAAATGGGTGGAGAGAGGAAAGAGCAAGAACAGTGAATGGGTTCAAGAGCTTGAGGTTGACAACAGGATCGGTGATCGTCTCAGGGTGTTCGAAAACTCGAAATAAGTTCATGTAAATAGACGAGGAGATTAGACAAATCTTTCAATCGATTCACTAATACCACTTCATGAGAATTTTGGTAACGTATTGTGTAGATAAATTTCTTTTGGTCCACTTCATGGACTAGTTGACGATCTTATGTAACCAGTACTGCGATTTAACGACCTCAAAGTCAGCCTTCAATGTTGTCTCACTTGAGCTTCCAACATATACTGTGTAAGATCCAGCCTCGGAGGCCCACTTCGATCTGAGCTCGTCCCAGAAAGAAGTCACCTCTTTGACATTGAGTTCGAAGGTCACGGTTAAAGTGGAGCCTGCGTTCACTTGTAACTTCTTGAAAGCTCTCAACTCTTTGACAGGACGTTGCACGCGAGAATTGTTAGCTCCAATATAAACTTGCACAACTTCCTGGCCAGTCGCTTGGCTTCGGTTGGAGATTTGCAACTGGATACTCAAATTCTCCTCTCCGGAAGTTGTCTGAAGATCGTACAACTTGAAGTTGGAGTAGCTCAATCCATGTCCAAAGGGGAACGAGACCTGTCTTTTGGCCTTCTCGTAGTACCTGTACCCGACGTAGATATCCTCACCGTAGAGAACCCTACCATTATCGGTGGTGTTATTGACGAAACTTGGGGTGTCCTCGAATCGAACAGGGAAACTCAATGGAAGCTTGCCACCGGGGTTCACGTCACCAAACAACACGTCTGCAACACCGTTCCCGGTTTCATTTCCTCCATAAGAGCTCCATACTAACGCGGAAACGTACTTCTCCCATGGAAGCTCCACTGGAGTTCCCGACTGGATCCAAACGACAGTTTGAGGATTGGCTTTGGCCACTGCCTCAATGAGTTTCCCACTGAGCCCAGGAATCCTCAAGTGAGTTCGATCTGCTCCCTCGCTTTCATAATCTTTGTTGAGCCCAGTAATAATAAGGACTTGGTCGTACTCTTTGGCTCGTTCAGCTGCGTGAGCAATTGCCTTTTCAGGATCAATGTCTAAGACCCCTCCGAAAATGAGACCGCCACCGCCAGTGAAGGTTGGGTTTCTGGTTCTGAGGAGTTCGGAAGTAGCAGCAGAGCCAAACTCAATGCGCAACTTGTAAACTTGGCCCTTCTTTACCTCATAGGTCCCTTTCTCTTCCACCGTGCCCAATCCGTAGAAAGAGTCACCGGCCCTTTGATTCTCAAAATTGCTCACCACCAAATTACCGTCAAGGTATAGCTTGGCGGTTCCACTAACGGCGATACCAAACCTGTACGTTCCTGTGAACTTTGGAACAAAGTTTGAGGTGATCTCGATGTAGAATTTCGAGGACTTCAACTTGGGGTTGACGTAGTCGTTCATGCGGAAATAGCTGATGTCTCTCAAATTCAACACTTCGAAAGGCTCCCTTTTAGGGTCGTCAAAAGACTCATTTGAGATTTTCAATGTCGCTCCGTTCTTCGCCGGGTCGTTTTCAAGAAACAATTCTTCCTTCAAGCTAGGCAGATACAAATGGTTGTAAGCACCTATCGCGTACTCGACATTCTCGCCGCCAAGTTTGTCCTGAATGGCGGCAAGTGGGGAGACAGTGTATGAGGGGCTCGACAAGGCCGAACCTCCTCCCGAATAGGCAGCATACGTTGCGTTTGGACCAATGACCAAGGTCTTAGTGTCTTTTTTGAAAGGAAGAATTGAGCCCTCGTTCTTCAAGAGAACGGCACTTTCTGCAGCCGCTTTCCTGAGAAGAAGTTTGTCCTTCGGTGTCACTACATCTTTCTCGGGGAGGCTCTTCTCTGGATGCTCGAGGTTCAAGTCCTCGGGGACAATGCCAGCCACACTTTTGACGAGAGTCAACACATTCCGAGCTCTCTCGTCCAACGTGTCGAGAGAGATTTTCTTCGAGAGCAACGCATGTTGCAACAATGGACCTCTCCACTTTGTAGGACCTGGCATTTCCAAGTCGAGCCCAGCATTGATGGCTTCGCTTGTTGAGTAGGTGCCTGTCCAATCGCTCATCACCAAACCTTCCCAACCCCACTCTTTGCGCAAGATGTCATTCAAGTAGATGGGGCTTTCCGAAACATGCACACCATTGACCCTATTGTAGGAGGTCATGATGGCCCGTGGGTTGGATCTGGCGATGGCAACTTCAAACGCCTTCAAGTAGATTTCCCGCAACGCCCGCTGGGTGATAATCGAGTCGCTGGCAAGTCTATCGTTTTCCTGGTCGTTGGCGACAAAGTGCTTCAAGGTGGCTGCCAAACCTTTCTCCTGAAACCCATTGATGTACGCGCCCGCCAACTCGCCCGCCAACAAGGGGTCCTCTGCAAAAGACTCAAAACCCCTACCTCCATTGGGGATCCTCTGGATGTTCAAAGTTGGACCAAGGATAACAGGGCTCAACTTCGCTCGGGCCTGCTCATCCAATAACCGTCCAACCTCATGCACCAATTCCACGTCCCAAGTGCTCCCCAAAGCAGTCTCGACTGGTACAGTTGCCGTTGGGGTGCTGTTGAAATGCTTAGCGCCACGGAGTCCATTGGGGCCGTCGGAGGTTTTAATGGAGGGGACGTTCAATCTGTGCACCGGAAATGTGCGCCAGTAGTCCGCTCCAGATGTCAAGCTGATCTTTTCCTCAAGAGTGAGGCGCGCAAGCACGTCTTCCACATCGAAAGTCATTGTTGGTGAAGAATATCAATTTTGGCCGAGTGTCAATGAGAACCAGAAATTCGTGGGATTCGTGTGAATTTTGCACTGGCGTTGAGCCACTTTAATAACCGGTATTAGCACATGTGGGGGTGTGGAAGCGCTTCCCGATTCGGAAGGCTTAATCTGCGGCGCATGCACCCACACCCGTCAATTTTATTGTTACCGTGCCACGAGGAAACGTCACATTGCCGATGAATGCCGGCGGAAGATCGCAGATCCGTTTTGGTGACGCTCTCAATTGCGCTATTCAGAATTGCATAGACTGAAACTTGGACGACGAAGCACCAGTTCGTGAAACGGTTTTTGTACTGTCGGCGGACTGTGGATTCACAGGTAACACACCAAAACGGCAAATGACGAATACGACTATAGAATAGGTTGCAGAGCCACCACTCTTGTCAAGCACTTATAAGACGGGCAAAATGCAAGTATGAGCGGGAAACAGTAGCCAAGGATGGGTGACAATAAGCTGGTGCAACTTCACTATGAGGAGGACTCATTAAGCAGTGGAACAGACTCCGACCCAAGACAAAGAGTCGCAGAGGCGGTCGCCACAACAGGGTACTTGACCTACGGCGAAGAAAAAAGACTTCTCCGCAAGATCGACTTTAAGATCATGCCGCTCTTGATCTTGCTCTATCTATGCAAGAACTTGGACGTCAACAACATCAGCTACCTCACCACCATGAACAAAGGCTCGGACCGATACGTGCTCACTGAGTTGGGAATGACCAAGGATGACTGGGCGTGGACTTCTACCACCTACTACATACCGTTCATCCTCTTTGAGATTCCCTCTACCATGCTACTTAAGAAGACCACCCCTAGAGTGCACCAGTTCAGAATTGCGTTCCTTTGGGGCACGGTCACTGCTTGTCAGGCGGCGGTATCCAACAAGTCCGGATTGCTTGCCTTGAGATTCTTGCTTGGGATGTTCGAGGCAGGCATGTACCCAGGGATGCTTGCGCAATTGGTTTATTGGTATCGCCCGGATGAGGTGTCTACACGGTTTGCCATTTTGGGTGTGTTGGGATCCTTTTCAAGCGTGTTGACTGCGTTCATCGTGTATGGACTCAGCTTCATCAACGGGAGGGCCAACTTGTCGGGCTGGCAATGGGTATTCTTGTTGGAAGGCGTGGTCACCGTCCTCTGCTCATTTGCCTTGTTTAAGTGGTTGCCAAACTACCCCGACGACTCGAAGTGGTTGAGCGAGGAGGAGAAAGCGTATTTGGTGGCTCGTCTTCCTCCTCTGGCTCCGAAAGCAACCGATAAGGATTTTGTCGCCCGCGACACCTGGGAGGCTATCAAGAAGCCCAGCACGATATTTCTCACCTTGTTGAAGATGTTCCAGAGTGTAGGCTCCTACGGACTTTCTTTCTGGTTGCCCAGCATTGTGGCCAGTTTCGGACTCACCTCGTCGACCACATCTCCGCTAATGAGTATCCCATCTGCTGCAGCTGGTGTACTCTCAGGAATTGGCTTTTCGTACTTGGTGGACTTGACGTGGATTTCTGCTCCAGTGCTTGTGGTGGGTACAGTGGCTGTTTCTATCGCTTCCTTCATTGTGTTGGCAGTGGTCCAGCATAAAATCGTCCTTTATGTTTTCATCATCGTGGCGACCATTTCGTTGTCGGCCAACTACTCTCCTGTGACTTCGTGGATGGCCCAGTCTTTGAAAGGGTCCACCGAGGTGGGGTTTGTGTTTTCACTCTCCAATGCGTTGGCGCAGTTGGGAGGAATTATTGGGCCCCAATTATTCAGGGCGAGATTCTCGCCGCGGTATACTGTTCCTTACGTGGTTTGTATTATTCTCTTAGCTCTTGCGTGGGTGAGTAACTTGGTGGCGTGGTACTTCACAAATGACCAGTTGAGACAAGTTACTCAGGAGAGGAAAAGAAAGTTGGCAGAGGAGAAGAAGGACCCAAACGAAAAGCCCGTTTATAATCACCAGGCTCCGGAGGTGGAGAAGATCGCCAGTGTCTAGATTGAAGATGGGAAGATTGCCAGTGTCTAGATTGAGACTGAATTAGAATGACACGTCAGGCAATTTTGCACCCAATTCTGTAGCCAGAGTGACGACGTTACGAAATTTCTGAGAACGAAATAGAAAACGAGCCAAGCATGACACATGACTTCTTAAGCGGGGCAGGGGCTATTCAGGTACAGATGTGTCGGATGTGTGGAGAAATTGTTTACGGGACGAGGATCAATCTAAAGCCCGAAGCCAGATCCGAGTCGAAGTAGCCGCCACACTATTCGACAATAAACCAACTTGCTGGCCCAATGTGACGTCGCCAATACGGTTTGCCATTTCGGGTGTGGTGGGGTCCTTTTCGACCGTGTTTTCTGTGTTTAGCCCAACTGCATGAACGGGAGGTCAGGCCAAGTTGGTGTCTAAGTTGCCCGCTTGGCATGCAGTCACGCCGCACCTTTTGGAGCGCCGTTGAGCCTTCTCATCGATACTTGATTAACTGCTAGCAAACACTCTCCAAATCCAGACCACGGTAGTTCAATTGTAGTTGCGAATAAAGAATTTCTGCCTGGGTAGTTACCAAAATCATTCCAGTGGGCACTTGCACGTGTGAATGACTCTGTCCTTGACCTCTCGCCCGCACTTGCATTTGGGGAGCTAAGCCCAGGGACACTGTGCGAGAAACAGACGGCTGAGGGCCGATCTAAATCTTTTTTTTTTCTTCTTTCCACATTCACAATCCACTCCCTCCCTGGATCTGCAATCATATCCCAATGCCTTGCCCCGTCAATATCGAAGCCAATGTTGTAATAGATGCCAATGGGTCGTTTGTTGTGGTAATTTGTCGTTGTGCATTTAGGCTATCGCCTGCGCATAGTGGGCTCTTGTCCCTGCTGCAATGCAAACGGGACTAACCAAGTTCTTGCAGCCAGCGGTTGGTGGTCCCGTATAAATCGCCACGGTCCTGCCAGTTGCGTGCAAAGAATACTCCTCACTTTTATTTGTTAGCGAACTTCTCCAGCTTTTCAATCTCATCGTTATGGCGTTACCAAATTTCTTCCTTGCAAAAGCGACCCCGGTGTCGATTGCCCTTAGAGGCGTGCAAATTCTTTTTGCTCTCCTTCTCATCATCTTAGGCGCGGTGGCCATTGACAAACTCCCTTACCGTAAGGGCTACCCAGCCACGGCCATTGTGAGTGGAATCTTCTCGCTCCTCATTTATGTGCCGCTCTTTTTCGCCCCGGTCCTTGTGTTCTTCACGCCAGTGATATTGTTGGCGCTCGAAGTGTTCGCCTCCCTTTGGTGGCTTATTGCTTTCGCGTGTTCAGCAGACTTGTATGGCGACTTGTCTTGCGGCGAGCTGGTATACGGCGTGCGGATCTGGGGCCTGTGGAGGCATGGGTGCCAGGCGGGTAAAGCGATCATTGCGTTTGGTGTATTGGGATGGTTGTTGTCACTCGTCACCATTGCGTTATTGGTGGGCTACTCGATTCTCCCTGTCCATAAACAGAGCGCCTGGAACACCAAAGGGTACTTCAGTTTGGGCGGGATTTTCCCCAAACTGACGGTGGCACCAGGTGCTGCCGGTGCAGTTGACCCTGAGGCAACGGTTGGCGAGAGAAGCGTGGAGTCTGGAGACGAGTTTAAGACCACTGGCGAAGCTTACGCGGATCCATACCCTGAGAGTGGTGTTGCTGGCACAGGAACCACCGCCACGGCCACCACCCCTTACCCCGCGGAGTCATCAACACACGAGGCTGCTGCGGGCACCCGTGTTTAGATGCAGTGCAGCTAGTTTGTGATAAGAAATAATTGTATGAGTATCTAGTAGTTGCAGCGAGGTGACTGCAAAGAGTAAGGTGTGGCACTAGCACGAGTGCGCGAGAAATTGACTCGACGAATTTGAATTGTGCTTGCCTGGACGTTCAAGTTGCTAACCTCAATATGATTCGTCCTATAATGAAACTTTCCTATGGGCCTGCTAATGAGGTGCCCGCTGCGCACTAGTACAACAATGACCCTCAGACTAGTCAGTTTTTGCAAACCGCATAACGAGGCTTAGCCGGTAACCAGACCCTGTGGATCTACTTTTGTACAGGAAGTTGGTCCGAGCTAGCGACCGAGCACTTCCACCTCTTGGCGAAAAATCACAGGTCACGGATGTCTTGACATGGAATGGGAATACGAGCCTCACGACACGCGCGACTGGTCAAACTTTAATTCCTTTCGGCGTGCGGCGTGTTTTTCTTGTTTTTATCTTTTTATATCTTTTGATTTTAATCTGTTTTCTTGGGATCTTTTATATGGTCTCTCTTAGTAATAATAAGATCTGCTCAGAGAATTCCGACCGTCTTCAACCGAACAGCTGACTTGTATGCGTTCCTCCGATTGTTGACAAAGGGCATGATTTCTGCCGACGTACGCAAACAGGTTAGCCGCTGTGGCTCGTATCTCTCTTTTATGAAGTACGCTCGTAACTTGTACGAGCCGGATTGGCGATTCGCTTTCCAATGCATTTGCGGGTTTCGAATTGTCGGCCCAAATTGTCAGAGTGTAGTCAGCCAGATGTACTGCCCCGAACAAACTTCTCAGCTTTTCAACAATATGATGGCGCGGTGCTAGCGAGTAATCTATGAGAGTTGCTACACAAAGTGATGAATTGCTAGCAGAGGAGAAGGAAGACAAGAACACAACGCCGGTGTGAATTCTTCAGATGTCAGGGAAGTTCGCTGATTGGGACTGAATGTACTCAAGTACCAGGCATTTTCGCACCCAATTCTGCATTGCCAGAATGGAGCACACACAGAAAAAGGATTTTCAAGAGAGACTTCGCGCCACTCGGGCCATCTAGAAAAATCCAGAGAAGCTAGTAATGTGCCAATGCCTGTCGAGAGTGTGTGGAGAGATTGTTCGATGTTTGCGTGTGGGTCAATTTGGCCCGACGCAGCCGGGAATTTTCTACGAGACCGCATGTGTTGAGACGTTGCCTCTATCCGGTGAAATGCTGGAGATTCTCTCTTTTCTTTGACAGCCTGGTCGATTTTTTTTTTCTTCATTGCAACCTCCCGCTTGCCACCCTGCAAAAATTTCGCCGTTTCAATGCAACGTTACGTTGTTGCAGCGCGGCGATTTTTTGCAGTGACTCGGCACTACTTCATTGTGCGACAGGTGGCCCCCAAAAGCGCTGCGCAAATTAGTACCATCCGGGGAAACCCACATTCCACCGCACGATTCCACGCCATTTCCGCTCCAAATGCCACTCCGAACCTCAAAGTTCCAGAATGCCTTCGCCGAAGCAGATCCCACAGGTCACATTCGCAATTGTCATGTGACTTTCGCTTCTCCTATTGTTGCTGGCAGTGTTCGACCCTAAAAATTACCACTGGAAATTCCACTAAGGACATTCCATCGTCGCTCCGTCCGAAATCGACGATCCGCTTTATCGTCGACCGGCGCGCCGGTGGAGTCGCAGCGAAATCCGAGTCGGAGCAGCCACTGTGGGCCGAGCAGTCGCCGAGCACGGGCCCCGACCTTTTTTCGTGGGTCGCGGTGGAATTGATTTGCTACTGATAAACGGCGTGCAAGGCGAACGAGCGGGCCTGAAGCGGGCCGCGACATGACTCCCAGTGGGCGCGATATTATTGGCCAGAGATCAAGCAAAGTGCGGGCTGTATGCAGGCTAGTGACTCACGGGAACCCTCGAGCCTGCAGAGGCGCTTGGGGTTGTGAATATGACGTTTTGGCTCATCTGGGGCAGTGGTCGCTATATAAAGTGGAGCCCTGGGCCGGTGAAATTTTTTTTTTCCTTTCACCATCGAATCCGCAAAAAACTAAAATGGTGTTGCCTCACGAACCAGAATTCCAGCAAGCTTACAACGAGCTCTTGTCTGCTCTCGAAGACTCCACTCTTTTCACCGAGAACCCTGAATATAAGAAGGTGATCCCAGTGGTGTCTGTGCCTGAGAGACTCATCCAATTCAGAGTCGCTTGGGAAAACGACAAGGGCGAGATCGAGGTCAACAACGGTTTCCGTGTTCAGTTCAACTCGGCGTTGGGCCCATACAAGGGTGGTTTGAGATTCCACCCAACCGTCAACTTGTCGATCTTGAAGTTCTTGGGTTACGAGCAGATCTTCAAGAACGCTTTGACCGGATTGACCATGGGTGGTGGTAAAGGTGGTGCTGACTTCAACCCAAAGAACAGATCGGACGCCGAGATCAGAAGATTCTGTGTCGCTTTCATGAGACAGTTGGCCAGATACATTGGTGCCGACACCGACGTGCCAGCTGGTGACATTGGTGTGGGTGGCCGTGAGATTGGCTACCTTTTCGGTGCTTACAAGTCGATGCAGAACAACTTCACCGGTGTTTTGACCGGTAAGGGCTTGACCTGGGGTGGTTCTTTGATCAGACCAGAGGCTACTGGTTACGGTCTTGTGTACTACGTCGAGAAGATGATCGAGAAGGCTTCCGACGGCAAGCACACCTTCAGAGGCAAGAGAGTTGCGATTTCTGGTTCCGGTAACGTTGCCCAGTACGCCGCTTTGAAGGTGATTGAGTTGGGCGGTACCGTTGTTTCGTTGTCCGACTCCAAGGGCTCCATCATCAGCCAGAAGGGTATCTCGCCAAAGCAGATCGAGGCCATTGCCGAGGCCAAGATCAAGTTCAAGTCTTTGGAGCAGATCATCGGCGACTACTCTGCGTTCTCGCAAGCTGACGTCGAGTACATTGCCGGTGTGCGTCCATGGACTCACGTTGGCCAGGTTGACGTTGCTTTGCCTTCTGCCACCCAGAACGAGATCTCCGGTGAGGAGGCCAAGGCTCTTGTTGACGCTGGTGTCGCTTTTGTTGCCGAGGGCTCCAACATGGGCTCCACCAAGGAGGCCATTGACGTGTTTGAGGCCAACAGATCCAAGGGTGTTTGGTACGCCCCAGGTAAGGCTGCCAACTGTGGTGGTGTTGCCGTTTCTGGCTTGGAGATGGCCCAGAACTCGCAGAGAGTGTCGTGGACCTCGGAGGAGGTTGACGCCAAGTTGAAGGACATCATGTACACGTGCTTCGAGAACTGTTACGACACCGCCGTCAAGTACTCGGTGGAGAAGGACTTGACGTTGCCTTCGTTGTTGAAGGGTGCCAACATTGCCGGTTTCATCAAGGTGGCCGACGCCATGTTCGCCCAGGGCGACGTCTTTTAATGTGTAACGCTATTCAATTCTGTCAGGACAATAAACGAAAAATCTTAGTGCGGGCACCCTGTAATTTTCGCAGCCAGGCATGCGCAAACTTCGCACCATTTTCATCCTTGGGCGGTCCTGCACAGTGGACAGTGTCAAGAAGCACTCGACAAGGACAAAGGGTAGTGTGAATACGGCAACGCCGATGGATAATTGGAGAAAAACACTAACAATTGAAGAAATTCCCACCTTGAAAATTGAATCGCCATTTCACCTTTGGCCCCCCTTGTTTACCCGCGCAGCTATCGCCCCCGGGAGTGCCGTCGGATGTGCCGAGGCGCTCCTGTCCCCAGACCTCAAATTTTTATTCCACACAGGCCTGCTCATTCCATCGAATTGGAACACCCACTCATAAGCTGTGACCCCCGCCTCTAACCGTCTTCAAGACAATCTCTCCGACGCTCCAGGCCGCAAACTCTCCTCCCGAGAAACTTTTCAGCACCCGACTCTACTCTAGTGCTGAAAAAAATCACGTTTTCCAGTGTCCACCATTACCATCTCTTCGAGCCAGCCGCCAATCTCCAATACTGCCATGCGGAAGTGCAAAGTGTTTGTTGGAACCTCACACCCCGAGTTGGGCAAGCTAGTATGCGAGAGGCTTGGTGTGGAGCCTGCTCCTTGCACATTGAAGAAGTTTTCCAATGGTGAAACCTCGGTGCAAATCGGGGTTTCTGTCAGAGACGAGGACGTCTACATCATCCAGTCGGGCTCGCCCGAGATCAACGACCACATCATGGAGTTGCTCATTTTGATTCTGGCCTGCCGCGGCGGTTCAGCGTCCAAGATTACTGCGGTGATCCCCCAGTTCCCTTACTCGAAGCAAAGTAAGATGAAGAAACACAGAGGCGCCATCACCGCGCGGATGTTGGCCAACTTGTTGATCATGGCTGGCGCCGATCACGTTGTGTCGATGGACTTGCACGCGTCGCAGATGCAAGGCTTCTTCACCAAGCCCGTGGACAACTTGTACGGTGCACCTACTTTGGCTAGATGGATCAGACACAATATCCCCGACTGGGAGAACGCCGTTGTGGTGTCGAAGAACCCGGGCGGCACCAAGCGTGTCACTGCGTTGGCAGATTCTTTGAAGATCAACTTCGCCATGATCCACACCGACAGACGCAGAACGCAAGACAACTTCCAGAAAACAAAGCTGTTGAAAACAGCCGCCGACGACATGTCCAACAACATTGTCAGCGAGATGCAGACTGCCCGTGTGGTGCAAGGCCACGTTGTGGACGACGACTACCCCGACGTGACCGCTTCTGAGCCTGCTCCTTCCACCATTAACGGGAGCGATGTGTTGGGTGGAACTTACGACGCGGCCAACAGTGACGACGAGGATGAGCCTACGTCTATCGCGCAGGAGAAGTTGATTACGTTGGTGGGCGACGTGCACGATAAAGTGGCCATCATTTTGGACGACATGATTGACAAGCCCAACCTGTTCATTGCTGCTGCTGAGCACTTGCGCTTGAACTGCGGTGCGAAAGCTGTGTACGTGGTGGGCACCCACGGAGTGTTTTCGGACACTTGTGTGGAGGAGTTGAACGCGTCGAAATGCATCGACAAGATCGTGGTGACCAACACCTATCCTATCGATGAGAAGAGAAGGCTAGCCAACGAGAAGTTGGTTGTGATTGATGTGTCGCCCATTTTCGCCGAGTGCATCCGCAGAGACCACTTTGGCGAGTCGATCTCGGTGTTGTTCGACTCGCTAGCTGCCATTGAGTAGTTCCTTGAATCTGAAGAACGATAATACATAAAACCTGGAATTTTGGTGCGTGGGTGTCGGGGCCCTTTAAGTGCGACTGAGAGTTGCGATGCGTTGGCAGAGAACCAAAACACCACTTCTGCAAGCGAACGTAAATCCACAACCAAACGTGAAATCCACAACCGAGACAACCTCGGCCCCCGCTCCTTGAACAGCTTTCAACTTTCAACCCCAATTTCATTCGCCACAATTATCATTGGCCAGCCCCAATATCTGCCTCCCGAGGCACGTGCCTGCACCTGCAATCAGTGAGCATCTGGAGTCAGATAGTAATTTCCAGTGACGTCCCCCCCACTAGATAACATGACGTCTGGCTCGATCCCGATCCCCTCGTCGAAAAGCTCCAAACTGCTGCCGATGTCGCCGCTTCTGCTCAGTAACGAGGATTCTGCAGAGACAGAAAAGGCAATGGCGTCTCTTGCTCCCATGCTCGAGGGCTTTGCTCCTAAGACCAGTGCTGAGGAATCCAAGGACGGCGTCGCCAACAAAATGAGCACCTCGAGTTCTTCGCCCCGCAGAAGCTCGCTCTCTGCTATCGGCGAGTCGCAGTTGCTCACACTGGACAATTTGTCGATCAACAACACTGTTGCTGATGCCAAGGCCTTCTCTCGCACAAACTCCAACTCGTCGTGGGACGGGTTGGCCAAGTTGACCAAGACGGTGTCGAACTCGTCAAGCACATCGAAAACGTCGGTTTCCACGGGCCAGAAGATCGGCAAGATCGGCGTTTGTGCCATGGACGCAAAGGCCATGTCCAAGCCATGCAGAAGAATCTTGAGTCGCTTGATTGAGAACGGCGAGTTCGAGACGATCATCTTCGGCGACAAGGTCATCTTGGATGAGGCGATCGAAAACTGGCCCACCTGCGACTTCTTGATCAGTTTCTTCTCTACGGGGTTCCCTCTTGATAAGGCTATTGCCTATGCCAACTACAGAAAGCCTTACATGATTAACGATTTGATCTTGCAGAAGACCTTGTGGGACCGCCGTTTGGTGTTGAGCATTTTAAACCACGCCCAGGTGCCCACTCCAGAGAGATTGGAGATCAGCAGAGATGGAGGACCACGCATCGACCAGGAGTTGTTCAACAAATTGAAGGAGGTCGGCATCGCCGAAGAGACTTTACACGAATTGACCAACCAGAATGAGCCGGACTGGAAAATGTTGGACGCGGACACCTTGAGCGTTAACGGCAAGATCATCAAGAAGCCGTATGTGGAGAAGCCTGTTGACGGAGAGGACCACAACGTCTACATTTACTACCCGGTGTCTACAGGAGGAGGAGGTCGCCGTCTTTTCAGAAAGATTGGTAATAAGTCTTCCGAGTTCGACCCAGAATTGTCGTCTCCTAGAACAGAGGGTTCTTTCATCTATGAGAAATTCATGGATACTGACAATTTCGAGGACGTCAAGGCGTACACAGTGGGACCCGAGTTCTGCCATGCAGAGACTCGTAAGTCACCTGTTGTGGATGGCATCGTCAGACGTAATACTCACGGCAAGGAAATCAGATTTGTCACTGAGTTGAGCGATAAGGAGAAGACAATTGCAAGAAACATAAGTCACACCTTCAGACAGACTATCTGCGGCTTCGACTTGTTGCGTGTCAACGGCGAATCATACGTGATCGATGTCAATGGTTTCTCGTTTGTCAAAGACAATAACGTCTACTATGACTCCTGCTCAACTATCTTGAGGGACTTGTTCATTCAAGCGAAGAAGAATAGGGATTTCATCAAAAACAGGATCCCTAGGATGTCGCAGATTAACCAGTCTCAGTTCGAGGAGAAAGAGCAGAAATGGGTGTTTAAGGGTATGGTCTCGGTGATTAGACATGCTGACCGTACTCCCAAGCAGAAGTTCAAATACTCGTTCAGATCTCCTTTGTTCATCTCTCTCTTGAAAGGTCACAAGGAGGAAGTGATCATTAGAGCTGTTCCAGACTTGCAGGTTGTATTGGAGACCGTCAAGATTGCTGAGGAGAAGCAGCTTGAGGATTTGAAGAAATTGAAGCAATTGCGTGGTGCTTTGGAGAAGAAGATTGATTTCCCCGGCACGAAGATTCAACTCAAGCCCTCCTTGAACGCAGAGAACCCGGAAGTTGTGGACAAAGTGCAATTTATCTTGAAGTGGGGCGGAGAACCAACACACTCGGCAAGATATCAGGCGAGCGACGTTGGAGAGCAACTTGGACAGAACATTAAATTGCTCAACAGAGAGGCTTTGAAGGATGTGAAGGTATACACATCTTCCGAGAGAAGAGTTATTGCAAGTGCCCATATTGCCACTTGCTCGATGCTTGGAATGGACACTTTACCTGACGACTTCCTCATCATCAGAAAAGATCTTTTGGATGACTCGAACGCTGCCAAAGATTTGATGGACAAAGTCAAGAAAAAGTTGAAACCGTTGTTGAGACAGGGAGCAGAGGCACCTCCACAGTTCACATGGCCACCCAAGATGCCCCAGCCATTCGTCGTGATCAAGCGTGTTTGTGAATTGATGAACTACCATCGTGAAATTATGGAGTACAATTTCGAGCACAATGATGTCAACGAATTCCAGAAGAACTGGTGCTGTGGAGAAGATCCATACCTTTTCAAGGAGAGATGGGACAAACTTTTCCAGGAGTTCACAACCGTGGAAAAGACACACCCTTCCAAGATTTCGGAGTTGTACGACACCATGAAGTACGATGCCTTACACAACAGACAATTCTTGCGCAGGGTGTTCTCTTATGACCCCAATGATCAAGAGTTACTCAAGAGATTGGGCGATCACTGTGGTAACACGATCAACTCTTCCGGCTTGGTGAGCGAGTATCCGATCAACATTTTGGCCATGAACAATTTCAAGCTTCCGGGAGAAGCTGCCTCGAACAACGCTTCGAAGTCCAGCTCAACTTCAAACCTCAGCAACATTGCCAACTCGAGTGCATCGGCTGGATCGCTCGGCTGGGTCTTGAAGGGTGCCACTTCATCCGTTAAAGAGTCGTCGGCCAATAATGATTCCAACACTCCTAGCAAGGGTTCTGTTCCTTTAGAGCTCGAGAACCCGTTTGACCATCCAACCTTCGCACGTCTCCGGGAGTTGTACCGTTTGTCGAAGGTCCTCTTTGATTTCATCTGCCCACAAGAGTACGGTATCAAGGATGAAGAGAAGCTCGACATTGGTTTGTTGACATCGCTTCCTCTTGCAAAGAAGATCTTGACTGATATACAAGACATGAAGAAACATGACAAGGCTGCTGTTCTGACTTACTTCACCAAGGAATCTCACATCTATACCTTGTTGAACATCATCTATGAGTCTCAGATTCCAATGAAGATTGCGAGAAATGCGTTGCCCGAGTTGGATTACCTCTCTCAAATTGTGTTCGAAATCTACGAATCCGGAGATGCTAACACTGCTGGTGGTCGCAAGCACTCCATTAGATTGTCTTTGTCGCCCGGTTGCCATACTCAAGATCCTTTGGATGTTCATTTGGATGATGACCATTATATTGGATGTATCCCACGGATCAGTTTGACAAGACATTTGGACATGGACTTGGTCACACAGAGGTTGAAATCGAGATTCCCCAGAGTCTCGCTTCCAAAGAAATTCACACCAGTGAACATTTCCAGTCCATTGGCCACGGGTTTATAATCGCATTTATATCCATTAATTGTATTAAACCTAAGTACAAGTTATCACCTATGGTCAGTAAAAGCAGTACCACGTGCTTTCATAGAGGAGGTGATTGTCAATTTATAAGCATTGACGTGGATGCAAAACAAATCCAATAAATAGTAGCATCGCATTCTTAAGCCTTCTCGTAAGCTTCCCAGTTGTCAATGATCGCTTTGATCTTTTCAGACTTGGTCAACTCGTAAACTTCCTGGAAGTACTCTTTCGAGATTTGGAATGGCTTGGCAGTCAAGTTTGGAATGTACTTGCCGATCAAGTCTTGTGGCTTGACCAAAGACTTTGGAATCTTCTTGCACAAGAATCTCTGGAATGGCTTCACACCAGACATCAAGTAAGAAGAGTGGAAAGGCACGGAAATTCCCTTCAATGGAATCACAGCGAAACCCTTCTGCAAGTCAATTGGTTGAGGCTTGGCAATAGATTGAGCAGAAACTTCATCGACGATCTCCTTCAAGTGCTCACTGACTTCCTCCAAAGACATAGAGGCCTGCAACTTGACAATATCAATCTTGTTCAACTTGATGACGTTCAAAACATTGGTCAAAGTGTCCAATGCTCTCAAGTCACCGGCAGTGACGTACTGAGTGTTCTCGACGTTGTAGTTGACAATCTCCAACAACCAGCCGGTTCTGGAAGAGACTTCGTTGACAACGAATCTCAAAGCAGCGTCGTTGAAGGTTGGGTTAACTCTGGTTGGGTTCACAGCACACATACCATAGTTGGATCTTCCGAGCTCGTCTCTTGGAACAGCGACTTGCATAGTCATACCTCTGTAGAAGACAACATCGACCAAAGACTCAATTGGCATGACGTTGGCCAAAGAAGACAAGGCAGAGTACTCACCCAAAGAGTGACCAGCAAACATGACATCAGAAGGAACCAAACCCTTGGACTTGATGTCCTCGTAAGAAGCCTTCTCCATCAATGTCAAAGCTGGCTGAGTGAACTGGGTAGCCGACAACAAACCGGTTGGAGAGACAAAGGTGAAAGAGGTGGTAGTGTGGTCAATGTCCTTGAAAATCTTCTCGGACTTGATGGCACCATCATCGCCAATGGTCTCGAACATCATGGAGATGTAGTTCTCTCTGATCTTTCTACCCTTGGCACCACCAAAGTGGATGGTCAACTCGTTTGGATTGTTCTTGACAATGTCAAGAATCGAGAAGCCGTAGTTGCCGACAAAGTGACGGTCAGCCTTGTCCCACACTTCTCTGGCAACCTCAGAGCTGTTGTACAAGTCCATACCCATACCTTGCTCTTGAGAACCCTGTCCAGTGAACACATAAGTGGTCACAGGCTGCTCAATCTCAGCTTCACCAATCAAAACTGGAGAGTCGGTCTCGACGTTCTTGGTCTCGACCTTGATGATCTTACGACCGTTGATCATACCAATGTGCTCCAAAGAGGTTTGCAAGATGTCGTTTGGCAAGACCATACCCACAAAGTCGGCCTTGAAGGCTCTCACTCTGGAGGCGATGCTGTTAGCAGCCCATTCCTCCACCAACGATCTGATAGAACCGGAGGAGTACATACCGTGGGTGATGGTGCCTGGCAACTTGGCGTAAGCAGCAAACACTCTGGAAACGTGAATAGGGTTGTAGTCACCAGAAACCTTGGCGTAAGGCTCGTTGGTAGAAGGCGCCTTCGAGGTCAATTCCTCACCAGAAGAGAGAGGGATCACGTTCTCGAACTTGATGGCCTGCTCAATGGTGTTACCGTTTCTGGTGAAGTAGTCGGTCACCGGGTTACCAAGAGTGACACCAGCCTCGTAGTTGACGCTACCAATTTGGATGACCTCCTTGGTTGGCAACTCCAAGTAGACGTTACCGGTGGTGGTGATGGAGGAGTAGACATTGGCAGACTTGAACTTGTAGACAGACTCGCATCTGAAAGTCAACACCTGGTTCAACAACTCAACGTCTCTCTCCAAGTGGAACCATTCCTTGGATCTCAAGATGGCCAAGTCCTTGGCAGACTTGAAAGCAATCTGCACAGGGTCCTCGGTCACCTTCTGGAAAGTGTTCTCGAAGTCAACGTACTCACCTCTGTACAAGAACTGAGAAGTGACCTCCATGACAGGCTTGGAGTCCCTGTAGATAGTGCCAACAACCTCGACCATCTTACCAGAAGGCTGGTTCAAAACAGCCTTGATAACGGCATCGCTGCTGACAACATCGTCCTTTTGCAATGGCTCGGCGCCTGGGATCATTCTGTATCCGTTGGACAAGTGCACCAACTTCAACAAGTCACCATCGACAGTCTCAGGGAAGATGGCCATCATGATAGCCTTCCAGCCGACAACGATGGCAAAGTCCATTGGAGCCAAGGTCTTCTTGCCTGGTCTTGGGATGAATGCCTCACAGGTGTTTCCAATGGCGTGAGTGAACTCAGAAATGTCCTGACCAGTCACAGTCACCTTGTCACCTGCAATGACCTGCTCAACATCGATGTCCAAGTCAACTGGGACATCGGCACCGAACCACAAAACCCAGTAGAATTTCTTGATTCTGTTGTTTCTGCCCTCCATGACCTCAGCGATTGGAGCGAAACCGTCCTCAGGCTTGAAGTCGTACAAGAATGGCAAAGCAACAGGCTTGCCATCAGCAGTTCTGTGCTCAATCAAGGACATCTCGATCTGAGACTTGCTGTTCAACTTGATCTCAACAACCTTCTTAATCTCACCGTGGAGGTTCTCAAAGACAGAGAGAACGGTCTTAGAAGCGTCGTTGTAGTTCTCAATCTCGACCGAGATGTTAGCAGATGGCTTCAAGACATCCTGAACGGAGTTGGAAGCATGGTTCTTGCCTTGAACAATTCTGGAAGCAGAGATCAAAGCGTTCAACCAGTTCAACTGGCTACCGGCCAACAAGTCGAGCCACTGCTGCTTGTCTGGCACAGTGGATCCGATCTTGTAGGTGATCTTGGAAGAGGTCTTCTCGACAGAAACACCTGGGATCGACTCGATGGCAACTGGCTGCTTACCACCGAAGTACTCCACAACAGGAATCTTGGAAGCGTCGTTGTTGTACTCGTCCTTGATCAACTTGGCGATGTGGCCCTCATGGATCAGGTCCATGATCTCTCCGATTGGCTCGTTGATCTTGTTGGTGAACTGAGCAGCAACAGGACCATGAAGGATACATGTTCTCTGGACATCTTCGTCGAAAACAGTCTCCAAGTCCTCAGATTGCCACAAGGAGTCCTTCTTGAAGAAGAACTCGAATCTCTCGTCCAACACTGGAACAAATGGAGCTGGCTTCTGGTATGGTCTAGCACAGCAGTGCAAGAAGAAGTCGCAGTCTTCCTCAGAGATCAACTGGGTCTTAGCAGCAGCGAACGAGTCGAAGAACTTGTCGGAGAATTGCTGTGGATCCTTGGCCAACTGGCTGTAGTTCTGGATCAATGACTCTTGGTCGGCCTTGGAAGTGAATCTCTCCTCAACTCTTCTCAAGTAGTCACCGAAGAAGTTTCTCAAGGAAATGTCGGTCCATCTCTGGGACTTCTTGACGTACATCAAGGCGATCATTCTGTTGGCAACCTCCTGGTAGGTCATGTCCTCCAAGTCACAAACACCGCTGGCGTTACGTGCGAACCATGGCTTTTGGAAGTCCTTGTCCAATTTGTTGATGATGTAGTCTCTCTTCTTGTTCAAAGCCTCAACAAGCTTGTTCTTTGGCAAGTTGAAGATGGTCTCATCCATCTCCTTCCAAAACATGACACCTCTGGTGGCAATCTTGTGGATTGGCTCACCCATCTCGGATCTGACGGTGACAATACCTCCTGTTGGCTTCTTGTAAGTGGCCTCCCACTTCTCATCTGGAACACCTGAACATTCAGCAATAAGCTTCTTGGCGTCCAACGAAGTGTGAGCCTCCTTGGCGGTCATGACACGAGAGCCGAACAAAACACCGTCAAATGGCATTGGAGGGTAGTTGAACTTCTCGGACCAAGAACCAGTCAAGTATGGGTAGGTGTCCTCGTCAGAACCAAAACCGGAACCAGCCACCAAAATGATGTTGGAGCACTTTCTAATCTTGGAGTACATCAGCAAGACAGGCTGGTGGAAGTCCTCGTAGGAGTGGTGACCACCACCTCTTCCACCAGTCCACTGCAACACAATTGGGAAGGTTGGGTGGGCTCTAGCGATGGTGATGACGGAGTTGATGGCATCGATGGAACCTGGCTTCAAGCCCAAGTGGGTCAAGCCCAAGGTCTCAATGTACTCGGTGGCAACCTCCAAAGAAGGAACACCGGCACCAATGGTCAAAGACTGGATTGGGAAGCCCTTTTCTCTCATCTCCTTGATCAATGGAATTCCCCACTGCAACATTCTTGGGTTAACGTAGATCAAGTTGATACCAATACCAGAGCCGGGAGTGACCTGGTCGGCGACCTCCTTCAAGGCTTTCTCCATGCCGCCAGCATTGAAGTAACCACCTCCGGCCAACTCAATGTGGTAGCCAGCGTTGATGGTGGCAGAAACAATCTCCGTGTTCACGGTGGTTGGGGTCATACCAGGAACCATCAAAGGTGGTCTACCTAACAATCTGGAGAACTTGGTGTCAACGTACACCTTGCCAGCCTTGGTCTTGGCCAACTTAGGCTTGTACTCAAGGAGCCAGTTTGGAGACCATTTGATGGAGTCCACGGTCTTGTTGAAGATCTCCTGCTTGAAACCATAGTCATCGTCGACAGCGATATCAATTGCACCGGCAATGATGACTCTGGAACCAGTTCCTTCCTTGTTTCTGTGAGACAAAACACCCAATCCAGAAACGCCACCTGGACCAAAGTCCAACAAGTGGGTAGATTCGAAGCTGGTGGCCTTCTCCCAGTGCACAGGCAATTGAGTGATACACTTGACCACGGAAGCGGTCACATCACTCTTGCTGTCCTGGAAGTTGGCGCCAGTATAGGTATCGTAGACTGGGATCTTGAGGTCGGCAGAGTTGAAGAACAACTTCTGGGCCTCGATGTCGGCCAAAATCAACTCAGTGGCTGGCTCCAACAAGTGCGAGTGGAATGGGGCCAAAATTGGCAAGAAACGGTTGGAGAACTTCAACTTTCTCTCAGAAAATGGGATTCTGGCCTGGTCAGATCCAGATGGAGCCTTGTTGTTTCTGAGGGTCAAGTTCAAACCGTAAAGCGACTCCGGAGGACCAGAGACAACCATGTTTCTGCCACCGTTCACCAAAGAAATGGCGACGTGCTTGTCAACTGGCAAGTGCTTGTTGGTGGAGGCAATGAACTTCTCAACCTCCTCAAGAGACAAGTCTCTAACGGACAACATAGGAGAAGGTCTGCCTTCGCCGTTCTCCAAGGAGTCTTGCAACATGGTTGGAGGCAATGAGGTTCTTGGGTAGGTGGTCAAACATCTAGCACCAATGAAGAACAACAAGGAAACGGCCTTGACAGCGTCTTCGTAGAACGAGTCCCACGAGTCGGAAGAGGCAATTGCAACCGCGGTGACCAAACCCTGCGAGTGACCGGTTGCACCGCTGAGGTGCTTTCTGAACTCGCCAGGAGTGACGCCAAGGGTCTTACAGGTGACGACATAGTGGGCCAACTGGATGACACAGATCAATGGGCACGAAACTGGCACACTCAACAAGTAGTCCTGGTCCGGAGTCTGGTCGGGGCTCTTGAGCCAGTTCAAGATGTCGAAGCCCTGCGTATAAATCTTGTCGACGTTGTCAGTGGTTCTGACCAAAGTCGAAAGCTTAGATGCAACTTTGGTGAGCAAGTCGGAAATTAACCCGTGGTACATGAAGTTCAATTCTCTCAACTCCTCAAAGTAGTCATCGGTGTTACCTTGGCCACCGAAAACGGCGAAAGTCTTGGCCAATTTCGCGGCGGACTTCTTCAATAAGTCGGAATCGCTTCTTGGGATGTCGGCCTTGGAGTTGATCACTGCGTCGTAGTAGTTCTTGATCACCTCCTTGACTTTGCTGTTGGTGGTTGGGTAGGTCTCGTCAGCGAGCAATTCGGCGGCGAAAGAGTGGATGTCGGACTCCGAAAAGAATCTCAGCTCGAACTCTTGCAAAACAAATGGCAAAATCTCGTCGAACTGACCCTCGTGGGCAGAGTCCACCAAAGACGCGGTGAAACCGACAAACTTGGCGAACAATTCCGCAGGAGAGGAAGGCTCGTCATCAGAGGCAAAGCCCTCGGTTGGAACAGGCAAGCTCTTGGCGAACTGCTCCTTCAATTGGGAGTATTTGAAAAAAAGGTTGGTGGGCACCAAGATGGTGTGCTCTATCGACCCGTGGGAAAGGGAGAAAGGACGATGTGTGGTGGACATATTTGGCTGGGATGGAAGCGGTGGTTCTTTTCCGGAGTAATGTAAAATCTGAAGTGCCGTGGTTTGGGTCAATTCAATGATTCAAGGAACTCGAGTCAATATGGGGGTTCGGACAGCGGGGGAGAATACTCAAGGTGGTACTAGTATTCAATTGAGTAGCCGAAATCTATTAACGAGCACGAGTAAGCCTGGAATGAAAGAAGAAAAAGTTGCCGCTGGCGAATTTCTGGATTTCCACTACCTTTATCTGCGAGACGTGGGCTCATCCGGAGTGGTTTTTTGGGCACCTCGATTTTGCAACTCTCAACAATGTGTATGCAGGACGCGGTGTTTGTTGGGATGGGAACGCAGGACCGCCATTTCGGAATTTCGACGAGAGAGCTGTAATACAGTCCCCAAAATAGGCTTGCCATTTCGGATTAGAGGTAGAGATGTAATCCGGTAGCAACATGCTCTTTTGCCTTTCCGTAGGTGTTTTTTCCGGCCCGGTACGCCACTGTTTCAGTACACTGGTAAATGGCCACGAGTTCGCACCCGTACCTCCCAACCATCTCTAATGATTGCAATTGTAGCGCTGGTGGCTGGTGTAGCGAGCGGTGTATTGGTGTACGGATGTGACCGCGCGTGTTGGCACTGCCATTGACCCGTGTGCAGTACGGCGCCCAATCTCGGGTTAGGGCTACTCCCAAAAACCCTCGAAGCCAATTTGCGAACCCAATTATGGCTGTCCTGCAGGTAAGTGTAAGCAGCTTCTATGGAAAGGGGGAACAATTTGGCTGCAAGTGCGATCTTGTTGTTGGGAGCTTACTAATGCCAGCGAAAGGTTGCAAGTTCTTGTAGGGACCAAATATTGTAGACATGAGTGTTGGACGGACTGTTGACTTTGGTGACTGTGCCAACTTTTCCGAATCGTCAGCCTAAAGGGGCCGTGGGTTATGTGACCTAAGCTTTTTAGTCCTGGTGCGGAATCTATTGGGGAAATTAGTTCTCATTGCAGATACCTGGGTTGCTGAGGACGGCTGAAATGGTGGAATCTAGATTTGGTTACTTTTATTGCAAATGGCGAAATTCAGCTAGTGGTGGTTTTGAATCGGGGAGTTACAGATCGGAGAGGGTGTTTAGGGTTGGTTGAATTCTGTGACGATCAATGTGGGTAACGCCAAGCAATGGTCTCACTCTAGAACTCTCCTCAATCTAGGCATTCTATCTATTGCCTGTAGTAAACTCCCATTAACAATGGAAACAACCGCATGACCTCACCTTGCTTCATGGACCCTTGATCTATGTACATCTATTTTGGTGCGGGCAATCCTGGAGGAGCCGGCTTGCTGGTCAAAAGGTTGTTCACCTGTTTTGGGAACTCTCTCACGATGATCTCGCACTTGACCTCCTTGCACAAATCCCTTTTGTTGAAATATGGCACCCTGTGCAAAAGCTCCAACCCTGAGCTTCTCTCCAATGCCTCCACTGGAACTTGGAAGTTGGTCAAGGGCTCGGCGTTGTCGATCTTGTCGTTGGGCAAAACAAAAGCACCCACCGCCAAGCTGTCGTCGCCGTTTCTCTCGCCCACTATGAGCTTGAAGAAATGCGTGGGCACGGCGATGTTTGGCGGAGACCCAATCACCTCGTACGTCACTCTGTACTTGTCGTCGGCGCCCTTCTTGGGCAAGTATAGCGGACCGGTCATGATTCTCACACTGTCGTACTTCTGGGTGAGTCTGCGGGCAAAATCCTCGAAATGGGCCCAGTAGTCACGGTTGAATCCCTCGCCGACCTGCGGAGACATGTTGGTCAACAAGAACGTCTCGTCAATGGCCAACTGGTTGAACTTGGCGTCTGCAGCAGGCGCATTGTGGCCCCTGTCGTAGCCGCTTCTGAAGTAGTCTCTGAGTCTGGCCCTGAACTTCAATGGGATGCTCTCGTCCTCCTTGAAGATCGACTTCTTCCTGTCGACACCATCTCCTCTTTTGAGAGAATCCTTGTTGACGTGCTCTAGCACCCAGTATGGGTTTCTGGTGGAGCGGTCGTAGCACGTGATGAACTCCTGGTGTTTCTGCAAGTCGTGAACTGGGCCGGGAAACCCATACTTGTAGAAGCCCTCGGGCAGCACGGGACACGGGTCGATCACTTCGCCTGATCCGCGTTGGGCAACTCCCTTTTGTTGTTCTGGAGTGGAAACTTTGGCTGGTGCTGGAGACGACGACCTACCCCAGAAGTAGGACGCGACGCCAACTGCACCCAACCCTAGACTGTTGGCAAACAATTTACTCATGGTGGTGGAGAATTTGCAAGTAGCCGCTGTGGTTAGTAGGCGATTCCACCATCGCGTGTCTGTATATAGCGCAGGACCAATTAAGAGAAGCGTCTGGACTGAAACTGCCTTTTACGTGATGGTCGTCTCCAAAAAGTTTGCAAACTTTTTATTTGCGTGCTCTTTTCTTGCGTTCCCGTTTTTGCTTTTGTGGTGCCTTTGTTTTTCTCCTGCTTCTTATTGTTTTCCTACCTATTCTGCTTGGCTCACTGGGGCTCACATACGCGCTGTCTGCCGTACCAAACGCTCCACATGCGTGGAGAGATAAGCCCAAATCGGGAGAGTATATAAAGGGAGGCAGGGCCCCGAATTCCCGCTAATCAAGTTTTCTCAGATGCTCACCACCGACTGGAAGCAATTGGCCGGCCAGGCTACAGAGATCTACGATAAGTCTTTGGCGAAAACTTTGGAACTCTTCCCCTTAGATGACGAGACCCTAGCCACATGGAAAAGTCTCCCAAGTGCCCGAGGCGAATCGGTGACTGATTTTGGCAGTCCTGCCCCAATTCCAATTGACGTTTACAGGGCAAGTGTGCCCCTGTCTGTTTTGGACATCACAGAAAAAGATCCATATTTGTTGCTCCAGGACCTCAAATCTGGCAAGATTACCGCGGTGGGAGTGCTTACCGCATATTTCCACGCGGCCATTTTCGCATCCAAGCTAGTCAATTGCGTTTATGAGTTCTTGCCAGAAGAAGCACTTGCGCTTGCTCGGAAATTGGACAAGGAGAAAAATTATCACCTCCCGCTCTTTGGGTTGCCCATCTCCATTAAGGAGATGATCCCGTTCAAAGGGCGCTCGGTGACTCACGGGTCTCTTTGCTACTTGGACAGGGTGGTCGACTACAACGCCGACATCATCAACATTGTTGTTGCCAATGGCGCCATTCCGTTCGTGAGGACCACAAACCCGCAGTCGCTCATGATGCTCGAGTGTGAGTCCTTCACGCATGGTCGCACTGTGAACCCTTACAACTCCCTGTTGAGTAGTGGAGGTAGCAGTGGGGGTGAAGGAGCCCTTAACGGTATAGGCGCCTCGGCACTTGGTTTTGGGTCTGATATTGGCGGTAGCATTCGGTGCCCCAGCAGTTTCAACGGCATTTATGGCTTGAGGACAACGGTGGGCCGGCTTCCTACCGCAGACTACTTCTCGTGCCAAATGGGGTCCGAGTCCATCTTGTCGGTGACAGGTCCATTGACCCGGTCGTTGAAATTGTTGAATTTGACTATGGACGTGATTCTCCGCGCCAAGCCGTGGCTCATTGATCCTCTGTTGGCATCCATTGACTGGGTGCCTTCGAAAACCGAGAAGTTCAAGATCGGTATTTTGAGCTACGACGGGGTGGTGATGCCCCAGCCTCCTGTGCAGAGGGCCTTGGAATTGGTCAAGCGAAAATTGATGGCACTTGACAATGTGGAGGTGTTCGAATTCAAGCCATTTAAGCACGACAAAGCGTGGGAGATCATTTCTACGCTCTATTTCGAAGACGGAGGCGCAGACACGAAAAGCACTCTTGAGAGCACCGGAGAGCCCCTATGTCCACAAACAGCATGGGTGTTGGACAGCAGCAACGTCAAGCCGTTGACCATGCATGAGCAATGGCATTGGAATCTCGAGAAACAAAAGTACCGCAAGCAGTATCTCGCCCATTGGGTGGAGTCTGGACTTCCGGATGCGGTGATTGCTCCAGTGTTCCCAGGCTCCGCCTGCAAGCACAGAACTGCAAAATATTGGGGTTACACGGCGCAGTGGAACTTGTTGGACTACCCAGCGTTAGTGTTCCCGGTGACCAAGGTGGATCCGGTCCTCGACAAGCCCGTTGAGTATACCCCGCAGAACGAAATGGACAAGTTTGTTTATGAGGAGTACGACAGTGCCGATCTGTTTGCCAATGCGCCCGTGAATCTCTGTGCTGTTGGGTTGAGAAACACCGAGGAAAAGTTGGTGGAGGTTGCAGAACTCTTGAGTTAGGAGTGAGTACCAGTAAAAGCTTGAAGTTAGTTTAAGATCTTACCGAATGCAATCCAAAGCATCATATTCATGCCACTATCCCATCTCCCTTCCCTTTTCCATTTCCATTTCCATTTCCCGTTTCTTTCCCTTTATTTATCGACATATTTCCTCACGTGTGCTCCAGGGTCCTCTCCACACTGCTAAATACAGTAACCGCGACCAACTACAACTCTTATCGAATCCATGCCCAATGAGTACATAGAGCTCACCTCGTATCCCGAAAACGAGACCCCTGACTTTGTGCTGCCGTCAAGCTTCCATGCGTCGTTGTCGGAACACCAGATCCACGCCATTTTGTCGAGGCTTGGGGTGACAAATGTGCCGTCTCCAATGGACTTCAATCTCCTACCGAAACACGCGCATTTCATGTTGGAGAAGATCGAAACCTTGCCTATATCCAAGGCAATTGAGATTCTCCGCAGCACCTTGGTTGAGCACAATGGCGATGTCAATTTCCCGAGTAAGGACTACCAGCTCATACAGAGGCTCGTGAGCCAAATACCTTCAGACCTAGACGAAAGCGCTAGCAAGTCGGACAACAAGAACGACGATGAGGACAAAAACGACAAAGACGAGGACGTTGTGCTTGATTGGGAACTCGAGCTGAAGCTAGAGGCTGCGCTCATTGCATTCCACTCGCCTTACCCTGAAGTAAGAGCAGTGGTTGATGCTTTCGACGACCCGTCGATACCGGTCGAAACGTTCAGGGTTTACGTGATCTCGCTATTCTGGACAGTGGTGGGAGCCACCATTAACAATTTCTTTGTCCACAGACTCCCAAGCATCAGATTATCTTCAAGCACAGTGCAGCTTCTCCTTCTACCCAGTGGGAGGTTGTGGGAGAGGATGTTCCCGCAGAATAAAATGATTAACTTTATGGGCAAGTCGTTCAACTTGAATCCGGGAAGCTGGAACCAGAAAGAGTTGATGCTCAGCTCGATTATTTACTCGTGCTCCGCGGGCACCCCTTACGCAGTGTACAACATCTTTGTCATGAAGCTCGACCGCTTTTACGGGCTCAAATGGGTATCTTGGGTATACCAGGTCCTATTCACGCTCTCCACCCAATTCTTGGGCTTTGCCTTCGCGTTCATGATGCTCAAGGTCTGCGTGCACCCCAAGAAGGCAGTATGGCCCACGTTGCTTCCTGTAATTGCCCTAAATAGGGCTCTCATGGATGAGAATCCCCCATCTGACGTTAACGGGTGGCGCATCTCACGATACTCGTTCTTCTTTTTGACGTTTGCGTTCAGTTTCTTGTACAACTGGATCCCAGCTTTCTTCTTCACGGCACTCTCCACATTCAACTGGCCCACCTGGTTTGCCCCCAACCTGGTTCATTTAAACAACTTCACAGGATCCAACGTTGGTCTCGGTTTGAACCCGTGGCCCACTTTTGACTGGAATATTTTGGACATGGCTGGCTGCTTGACCGTGCCGTTCTACACATACGTCAACCAGTACATTGGGGCAGTGTTAGGGTTCTGCACGATTCTTTTGGTCTACTACACAAACAACAAGTGGACAGCCTACTTCCCTATCAACTCCAATCGTCTTTTCAACAATAAGGGGAAAGTTTACGATGTCAAGAAGATCCTTAACGAAAACAGTGCCTTTGACAATGACAAATACATGAAGTACGGCCCGCCATACTTCAGTGCCGCTAACTTGGTTCTCTATGGCGCCTACTTCTGCTTATATCCCTTTGCTATTCTATATCACCTGGTTACAGAGTGGACGTCCATGTCCCAAAGCTTTGCTAGCATTTGGCACACTATAAGGGAATCATTCCTGAAAGAAGAAACCTCTCATATGGACAGATTCATGGATGATCCACATTGCCAGATGATGAGTCACTACGAGGAGGTGCCCAGCTTATGGTTTCTTTCTATTTTGATCGTGAGTGTCGCTTTCGCTGTGGCTTGTGTGCTCTTTTACCCACTAGAGACTCCGGTGTGGGGAATCTTCTTCACCATCGGTATCAACTTCATTTTTCTCATACCCATCACTGCCATTGCGTCTGTGACGGGATTTTCGTTTGGCTTGAATGTCTTAGTCGAGTTGATCGTCGGGTATGCTATTCCGAATTCCGGGCTTGCACTCATCACTCTCAAGGCATATGGATACAACATCGACAGTCAAGCCAGCAATTATATCACCGACCAGAAACTTGCTCACTACACCAAGATCCCTCCTCGGGCTATTTTCAGAGGACAAATCATCTCCACGTTTGTGAGTGTTTTTGTGGCTCTTGCCATAGCCAACTGGCAAATTGACAACATCCCAGATATCTGCGAGAGAAATCAAAAAGACTTACTCAAGTGCCCTGGAGCCAACACCTTCTTCTTCTCCAGTATTCAGTATGGGGAGATCGGGCCCCACAAGGTCTTTACCGGTGTGTATCCAGTGTTGAAGTGGTGTTTTCTTCTCGGCGCTTTGTTGGTTGTCCCTATGGCCTGGTTCAAGAAACGTGGCCCAACAAAATACACCAAGTACTTTCAGCCGACAATCATCATTGGTGGGTTCTTGGTTTATGCTCCGTACAACTTGCTGTACTTCACAGGTGGACTCTACCTCTCGTACATCTTTATGTACCACATCAAGCGCAACTATACGCTTTGGTGGGAGAAGTACAACTACATTTTGACCGGGGCTTTATCTGCTGGAGTGGCGTTCAGTGCGTTCATAATATTCATTACTGTTCAGCATAACGATGCAGAACTTGACTGGTGGGGTAATCGGCTCAGCAAAATGGGCATTGAGGGAGCCCGCCAATTAGTATCTTGGAAGCATGCCGAGGATGCCCCTGGTGGTTATGTTGGGTTGAGGGAGCTGGAATATCCCTAGCCTCATTTCGCTCTCACGGCAGAAACCAAATAGAGAACAACGACGAATATGCCAACAAACCCTGTGAATGCTGCAGTCCATCTGGCCACTGGGTACTGGTCATGTTGTAGTAGGTACTCCGTGTGGTAATACCTGAACGCGCCCACAAGTAGCACGATAATACCAAGGAGTATACTGAGAGCGCCAAACGGAGCCCCCAACTTCACCAACGTGCTGTCCCCCACCAGTAGTGGAATAGTCACCGTGAATCCTGTGACCGTTATGTTTGACTTTCCCTCGACAAATCTGTTCAATTGTGCCAAGGCAATCCCTGTGGATACAATCACAAGTGAGGTTCTTAACCACGCGAGAAACGTGCGTTCGCTGGCCAACTGGTAAGTTAGTTTTGCCGAAAGGGAAGCATTGCTCAATTTGGATGACTCACATTATCTCGGGCGACGGTCCCGTCATTGTCAAGAATCTTGGATCGTAGGCTAATCATGGGTGTTGTAAGTTTACGATTGCCGTGATGCAGTACCCCATAACTCCGCGACTCAGACAGTGCAAACAGGCATGACAATACACCTAGGCATGACAATACGCCTAGGCATCTTCCATGCGAAATTTTAAATCCAAAATTTCAAAATCCGAAATTTCAAAGTTATGAAGCGTCAGGTTTTGAATTTTCTGTGATAAACTCGCTTGATGCCACGTTGCTTGTGCTTGTGGTGATATAGGCTTACCGCACACAAGTTTGCCGACCAACCGCGCTGACTTCATCAACAATAGCTAATCAGTATCCTTTTGAAGGGCAAAGCTACCACTTCCATCGCGAAGATCCTCAAACATTCTACAACTGGCATTGTTATCTTCACCAACGGCCCTTTGTTGAGCGATTGCAAATCAAACTAACATCACATTTTCAATAAGACAAACAGACATCTCTAAATAAGCATAGCAATGGCTCCAGCAACCAACGGAACGGCAAACCCACCGCCAGAAATTGGCGCCGCGTTCGACGCAGACTCCGAAACACTGACCTTCTCAGTGATGTTGGCACACGCCAACCTGGTGGTGTTCTTGAAGTGCACCACCACAGACAAACCGCCAATGTACGCCTTGTTGTCTGGGTTCAACGAGAGGTAATCATCGAAGTACGAAGTGCTGAGCGAGGTGCCAGTGATCAAGCCGTGCTTACCTGAAAGGTCGCCCACTTCCTTGTTGCTGGCCTCGGTGGCATTGGTGCTGCCGTTATAAGGGTTGAGATGGCCCAAAGTTGCTAAACAGCTGCCGTTAGTAGGAACCGGTTTCTGGTGGATGTGGTACTGGAATGGCCCACCCTCTTCAGGCAAGCCAGAAAGATCCACCGTGACAAGAACAGAGCCATTGGGCGAGGTGAAACTGACGTGGCCCAGAATGGTTTTGTTGAAAACGGCGTGCAACTCGACACTGGCGGGTGAGTCGGTCAGAACAGGCGAAGAAGCTGAGGCCCACGCCAAGAGCGAAAGTGCTGTCAATTTGGTTGCGAAAAGCATCGGAGAAGAAATCGGTTCAATTGGCAGAGGAAAATAAGTTGGTGGCGGATTTGACGCAGTTTCGGTGATTATTTATACCCCGGCGCATTATGGAGCACGCCAAGTTGAATTCCCCCACTGTGGAGAGCGGGACAATAGAGGTGATTAAACCGATAACGGAGCCAATCGGGACGTCGCAGTGAGGTGCATTGGCTATTTGCATGCGCATGGCCACCTCGGCGCCCAGACGGTTTCACGTCAAATTTCCCCTGTCAAACTCCAGGGGTGGATCTTCCGTGCATTAGTCGCTGCTTCTTTGAGCCGCTTGGTCCAGCGAAGCCTACCTGATTTGTGGTGGATATTTGCTCATCTTCTGGTGCCAACGTGCGCATAGACAGTGGGAAGCCTTAGGGGCATACAGGACCCTTACTGCGTGGAGTGTATAGGGCGATTTTGACTGGGGTGCCAGTTGGGGTTACGAAGATCCACTTCTCACTCATTGGCCGCCAAGGCGGAATGCGGCCCGATATGGCGCCGAACAATAGATGTGGGTGCGTACAGGCGTCTAGATCTTACTGCTTAAATTACGCAATAGGATCTAGCCGTTGGCGCGTCGGAGTGATGATTGCTGGTCCAACGTCCTCGCCCATGTGCAGTCGGTGCTGGTTTGGATGCTGAGCGTACTCGAATAACCTCACCCTCAGCTCAAGTGACCCCTAGCTTTGCTCGAGAGAATAAGAAAACATGTACATCCCGTTCATTGGGCGGCTCTCGATCCTCGAGTGGCCGTTGGTGATCGTATCGCTCCTCCTCACCTGGCTAGAGTACGTCAGCATCGCCATCACAAAGTTGCTTCCCCAACCCGTCATCACCATCATGACCGGCAGCGTCAAAGCCGTGTACAAGCTCACATCCAACCCGATCAACTTCATCGCCAAAGAAGACCGCAACTCCGCCGAGCTCACGGTTCCGTACAAGTACATCTCCAAGTCCGACACCGAAATCGATGAGTCCAAGTACAACCTCATGACCGCCCTCATGAACAGCGAAAACCTCCAGGAGATGTGCAACTTGTTTGGCTACGACGTCGAGAGCCACGTGGTTCGCACCCAGGATGGCTATCTTTTGACCCTCCAGAGGATATTCAAGCCGGGTGACCAAACGCCTCGCAATGGGAAAGTGGTGTACATGCACCACGGGTTGCTCATGTGCTCGGAGATCTGGGTCACCATGATCGACGAGAAGAGCAACTTGCCCTTTGTGTTGTACGACTTGGGTTACGACGTGTGGCTTGGCAACAACAGAGGTAACAAGTACTCGCACAAGCACCTCACCCGAAAGTTGAACTCCACTGAGTTCTGGGACTTTTCCCTAGACGAGTTCGCCTTATACGACATCCCAGACTCCATCAACTACGTCTTGCAGGAAACAAAAGTCGACAAGTTGACGTACATTGGGTTCTCGCAAGGTACAGCCCAGGCGTTTGCCAGTGTTTCTATAAACCCCGACTTGAACGACAAAATCGAAAAAGTCATTGCCATTTCACCAGCCACCACTCCACACGGGCTCTACTCCAAATTCTTGGACATTCTTCTCAAGTCCAGCCCCAACATCATCTATTTGATGTTCTCAAGGAAAGTCTTGATGCCTTCGGTGATGTTCTGGGAACGCATCATGTACCCGCCATTCTTCGACACCTCCATAGATGTGGCGAACTACATGCTCTTCAACTGGAAATCGTTGAACATGGACAAGATGCAAAAAGTCGCATCGTACGCCCATCTCTATTCGACCACCTCGGTCAAAGCCGTCGTACACTGGTTCCAGATCATGGCATCCAAGAATTTCCAGATGTACCATGACGAGGCGTCTGGGATGTCGATGTTGAACCCAATCAGCTACCCCTTAAAAAACATCAGGGTTCCCATCCACCTCATATATGGAGACTCGGACTCACTCGTGAATATCCAGGTCATGGAGAGCCAGTTACCCGAGAAGTGGACCACAGCGACCCCTGTTCAAGGCCATGAACATGTCGATAATTTGTGGGCCCGGGATGTGGCCACTCTGGTATTCCCCCTTGTATTGGATGCATTGGGAGATGTACCCAGAAGCAACGGACACATTACCAATAAATAGTTAATCAATTAATATGCCTGGAAGGCAATGGAACAGACCTGATTGTTACGTAAGCGATTTTAAAACACCTGCTAGGAACTTTTAACAGGCCGAAAACTGACTTTCAGTTTGCAATTTCAGTGCAGATTTGGTATAGTGCGCAAGATCACAAAAATTTCAGCACGGATTAAAAAATTGGATTTGAGAGAAAAATTATTGACGAAACCATTAACTATGGTGTCCCTATCCAATTCAAACCTTACTAACACTTGCTTTATTTTTCTCCCTACTTTCCACTTTGTATCGTGGAATTCACGAGTCCTACCTAATGGCTGCAAATCAGCGTGCGAGGCACGACCAGAGTTACCAATGAACGTCGAGATTGTCCGAAGAAAAGAATAAAGATTTATAAGTGAGCTACTATTGAAATTGCTAATATCCATTATTCAGGGGTGTTATCCTTGATTGCTTATCAAATGTCTGGATTTGCCTCAAAAGAGCTTCTTTAACTCCTATGCTGGCAGTACGGGACGGGCAATGCATGCAGGACGGTGACGGCGAATTTATGTTGCATCCACTTAAATTTGCACCTACTCATTATCTCAGGGAATACCGTGCTTACATCCCGCCTCTGGCCCCAACTACCACTTTGAAAATTGACTAAGTCGCCTCATCTCGATCCACAACAAGAAAACCCTCGTTTCACTCGATTTCCCTTATATTCACAGCCCCTTTGGCTCGACTTTCGTGACTTGTCCACAATGGCTACTGAGCTAGCAAAAAATGTACGTTCACTCGGAGAAACTGACCCGGGCTGCTCGAGGTTTCCAGCAGGAAGATTTTGCAAGAAAATATGTGTTACTAACACCGTCCAGGAGTCAAGCCCGCCTCAAAATGATTTTAGCCCACAAGGTATGTCTAGTCCATGTCTTCAACGAGAGAAATTTCCACTAACACAACAAGCCATATCAGAGAAAATAAAAGCCCAAATCCCTCGAATATTGTCAGCCGGACACGAGGAGCCCCACTACGATCCAATCATTCAAGATCTCATGAAGATTAATCCCACGCCTCTGGCTCTGAGTGACAGGGAAGATGACCAAACACAAGATGCTGGCTTCGAGACGTCAATACCACAGTACTCGTTCCAGCTTGCAGAGCTATTGGACTTCCTATTGAACCAGAAGTTGGATGACTCGTCGCGGATGGAGTACGAGGCAAACCTCACAGAACTAATTTCAATCTTACCCGTTCTGCTGACAGACAAACAGTCTCGGAAATTCCCAGACGACCATCTCTCCCGAGTTCTCATCGACAATTGTCTGAATTTGCTCAAGCTTGCTAGTCTGTACTTCAACTTGTCCCTCTCATCGCAGGTGACCAAGTTCCTCGTCAAGACCATCTACAAACTTGAGTGCTGGGAGATCTATCACTTACTACAGATCATTCCTGATTTCGAGTGCTTCTTGAAGCTTGTCGACATTGAGGTCACTACGACTCCCTTTGGACATATTGTGAAACCTCCCGAGAATTTCTTGGGCTTCAATTTGCGACAAGGTTTCCAGTACCCATTTCCATTCCCATTCTACAATTTCTCATACCATACCCCTGATCCATACTCATCGGCCAGAAAATATGCCAAGATAAGTATTGACAACTACATTGATATCCGCTTGAAGAAAACGCCGAAACGACGCAGAAGACCACGGTCTTGGCCAAAACTACCAAAGGCACAAGAGGATGAACACGAGATGCGGAACTTGTCCTCCACAGAGGGAATGTTGCATTCACCTCCAATTTTGAGGTCTCAAGGGACGGCCAAACTGTCCACAGACGGCACCAACGACTTCCAGAAGCATCAGAAGGTTTTCATTTTCATGGAAATGAGCCCGGCTCAAATTCTCAACGAGCAAGAGGTGTATAATCGCGAAGGGGATGACGAAGATGACGAATATGACACCGATGAAGCAAACGCAATTATGGCAGAGGAAAAAGAGGCAATGGAGCTGTCGACCAACCCAGGCGAAAAGTTCATCATTGTGTCCTCAGCTTATGAGCGGGTGCTCCAAGATGCCGAACAGAAGGGACTTGCCAAATTGACCACCCTTCACCAGTGCAGACTACTGGATCCATCTACACAGCAGCCGTGCTTGAAGATTTTTTACGGGAAGAACGAGTTGCAAAGACACCAGGAGTTTGTTCATGCCACCACGAAGAAGATATACAAGTGCGCATACTGCGAGGCATCTGGGAACAAGCAGCAATCGTACCCTCGCCATGACTCTCTTGCGAGACATATTCGCAGGAAACATGGCATCACTGGAAGAGAAAACAAGATGGCGGTCAATCTCGCGAAGAAGAACGCCGAAGTGCTTGATGGTCTGCTACAATCGGCAGGAGTTTCTTCAAGTCACACTGGTGCAGAGCGGGGACTCGCAGATGGCTCGAGGGCGTCAGTTGAATCATCAGTGGGTCCTCCAGAGTCGAGGTCTCGCGGTATGAGTATTTCTGAGAACGTTTCAGCGGCGCCTCCATCGGAGAGTTCGTCGCCTACGAAGCCTGCAAACCCCCACTCCAATGTGGGCTCTTCTTCCTCTGCGCTCAGGTCTCCCCCACACATATCACAGCCTCCCGCGTTGGCCAACGTCCACAAAGGCTACAATTACGACCCACACGAAGTTCACCAAGCCGGTCATGACGTGAATCGTGGAACAGGAATTTACATGCCGCAGCAAGCATACAAGTATCCACCTCATGTGGAAGGAGGACACGGGTCTGGTCCTTTGTCCATGCACGGCACTTCCAACTACCCTTTACCCCAATATGCGAAGTTCACCCCATGGAGTGTTCCGCCTCCGCTGATGTTGGCTTCTCGTGGCCAGATGGACACGAAAATGGATCCAGCTGGGGTGTCACGACAATCGCCCCCGGCCCCAATGATGCAAGGGTTCCAGAAGTTCAGATTCCCCAATAATTACCAGCCAATAGGGATGCAGTCTCCGTACGGCCCGATGTATGGACAGGAGGGAGTTTTCTACTCGGTGCCGCCAATGCAAGGACAAATTCCTCAGCCAGCATACATGCGGAGTGTGGTTTCGCAGCCATCACAGCACCAGCGGCAGACTCTGCAACCAGAACAGGAACAATTGCGCCAACAACAAAAACAACATCAGCAACAGCAACAGGAGCATCAACAACAAATGCAACCGCAAAATTCGCCACAGCAGGAGTCGCCTCGCGGGCTGCCGACTAGTCCGAAGTGACGGGGTGTGCACACAGCAGAATGGCTGCAAAATGGTCGTGCACGGTGTCGACCAGGTATAGTCAATACAAACGGGTCAGTGTGTGATAATACGTTAAGGCAAACGATCAGGCAGCCATGTAGTCAGTGAAATAAACAGACCACGATTTCAAAATGTTCATTTTCTCTCACATTGTGCCTGCTCTATGGGCCAAGGTAGATCGGGAAAAGCGTGCGCGCACCGAAACCTTTCTCCATTCCTCATTTTGCAGTCGAAAATCATACTGCCAATCCTATAACCGAATCCCAACCCTAACACCTGGACAACAAGTCTGTTCCTACTTCTATTGCAGCTCATTCTTTGGGGCATCTTGCTTACTACCGCTATCCTTTTATTGCATCTCAACGCATTCTCATACTTGCCGGTGACTTGTTCTGTTTGTCCGACTCCGCCTAATCATGAGCCAAGTATCTCCCACGCCCCTGCAACTTCCAAGCTTTGGAATACCTTCCAGTCAGATCCATGAGCTGCTAACGGCTCCATCATCGGTCGAGGCATCGCAACATCTTCTCAAGGTGGCGCCTAATCTGGCTGCGGTACAAGCTCCAACCACCGCCGAGTACGGCCCCGACCCCCACGCAAAGTTGGAGCCCCAAGAAGCGCAGGCTGCTCAGAATATTGTCACAATACCTTCGGAGTATATTGATTCTCGAGAACTTCCCACTGTGGACGCAAAATTGAACATTGACCACTTGGTGGACATTCTCGAAAGGGGAACACCAACAACAGCGCTGGATTACGCTGAGCACTTATACAAAGTTGCTTCGCTCTTCTTGAAGAGCGACATCACCGAGCAACAGTTCGTGAAGCTTGAAAATAAGTTCATTCTGCTCGCCGATATGCTTCCTCAATTTGTGGAAGTTGACAACCCTGCAACTTCGCAATTATACTTGGTCGTTGAGCGGTGCTTTGACACCTTCATCCGAATCACTACCAGCAACATCAATGTGCTGGTTGCTTCGTTGACAATCCGTTTTCTCACGAGTGTCGTCATGTCACTTAATTACTGGGAACTCTACAACCTTCTAAGGTGGAAACCGGCCATATACCAGTTCCTCACACTCATTCGATTTGATTTGAACGACTGCTACGCTCGCTTTATCCGGGACTATCTGAAGTACGAGTTTAGGCAGCGCAACATGACCCTGATGGAACTTCAGTCAGCTGCCTACACGAAGGAGAAGAACAAGAAAGATTTCGAGCGCAGGCTCTCGATGTCGGAATCTCCGGACGTAGAGGGTGGCGCCGATGATAAATCACCACTATATTTTATGAACAAGGAGCTCAGTGAAGATCATGACAAGTTTGTGACTGAGCAAATGGCTGCTGAAGAAAGTGAGAGACCAATTCCACGCGAGCGCAGGAAGATCAGAGTGGATTCGAAATTGGCTGCGCACAGGGTCATCAAGCGTGCGGACATTAAGGTGGCACCTAGCAGCCGCTCATCTAATTATGATCCAGATGTCGTGCATGAGTGTCAAATGCCATCGCCAGATGAACCTGATAAATTGTGCTTGCGGAGGTTTTCCAGAAAGTATGAATTGATAAGACATCAAGAGACGGTCCATTCCAAGAAGAAGAAACTTTTCAAGTGTTTCGTGTGTGTGAAGCAGGATCCAAGTATAGGACCAAGGATTTTCACGCGACACGATACGTTGGCCAAGCACATTCGAGTGAATCACAGGATCTCCGGCAAAGAAGCGAAGGCCGAGGTTGCCTACTCGAAGAAGCACGCAGAGATTGTCGAAGAAGGCGATATCACTGTTCATGTTGGCCGCAGAAAAACCAAGGTCGATTTCGAGCTTCGAGCTCATATGGAGAAGAAGGGTTCAGCCAGAGAGGCGCCCGATGGTAGCATAATCTTTGACGATGTTGACGACTCTCCACCCGACTCGATTGAGTTCGGCGAAGACGAGGAGATATACGACGATGTGGAATGAGAAAAAAAAAGCTTTTGGCAAAATAAGAAGACTCTACTGCTTTATCATTGACGTAGCTTAGATTGTAATTATACATGGGAGTTGCAGGCTAAAGGCGCAAAGCGTCCTTTTCGAACTTCTGCTGATCGAGAATAGCCTGCCGTATTTCCTCATCCTCGATCTCATCGAAAATCTCCTTTGAAACACTCGATAGCCCGGTGATTTTCCTGCGAACATCAGGGTTATAGAATCTTATGGAGCAATCGAGAGTCGACTCCTCTTCACCGACGACACCAATCTTCCTGAGCTTGGAGCGTGTGGGCTGACTGGCAACGGGGTAGAAGTTAAAGCCGCTGTATGTGTCTTTTATTCCTCTCAACCACACCTGGTTTCTCTGCTCGATCAACGTTTTGTTGAATTCCAAAGTCTGCATGGAGACCTGGTATAGCCATGTTGGGTCAGTCTGGTAGTTGATCAAGGCAGAGCCAGTGACTTGAGCCTGGTAAGGGTTCAGGTCGCCGGCACCGTAACTTGTGGATCTCAAAGTGGACGCGGCTTCTTCTGGGTCGGCGTACTCACCCGAGACGTCACCTCTCTCGATTGCTTTTGCCTCCCAGAAGTCGTCGACAACCTTCTTACCACCGACAACCATACGAGCTCCAAACTCACGGAAAATCGACCGCGCCGTCACCAAATTGACGGATCTACCCTTGTAGGAGGTGGGGATCAAATGCCTGTTGATCAAGTCCATCTTCTCGTCGTGGGTGCACACCTTTTTGAACAACGTCAAGTGTGTTTTAAACAACAAGTACGAGTCTCTGAATCCGACTAGACGGGCAGGCTCAGTGGACACCATGTACTGTCTTTCGCCCTTGCCCAACAATGTGAACGTCTTAATACGGAACTTTCTGTCTCCCTGTAGAAATCCGTTCTCATCGATCTTTTCTATTCCCTTTGGATCCTCGTCCTCCATGACGACCTCGTCGTTCTTGATGTTGATCTCATTCCCCTTATCGTCGTAGAAGACGTCATCTGGTCTTGGGATCTTGGGCTTTCTGCCTCTCTTTTTGCCCTTCTTCTTAGGGGGTTCCTCAACCTTCACATCTTCTTCCTTGACTTCCTCGTCGTCCTCACCGTTAGCTTTTGGTGGAGAATTCTTGTCGTCGTCAAGTTCATCGTCATCCTCGTCGTTTGGATCATCGGTGGGCGCCTTTCTTTTCCTTCTCTTCCTCACGGTCTGTATCTCGTCGTCATCCTCGGCGACGTCTTCATCGTCATCGTCTTCATCCTTGATGTTGGACTCGTCGAACTCGTCTTCCTCGTCGGCCTCTCTATATTCGTCATCTTCTCCATCAGGATCCAAATCCAACCCAGCCAACGTTTTCCTTTGCGAACGCGACTGCCTGGGTGATCTGAACTCTTCGTCGTCCACCAGATCGTGTCCTCTTGCCATTTTTGTTCGAGTGTTATTTGACAGTCTTGCGAAGTGGGAAGCGCTCATGTTTATTCGCGTTGAGCGCGCACGTGACCAGAGCGACCTACAAACGGTGTGAATTTAGCAGGTATTCTTTATATACAAGTATGTGATTTGCAGCGGAGGTGAGAAAGCTTATACTTCACCATCCTTTTTCTCTTCGGATGGCTTCTCGTTCTTGAATGCCGCCTTCCCGTCAAGATATTTGTCGAATGCATCATTGGTCTCGGGGAACGGTCTCTTGCCCAACAAGCGGATCATGTCCTCTCTAGTAATAAACTCTTTACGCAACAACTCTTGCGCAACGATCTCGACTTCCTTGGATTTTTCCGTCAATAACTCCTTGCACTTCCTGTGACACTCTTTGACAATCCTCTCGATCTCCTCATCGATGACCTTGTTTGTCTCGTCACTGAATGGCTTGGTGAGGTTGTCTTGGCTCTGGGTGTCAGCATAGTTGACCATTCCGACTTTCTTGGACATTCCGAATCTCAATACCATCGACTGTGCGATGTTGGTCACCTTCTTGAAGTCGTCGTGAGCTCCACTAGTGACGGAAGCAAAGTTCAACTCCTCCGAAACTCTTCCACCCAACGTCATAATCATTCTGTCGTAAAGCTGCAAAGCTGTAAAGAGATACTGGTCTGGAGGCAAGTATTGCGCGTAACCCAACGCTCCTTGACCTCTAGGGATGATCGAGACCTTAAGCAAAGGGTGGGCGTACTTCAAATACCAGCCACAAACAGCATGACCAGCCTCGTGGTATGCGACGACTCTTTTCTCTTCTGGATCCAAGAGCTTGGACTTTTTCTCGACGCCACCAATCACTCTCTCGATGGCCAACTCGAAATGTCTCAAGGTGACCGCTTTGGCATTGAATCTCGCAGCGATCAAAGCAGATTCATTGCAGACGTTGGCAATATCAGCACCAGAGAACCCTGGAGTCAAAGCAGCCAAACGACCAGACAATTCTTTGTCGATATCTGCGGCCAATTTGATCTTCTTCAAGTGCACCTCAAAAATCTCCTTTCTACCTTGCAACTCTGGGTTGTCGATAGAAATGTGTCTGTCAAATCTTCCAGGTCTCATCAAGGCCTTGTCCAAGATATCAGGTCTGTTTGTACCTGCCAACACAACCACATGGTCGGTGCTGTCAAACCCGTCCATCTCGACCAACAACTGATTCAAAGTGGTTTCACGCTCATCATTGGCACCGCTTGCATTTCCCTTCGATCTCTGCTTTCCAATAGCATCGATCTCATCCACGAAAACAATGGAAGGTGCATTTTCGCGGGCCGTCTTAAACAAGTCCCTCACACGAGAAGCTCCGACACCGACGAACATTTCCACAAACTCAGAACCAGAAACAGAGTAGAAAGGCACACCAGCTTCACCAGCAGTGGCTTTGGCAATCAAGGTCTTACCTGTACCTGGAGGACCAGACAAAATGGCGCCTCTAGGAATTTTAGCTCCCAATTTTTCGTACTTGGTAGGGTTTTGCAAAAACTTGACGAACTCCATGACTTCCTGTTTGGCTTCGGTCATTCCTGCAACGTCCTTGAATTTGACCTTGACATCGGTCTCCTGGTTGAACTTCTTTGCAGTTGACTTTCCGAAACCCAAGGGACCGCCCATACCACCCATGCTTGCTCTCTTAGTCATGTAGTAAATGGCACCAAGGAACAACAAGGTTGGCAAGAAATTGATCAACATCTTGGTGGCACTTCCCTCGCTGACGTAGACAACTGGGAGTCTGAGGGAGTCAGGAATCTTGTAGTCATCTTGCACAGCCTTCAAGTTGCGCTCAAACGACTCGATGCTTCCAATGTTGAAGTAGTGCTCGCCCTGAGGATACTGAGCCTTACCATTGTCGTTAAGCTCGATCACGGCCGTTCTGTTGTTGACCACGACAACGCGAGATACCAAGTTCTTGCGCAAGAAGTCCGATGTGAACTCCTGGAACGAGATTTCGTTGTTCCCGCTCTGACTGGAGCTGAAAAAGACAAACGTAAGCAAACCACCCAAAACACCCAACACAAACAAACGAGCATTCTGTCCCGTGATATTGATGTCAAAGTACTTGTACTCATCCTTCTTCTTAGGGTCAGGCTTCTTTGCATTTTTTGGAGCGTTATCCTTTGGTGGTGGTGCCAGCTTGTCCATTCTCTCATTAAGCATGTCACGCACTTTATTCAACTCCTGGTTGTAGGCGTTGTAGGAAGTGTACTCCTCACCGCAAAGAGGGTTCGTAAGCACTTCGCCATCACCAGCAAATGGAACTTTCCACAAAATCTGGAAAACACCAAACCACGAGTGAACAAGTGCTGGATCGACCTTGACCTCGTCCGAGGCAGCCTTCTCAAGAGCCTCACCTTCCAACTCGAGATGGTTCTTGGAGTAAAAAGAGAACAATTTCTGCACCGTCTCGTTGTCAAACTCGACCTCGTCCACAGGGTCAACGAGGTTGGAGATACGGTAGTAGATGTCGAAAACAGCCACGATCTCCTTCTTCGCCAACGGGCGGAGCAGCGGGTGTTCTTTGGCAAAATCGTCGATGATTCTCTGCGACAAGTTCTCGGGGCTGACCAAGCGGTTTTTCTTGAAGCTCTCGCACTCTTCGTTGAAGCGGGCAAGCAAGAAGGAGAACACGGCCTCGTATCTCTGAACAGCGTCAAGTTGCAACGGGTTTTCAAGCTCAAGTGGAAGATCTTCAGACTCAGTCAAGTAGTTCTGTAGCTGCATCACTTTTGCCTCTTGCGCATCCACCTGCGGGCGGAGCTTCCACTTGTCGAAGAAACTGGCCTTGTCGAAGCTGTGCCTGAGCTCATGCAATTTTTTCAACTCTTGCGCAAGCCTGGATTCGTGATCCAGTTGCTTGTTGGCGAGGAATGACGTTTGGTGGAACCCACGGGTCATTGTCAAGGACAAGTACCGTCTGGCAAACACCGAGAGTCGAGCACTTGGCCGCACGACCTTGATCGGCGCCGTTAGAACCCGATATGTGTACATAGGTTTGGACGATTTGGATTGGGTGTGAATGCCTAGAGTGGAAGTCACTAAGTAGTGAGGGTTTGCCTTTCGCGTTGACTGCCAAAAGGGGAAGGCAGCGTGTGGCGAGCGCGCCTTGAGTGTACTGGGGAAGGTAAATACTACATTTTTGGGAGCCCTAGTTTGAACTCCGTGGACAGAACGGTCACTTGGGAAAACTACCATTGGCGATTACATCGCGCTAGATCCAAATCGTTCTAAAATCTATTCCAAGCTATGTAATTCCCCAAAAAACACTAGACGCTAGTGTACGCACCAGATGCTAGGACGCACCAGATGCTAGTGGACGGGCCCGTCGCCCAAAAAAACCTTTCCGTTGTGTCGGTGGAACCTGGCAAGCTCACATTTCTCGGTGTAGTAGCCCATCCACACCAACACAAATATCATCGCCAATAACGCGCAGCATTTGGCCACCAGCATGGTGTCATAGAAAACCCGGGGGACTGTGGATCCCATGGTGGACAGCATTCGACATGTAATGCAAGAAATGGCGGGACCAAAACAGGCGGTAAACAAGCAGATGGAGCAGAAAAAAAAACAGAAATACCAGTAAAAGTTGGCTGGAAGGCTGCATTTATATACGAGTGAGAATGCACGCTCGCACCCTATCGAAGTTGCCAACGTGCGGAATATTGTACCTCAGCCGTCTGCACTAAATTATCCACATCAATCCCGGGGGCCCACCTGGTGCCCAACCAGCCGTGTGGGAATATTTTTTACCCGGGGTTTTCGCTTCGGAGTTCCGACTTTTTTTGCTTCTAAAGCTCGGTTTCCCTCACTCAACACCATCTGAGCAGCCTGGGCCTTAACCGCATACGATAAGTGTGCATGTTCAGTGGGGCTGTGATGGGCCCCAGGCGAGTGGGGTGTACCTAATAATAAAGCAGACCGCACCTGTTCGCCGATCGCATGAGGCGCGCGTGCGGAAAGGGAAAAGGGTGGAACAGAATTTCGCGCGGAAGCAGAACTTTCGCTTTCTTCCATTTTGCTTCTCTTTGTTCTTTCTCACAAACAAAATGGACCTTTCTCGAGCTTGATGGACCTCAAGGGCCATGACGGCGTTGACAGGTGTCAATGCATTTGCGCTCGTGGCCCGCCGTGTATCCAGGACAACTTGAGACAATATGGGCGGATGGTGTTAGCTCCGACATAGGCGCACCTACAGGTTGTCATTGAAAGCCACACATTCGAAGACAATCGGAGGATAAAAATAAAAATGGGTGGGCCTGCCAAGAGACAACAAAGACCGCAGCACAAGACAAGAAAAGCATTGGCCACAATCCACCGCAGCAGTTCGGCGCAGCAGTCGAGTGATTTCTTGTCTTGACGTGTATCTAGGGTCCTGCGGTGCATAATTAAATTTAGCGTTCTTGGTAAACTTTCTCATTTCATTTTTTTCTTTTATCGTTACTCGTTCGACTGGTGCAAGCTATCTTTCAGAACTTTGTTGCTTTCCTGCTTTCTTCTCGCTTTCTCTCTTCAGTTCTCTCCTTCATTAACGTGTTTTTGCCCAGGCTCTTGTCTCATGCTTGTCTCACCTAACCGCTACTTGCACACACGTCGGATCAAAAAAGCTCACTGTTGCGCCGACCGTGCCGAGCCATGCACCACCTGAACCACCCATCGGTGAGATTGCGTAAATTTCAATACCCCACATCCTCCGCCTTCTTTCCTCAATCTCCTTTCTTCTAGACTTACCATGCTGGGTTCGCTGCCGCTAGATAATCCGACCAATGCGGAGTTGGCTGAGGGCATCGAGGGTCTTCACTTGCCCAACAAACAACGCACCAACTCATCCACCAGCAGCGGCTCTCCGGCCACCCCTACTAGCGCAATTGCTCCCCCAACAGCAGAGGACGATCTAGATATCGAAGATTACGCGCCCCAGGACTCCTCCCACCAGATCTCTCGCCACTTCACCAGAGAAGATGCCGACTCCATAGTTGGTGGCACCCTGGTGCCGTCAGTGCCACCCAAGGACTCTGACGACCTACCGGAGAAACCGGAGCTGATCTACAAGAGTCACAAGGTGTTTCTGTTCTCGTTGCCCTTTGGAAGCAGCTTGTCCATGCCCCGTATGGGGCTCAGGTTGCCGTTCTCCCACAAGGATCCAGAAACCGAGGAGATCCGCTTGCGCCTCCAGCGGCAGGAGTCGCTCAGCACCTTGGATGAGGCCAAGTACTACTCGAACACGAAAGGCACCGATGACGTGCGGTTCCGGGCCATGAAGCACCTGATCAAGGAAGGGATCTCGGAGATACTCCCAGATTTCATCAAGAAGGAGAAGCCGTACGAGTCGGTACTCAACGACCTTGACGGACCAATTGTGGTGATGGGCGGGTTCCGCGGGTCGATATTGCGTGATGCCAAGACGGGCAAACGCGTGTGGATCCCGTTGAAAGCTGGCCTTAATCTAAGAAAGATCAACTTGCTTTTGGGCCCTACTGTGGAGGACGAGTTGCATGCCACAGACTTCATCTACCCAGACGGCGTGCTCAAAAGTATCGGGCCGTTTGACATCTGCAAGAAACTCATCAAGAAGCTAGATAACAACCCGAAAACCACCGTGAAAGAGTTTGGCTACGACTGGAGACTCAGTCTCAGCATCACCAGCGACCAACTCATAGAATGTCTAGAGGATATCCAAAACAAGACGAAAAAACGAGCCATTGTTATTGCTCACTCAATGGGTGGTCTCGTTGCTCACGGAGCACTCCAAAAACGACCAGACTTGTTTCGTGGCATAGTGTACGTGGGCACTCCAAGCGAGTGCCTCAACATCTTGGGCCCTATCAGGTATGGCGACTCTGTCATGTTTTCCGACAAAATCTTGACTTTTGAGACGAACTTCATGATGCGCTCGTCGTTTGCGTTCTTGCCGCTTAGCGGCCGTGTGTTTGGCAATACGGAAACGGGCGAATACTACGACCTCGACTATTTCGACCCAGATACGTGGGTTGAGTACAACTTAAACCCGTTGGTGTCGAGCACACGCAAGAATATCGAGGAGGCTAGACTGCTAGCGGACTCTGATTCTACAATTGTTGATGATAAAGCAGACCTCACAAACAAATTGCCACCTGAACCGGTGAGCAGTCCGAAGTCTCCAACTGAGTCTATTGGCTCCCGCATTAAGTTTTACCCGCCGGGTATTAAGAGCAAGTCCAAGACTAATCTTTTCACGAATCTGCAAATGCAGAAACGCCACAGAACTGGCAGGCTAAGCCCGGTGCTTTCGCCTGAGGACCAAGTTTGGGCCGATTTCAAATTCTCATTTACTTTTGAAGAAGCATACGAGTACCTCCGCGCTACATTGAAACTGACAAAAGAGTACATTCTCGGACTCAATTATAGGGACGACTTGAAACACAAGTACCCTCCGTTGGCGATCGTGTACGGCGACACTGTGCCCTCAGTGAGGGGCTCTAATGTTGGAAGTCGCCAGGATATCAAAGACGGCAACTACTATGAGTTTTACTATGGCCGTGGTGACGGAGTGGTTCACTCCCGATGGCTCATGCCTGAGGCGAAAGGATTTGAGCATTACGACGAGAAGACCGGAGAGGGCCACATTGTGGGCAAATTTGCGAGCAACGCAGGCCATGTTGACTTGATGACCGACTTCAAGGCGATGGCTCGGGCGTTGGACGCTATAGTGGAGGCCGACAAAAGTTGGAAGCGGGAGGTATAATATATGTCCATAGATTCAAGAGTTTTCCTCTTCCTCTTCCTCGTACAGAACCGTAATCCATAGACTGCAGCTTTGGCACGGCGCCATGATCTGGTACCCGCCCAGACCATCTGGAGTGCCCATTTCCAAGTCAGACTCCTTGAGTTCTATCGAATTTTCACTTGTGCATCTCGGGCAACTGCGTGTCCATGTAGGTTCGGGTGACTCTGTATAGGTGAAGGACTCCAAGGTGTGGATGTCGAGGCCGGCACCGGTGATGTTGAATCCTTGGAGCTTGAACGTTTCCTTCATGTCGTCATCGTATTTTTCTCTCTGCTTCGGGTCGCTGAGCACCCGGTATGCCGTTTTCAATGCTGTCACCAGAACCATTGAGGTCGCATTGGAGTCACCAGTTTTATCTGGGTGGGACGCTAGCAATTTCTGGTGGTAGGCATTTTTGAGCTCCACAGCGGTGACATGCGGGTCAACACCTAGAATCTCGTAATGGGTACGTGCCGACATGGGCCATTTATGGGTGGTATGGTGAAATCACTCGACTAGATGGTGAGCGTGCACACACCGCCAATGGCTCCTACATAGTTAAGCCAAAAAAAACCCGGTGCGATGAGCACCTCAAGTTAACTTATAACCGCCGGGAGAACATGTCAAAAAAACTGGCGAAGACGACCGAGTTGAAAGTGGCCGCTAGCTCCGACGCACCCTCGGTGGTGGTCGGGTCGTTTTTCAACGGGATGCTGGTCCCCCTGAAAAGCAGCTTCGACTTGTTTCAGCACAAGCACAACAAGGACTCGTACTTCTTGCACGGCGAAAATTCGACTTTGGAGTACAACGGATACACGGGGGACGACGAAAACAATGACTACATTGTGGCACTCTACGATCCCTCCAAGAAATCCGTCGAACTCTACAAAGCCCCCATGGTTTACGGAAAAGTCACTTCCATCGACAGCAGGGTGCACAAGGGCCCCAAGATCCGTTCCCGGGGCCTCCAAAACTTCGTGCAGAGAACAGCGTTGGGAGAGGCGTTCGGTACCAAAAAGGCCAAGGCTGCCATCGCCAATTTGGAGAGAAACAGAATCGACTCGGACAAGTTGCAGGACATGGAGTTGGACATTGTGGACAACGTCAAGGAGCTCACGTCAGACTTGCCTTCGAGACAGCAGTTGCAGGATGCTGGGTCCGCAGACAGACCGATCCCTCCTGTCAACGAGAATGCCACCAGCGTGGAGGATGTCTACGCTTTGCACAGCATAATACCAAAGAAGGAGTGGATGAGCATCCGCATCAACTCGATCTTCGACGAGGAGGACCAGGAGAAGCGCACCGAGATGTTGCCTTACGACAAGTCTGCGTTCTTGGCGAAGAACTTGCCCAAGTACGTGTCCCTTCACAACAACGAGAAGGTGCAGATGTTGTACTACGCATCGCTACTCATGGGTGTTTACGCCAACCGCAGAGTCAGAAACAAAACGTCGCTCATGGAGAGATTGGGAAACAAACCTTCGGAATTGCTCGTGGACGGTGTTTTGGAGCGGTTTGCCGTGTCGAGAACGTCGGATTTCGGGAAATCGAAGGACCGTTCTTTCATCATAGACCCATACCACGAGGACAAGTTGCTTTGCTACTTGCTTGCGCTTCTTTTCCACATTGAGGGTTTCACGCTCGAGATTCTTCCATTGGCTAACGAGTTGAACATGAAGCCAACCAGACTAGTGGGACTTCTCCGGGTGATGGGTGCCATCATCAAGCCTATTGGTGTGGGCATGGCTGAGGCCATTGGACTTTCGAAGAAGGAGGCTGCTACATACAAGGTGGCTGTGTTGAAGGTTCCATTTAAGTTGCCTGAGATGGTGAGAAGAGGAGCCAGACGCTGAGATTTGCATATAGGAATACATCCCCCGGATTTTCCATGGGGGTTCAGAGCTGACGGTGTAGCACTGCACACAGTGCCGATGGTGATGGAGTAGTAGCATCGAACCAACACGAACTCGATTGAACCAGCAAAGAATGTCGGACGAAGCAGAAATCCTCAGCCATGCGCTTGCAAAATTGGCCGAAAATGAACAGAAAATGGGCGAGGCCGACAAAGATGCCGAAATTTACCGGATCAAAAAGACACAGAGCATATACTCGGAGAGAAGAGCCATCACCAAGGAAATCCCGCAATTCTGGTACATTGTGCTAGCACAGAACGATGATTTTGCAGACCATGTGATAACTGAGGACCTCAAGTACTTGGATTTCGTCGATGACATCTACGTTCACTTTGACATTGCCGAGTCGGACCAAGTGAACAACTACCGAGACTTTTCTATCACGTTCTCGTTCAAGGACAGCACAGGCGTGATTCCAACGCAGACTGTAACGAAAAAGTTCCAAGTGTCGCTCGAGGACGGCGAGGAAGTGCTTCACTCTGAAGTTGCCGAGGTGCAATGGCCCGAGGAACTCGCCGATATTAATCCATCGACCATCAGACAGAATAAGAAAGAAGACGGCTACACGGCAGATGAAAAGAAGAAATACAGACAGGGCATGAAGTCGTTCTTTGCATGGTTCGAATGGACTGGCCACAAGCCAGCCAAAGAGTTCAGGAGTGGAGAAGACTTGGCCAGATTGATTCTGGAGGAGTTGTTCCCGAACGCCGTACGCTACTACGCGGAGGCAATGAAAAATGACAACGCCAGCGATGTGGACAGCTCTGAGGGGGAGGAATTGGACATCAGCGACGACGAGGAGCCTCCTTTGAAGAAGCAGAAGGAGAACTGAGATGGTCAATCAAGTGCCAGTACGAAGAAATGAAAGTGGAACCAATTAATGATGCACCAGCCAGCTTATAGAGCTCAATCAATTGACTGGAGTGAGCGCATAAATTGGAAGTTTGTTAGACTATGTGGTGAAGATTGGCGCGTTACTAGTGCATTAGCGAGAACATGCAGCTGTTTAGAACGCTCAACTATGTCGAAGGCATTCCAAGCACGAAATACAAAAACACTCGGAAACATTCTTGTAAGCGCCGTCGAAAGCTCGTCCGTTAAGATATATTTGACCGTAAATATATTTGACCGTCGCATGTTTCGTCTTCGCCAAATTGCCCCATCGAGCAACATGCATTATTCGTATAGTGGTGCGGTTTTCCAGTGCGCCAACTACTCCAACTCAACTACTCCAACTCCCACCGCATGATTCTCCAATTTCTGCGATTGCTAGCCACATCAGCGAAACCCGTCCTACAAGATGTAGTGATTGTCGGTGGCGGCCCCGCGGGTCTTTCCATCTTGGCGGCGCTTAAGAACTCCCCCAAGACAAGACATCTCCAGTGCACTTTGGTGGAAGGTCTGAGCCTAGAATCAGTGAGGAAGTTTGGCGAAGACCCCCCGGAGAACTTCACGAACCGAGTGGTTTCACTCACCCCGAAGTCGGTCGAGTTCATGCAAACGAAGTCCGGGTCGTGGCCCTACATCCATGAGGACAGAGTCAGATTCTACGACAACATGGTGGCATACGACTCTCAGGATTCCGACGCGAGAATCCACTTTGACGCCGGGTCTGTTTTCGACGACAACGGAGACCTGGCTGTGATTGCTGCCATGAGCGAAGTTGTCAACATCCAGAGCTCGTTGCTAGGCAAGATCGAGGCGCTAAACGAGGAATTGCCCGACGAGGAAACCGCCACGATTATCGACCACGCAAAAGTGGTGGACATCAAAACGGAAGCATCGTCGGGTCTTGACTGGCCCGTGGTCACGCTAGACAGCGGAGACTCGTTCCAGACCAGACTACTCATTGGCGCAGACGGCCAGAACTCTCCAGTGCGGAAGTTTGCCCAAATCGAGTCGAGGGGCTGGGCGTACGACCGGTTTGGCGTTGTGGGCACAATAAAGCTCCAGTTCGAGGATTACAGGGCCATTGCTTGGCAGCGGTTTCTCACCACGGGCCCATTGGCGATTTTACCCATGCCAGACGACAACGCTACGTTCGTGTGGTCGAGCACTCCGGAGCTTGCCGAGATCTTGATGAAGGTGGACGACGAAATCTTCCCGCATCTCCTCAACGCAGCCATGACCTTGGAAGAGACCGACTTGAACTACATCTACAAGGTGTTGCAGATCAACCCGGCAGACACGCTGGTGATCGACGACATCGAGTGGAGAATGTCGAAAATCCTGGAAGAAGACCTCGAGGACAAATTCCCTATGCCCGTGGCAGAGATCTTGCCCGGCAGCAGAGCTCGTTTCCCTCTCAAGTACTTACAGGCAGACACCTACTCTGCACCAAGAGTAGCATTGGTCGGCGATGCTGCACACACGGTGCATCCGTTGGCAGGACAAGGGCTCAACATGGGCCAAACAGACGTGGCAGCGTTGGTGGATGCGTTGGAGCAAGGGCTTGACCGCGGCCTCGACATTGGGTCTACGTTGGTGCTAGAAAACTACAACGCCACCGCGTGGCCCAACAACCACATGTTGATGGGCATTTGCGACAAGTTGCACAAGATCTTCTCCACGGATTTCGGGCCGTTGGTGATGCTCCGTGGGATTGGGTTGAAGTCGCTCAACCTGGTGGACGCGGTGAAGGACTTGATGATCAGAGCCATCAGTGGCAGATGAAGCAGTACAACAATGTAAATAAGAATTTATGAAAACGCACAATAACCACTTTGAGATGAATATTTGAGGATTCAGAAATACAAAACCCATAAAAATCCCCAGTGTTTTCTCCACCAGTAGCCTCATTGCTACTGTGGTCATTTCGCAGCTCAGATAAGCAACCAGATTGGGTAATCACAGAGGCGTGCGACCACGTATAAGTGCAACCTACACATGCTACACCACCAATTGTTGTGATTTCGAAACCCGGAGCATTGCGGTTCAAGTTGTTCTTGTCTGTTCAAATTTCCAATCCATTCATCCCACAGTGTTTCTAGCGTCCCGACCCAAACAAGCAATGTACCGTATTCCGGTCTATTTACGGGCATCGTCAGTGCTTGCTATTCTGGCATTCAGCATATGGGACCCGAACCGGAAGTTCTTCCTACGAAGCCACAGCTTCGAAACAAAACAGGAGCGCCAGGACTTGAAGCTCATAAAGGACAAATTCAAGAACTTGAAAGAGAAATACAATGCACCAAAGTACCCAATTGTGCTCTGCCACGGACTCTCGGGGTTTGACACATTGACGCTATTTCTGGCGCCGCAATTCTCCTGGAATGACTCCGCCGACCTGAAGGAGTTCGGCAAACGCCTCAAAGAAGTGTCTGACGAGGTCAACTCGGGGGCAGTTATGCTCAACTACTGGTACGGTATCGAGGATGCGTTGAAGCAGGCTGGCTGCAAAGTTTTAACGGCCAAGGTCCCGCCGTTCGGCACAATTGAGGAGAGAGCAACGCTGTTAGATGCTCTTCTCTCGGAAAAGTGTAAGAACTACCCGGGGAAAGTCGAAGGTGAGAGATTGAAGATTAACTTGGTGGGCCATTCCATGGGCGGGTTGGACTCGAGATACCTCATCTCTAAGATCCAGAACGAGGACTCGCCGTATGAGGTTGTGAGTTTGACCACGATTGGAACGCCACACCACGGTTCTGAGTGCGCTGACTTTGTCATGAGCTTGATTGAGAAGGACGACACACTCATGGCCGTATGCCCGAAAGCAATACCGCAATTGACAACCAATTTCTTGCTGCAGTTCAACAGGGAAGTTCGAAACGATCCAGGCGTCAAGTACTTCTCTTACGGTGCTCTGATGGACCCCCAGGGGTTCAAGTTGTTCAGAGCAACATACGAGATCATCAAGGCCGAAATCGAGAAAAAGGGACTGACCCATTATGAGAACGATGGCATGGTGAGCGTGGAGCTGGCCCGATGGGGGAATTACATGGGTACTTTGCATGACGTAGATCACATGGACCTTATCAACTGGACAAACAGACTCAAGGCTGCAGTGGATAAAGTCATGTTTGCCCAAACACCAACGTTCAACGCCATTGCGTTGTATTTAGACATTGCTGAGACGCTCAGCAAGCAGGGTTTCTGAACTCAAATAGTTATTATTAGACGTTATCTAACTCTAGTGATTGAGGGTGATGGACTTGGTGTAGGTGAATTCGTCAACGCCCCAGTGGCTATTGAAGCGGCCCACCCCACTCAGTTTCACCCCTCCATGAGGCACGGTTGGCTCGTCATGCACTGTGGATCCGTTTATGTGGACCCCACCGAAATCCATTTTTTTGGCAAGTTCGAGTGCTTTCAACGTATCGGTGCTCCAGATCGAGCCCTTGAGTCCGTATTTGGATCTGCTAAACGTCGACAAGAGCTCAGAAGCATCCTGATACTTGAACACCGAGAAAACGGGTCCAAATATTTCCTCGGTGTTAATGCTCATGTCGGAACTCACGTCTCCAAGAATCAACGGAGAATAGTTTGTTTCTGGATCTTGGGTGTGTTCCCCGAAGATGATAGATGCACCTTTACTGAGAGCGTCGTCAACTAGCCGACCAACTTTCTGAGCACCAGCCTTATCTCTTTGCTCAATGGCCATATCTGGAGATGCTGCAAAATCCTTAGCGACGGCAACCAACGCAGTCACAAACTCATCGTATATGTTTTCATGGACGTAGACATTGTCCACACACATGCAAACCTGGCCCTTGTGCATCCAGGCACTCAAGATCAGACTGAACGCAGCCTTTTCTATGTCCGCATCTTCACATATCACGGAGACGTTCTTACCACCCAACTCAAGCAACACAGGCTTCAAGTGCTTTGCCGCCATCTCTGCAATCTTTGTTCCCACCGCCGTCGATCCTGTAAAATTCACTTTCCGGACCAAGTCATGACTCAAGAGTGACTGGGTCACTGCTGCATGGTCGTCTGGTCCTACATTGATCAATTGCAACGCCTGGGCATCCACGCCCGCCTCTAAAAGATGCTGAGTGAACATGTAGGGAAATTTGGGCGCCTTTTCTGACGATTTCATGATCACAGAACAGCCAGCAGCCAACGGAGCTACAATGGCTCGAGCCCATAGGATAGTAGGGGCATTCCAAGGCGCAATGGAGAGAATGGGGCCCATTGGCGTTTTTATCGTCATTGCCAACTCTGCAGAGAGTGATTTGGTCACAAGCCCGTCCGGACGAGAGGTGGTTCGGGCGTATTCTCGGATGTCGTTGATAGTGTTATCGGCCAATAAGCCAGCCATGGTCGACGACGCTCCAATCTCGACATGAGCAGCAACAAAAGCATCTCGATCACGCGAAATTGAGTCGGCAGCCTTGTTCAATATGGCTGACCGCTCAGTATATGGTCTTTGGCTCCATTGGAGGAACCCACTGTATGCGTCATTGCAAATCTGATCTACCTTGGATATGTCTGGGATGGGCAGGTAGTGATGGATGACTTGAGACTTGTGTGAGAGCACTGGAATTGATGTTGACGAAAACACCGGTTTGCCGTTTAGGATCGATGGGATAGTGGTTAGATATCGCCTAGTGAGCATTGTATTGTAGTGTAACAATGTCTAAGTGCGCAAATCTGCTATGTAACAAATGCGGAGACATCCACGCTGGAAAATAGTGACCAGGCAATTAGTAGCGTAAAACGAAAAAAATGTAAAGATATCCACAGAAAGCGTTTTGCTACGATGGAAATTATAAAAATTCCCGTAAGCTTCGGTGGATGGATTGAAGCTGTGGCCCTGATGGGTCCTATACTTCCCAACATTCTCACCCGTCACTACCCATAGTTCTTCGTTCAATGATGTATTAGCGATACATACATATAGTTTCTATACATACATAGCGACCCGCCCAAACGGAATCAACAAAAAATTAAGGTGCTTAGTAACCAAAAGCAGCCAACTTCTTAGCAGTCTCAGATTCAGCGGTAGAGGACTGAGCAGCAGCCAACTTCTTGGCAGCAGCAGCCTTCTTGGCGTAGTACTCGGCAGATCTCACCTTTCTCTTCTCCTCCAACTTGTCGACAATAGACTCGTACTTCCAGCCGACGGAAGCAGACAACTTACCAACGGTGGTGTACTTTCTGCCCTGCTTCAATCTCAAGACTCTCAAGGCTTGTGGCACAACAACTCTCTTCTTCTTGTCGTATGGAGGTGGGATACCCTCGAAAACCTTCAATCTCTCCAAAGCAGCCTTACCTCTGGCGGTCTTGTGAGGAATCATACCTCTGATGGCTTTGTACAAAACTCTGGATGGGGCTCTGAAGTGGAATGGACCCTTGGTTCTGTTGTATCTGGTGGCCTTTCTCAAGTAGTCGTGGAACTTCAACTTGTTTCTGAAGAACTCACCAGAAATGTTCAAAGCTTCACTTCTGACGACGACGATCTTTTGACCGTTCAACAACTGCTTGGCGATGATCGAAGCCAAACGACCCAACAAGTGGCCCTTACCGTCGATGACAACAACTGGCTGGAAATCAGACATTATGTGGTGTTAGTTCTGGAAGAAGTAAACCTACGGTTGAAAATTTTTGAGGAAAAAAACGTGAGGGACCGGTAGCGCGGAGTGCACACAGAGCGGTAATCGAGATGCGCAAATGCAGGAGCGCGGACCCGATGTCGAGGGTGAGCATCACACGTGACCATCAGGGCAAAAGCCCTAACTTACCTCAGCTGCAGACACCGTCAGCAACAACACCAGAAATTGCAACCAATTTGAACAGGTTCACTCTATCGCAGTCTTTAGACGTGCTTCTCCCTAAATCAGTACTTGCTTCTTACATTTTTCTCTCCAAAGGTTTTATTTTCCTAGTCCTTACAACTTGAGCTCACCGGCCTTAACAAGCTGGTTGAGAATGGCAATGATGGCCTTCAACGAGGACTCGCTAACGTCAGAGTCAACACCACATCCCCATCTGGTAGTCTTCACGTCAGATTCGCTGGTGTAGGCCACCTCAATGTAGGTGGCGGCCTTGTCGTTGGTGCCCGAGCCCAAGTTGTGCTCGTTGTAACTGACAACCTCGAACAAAATGCCAAACTGCTTGGCAACAGCGTCAACAAACGCAGAGATTGGACCGTTTCCTTTTCCGGAGATCTTCACCTTCTCACCGTTGACAAGCAAGTCGGCGGTGATCTCACGGTTGTTGTTCTCGGCTCTGTTCTTGGTGGTCTCGTAGTCTTCAAGCACCACAGTGGAGGTACCGAGATACATGTAACGCTTCTGGAAAAGCGAGTTGATCTCCTCGGTCTTCAACTCTCTGCCGAGCTTGTCGGCCTCGTTCTGAACAATCGACGAGAATTCCACCTGCAAAGATCTAGGCAAGTCCAAGCCCAAAGATCTCAAGATGACCCAGGCAGCACCACCTTTACCAGACTGCGAGTTGACTCTGATCACGGCCTCGTAGTTTCTGCCAATGTCCTTAGGGTCCAAAGGCAAGTATGGGATCTTCCACATGTGGTCGCCCTTTGCGTATCTCTCCTCTGCCTTCTGGAAACCCTTCTTGATGGCATCTTGGTGAGATCCAGAGAACGCACAAACGACAAGCGAGCCGCCGTATGGAGCTCTAGGGTGGACCTGGATCTTGTTGCATCTCTCGGAGATGTCGATCAACTCCTCCATGTCGGAGAAGTCCAAGTCGGGCGAGATTCCGTCAGTGTACAAGTTCAAGGCAACAGTGACCAAGTCGACGTTACCGGTTCTCTCTCCGTTACCGAAAAGACATCCCTCCACTCTGTCAGCACCAGCAAGAAGGCCCAACTCAGCGGCGGCAGCACCACAGCCTCTGTCATTGTGTGGATGAACAGAAACACACACCTTCTCACGCTCGGAAATGTGCTTGCAAAAGTACTCGATCTGGTCCGCGTAAACGTTAGGAGAGGCAACTTCAACAGTGGCCGGCAAGTTGAAAATGATTGGGTTCTCGGCAGTAGGCTCCCAGGTCTTCTTGACTGCCTCGCAAATCTGCACTGCAAACTCGGTAGGAGTGTCACTGAAACACTCGGGCGAGAACTCAAGCGACCACTGGGTCTCCTGTTTGGTTGGGTCGTCCTTGGTCAACGATCTGACCAACTTGGTGGTCTCGATCGCCTTGGCAACAGCCTCTTCCTGCGACATGTTGAACACCACATCACGGAACACGTCGGAGGTGGCCAAATAGATGTGGATGATGGCCTTCTTGGCGCCCGTGACGGACTCAACGGTTCTTCTCACAAGGTGCTCTCTCGACTGGGTCAACACCTGGATGGCCACGTCGTCTGGGGCGGTTTCCACCGCGTATCTGGTGAAGTCGAAATCGGTCTGCGAAGCCGAGGGGAAAGACACCTCGATCTCCTTGAAACCAATCTCAACCAACTTCTTGAAGTACTCCTTCTTCTCGGGGATAGACATGGGGTCGGGCAAAGCCTGGTTGCCGTCTCTCAAGTCGGTGGAGAGCCATCTTGGGGCCTTTTCGATGGTCTTGGATGGCCATTCTCTGTTTGGGAGCTGGACGCCTTTGAACCGGGCGTACTTGGACGCCGGGTCCTTCAACATGTTGGCGTAAGGTTTGATGTTATACACCACCTTCTGGAGCAACTTATTGGACGGTTTGAACATGGTTGTGGATTCCGCCTGTGAGTGCGAGGAGAAATGTAAGCAGATGTGGGTAGGTTATATACGCAGAGTTTTTCAGTGCGCGGATTCGGGCCGCTGAACTTGCAGGAATTGGGTTCACAAGAAACAGGACAGACTCCAAGCTGGGAAAACCGGGAAAACTGTGGGGGAAGAGGCAGACGTGGTAAACTTCTTGAGGCGGTTTTGAATGTGCCGCCAGAATTTCTCTTTTCTCGCTCCAGATGACGATTCTGCTACTGCAAGTGCAAATGTTCTCTGGTGTGCACACTGCATGTGAGTCACGATACCCCACCGACCGGAGACTTTGCAGCTGAAGATTCGGTTATTGGCGGTGGACTGATGGTGGTGAAAATTTCAGGTCCTGCTACTGTATTGTCGGTTGATGTTTTCGTGACGCAATTTTACTGGCCGGTTTCGGGTTTGATGTTCGGTCTGGTGCTTTTTGGGTTTGCAAATGAATGGCCTCATATCGCTTAAATTGCGAAAAGTAGCTGTTCCTGCTACTGGTGGGAAAAGTTGCAAAACGCTACAAAAATAGAAAAACGTAATGCTGGCACTCTCAAAAGCCTAGTTTAGGATCCAAGGCGAGATTTCATTCAGGAGCTCACCTTAAATTGTTGACGACCAGTATTTATAATTCTAGCTATGCTAGGAAGAAGCAGAGTTAGCCGGTAGAGCCCACATCCGTACACCACACATTGGGCAATCAAACCACTCCCACGGTTTGCTAAGACGGGATGGATCATATTGGATCTGCTCCATTGTCCTATGCTCTATTGATATTTCCGTCCTTTTTTTTGTCCTTTTTTCCCCCCTATTTTCCATTTTCTCGGGGTCTTCCTCATTGCGGCCTCCACGCACGCGATGCCCCCAGACGAGTTATCTGCAGCACCTCATCAGTGAAAAAGGTTGATTTTCTTTTCCGTTTTTTAGTCTTCTCTCATCTTTCATCTTCACAATGGCTAAATCCACCACCAAATCTACCAAAGCTACCAAGGTTCTGAAGAAGCAAGCCAAGGTCGAGTCCTCTGACTCGAGCTCTGACTCGAGCTCGTCTTCCAGCTCCGACTCTTCCAGCTCTGAGTCCGAGTCCGACTCTGAGTCTGAATCCGAGTCTGAGACCGAGACCAAGACCAAGACCACCAAGCCAGCTGCCGCTGAGTCTTCGAGCTCCGACTCTGACTCCGACTCGTCGTCTAGCTCTGACTCCGACTCCTCTAGCTCCGACTCTGACTCTTCTGACTCTGAGGACGAGGAGGAGACCAAGGAGGTGAAGAAGGACACCAAGAAGGACACCAAGAAGGAGACCAAGAAGGAGGAGACCAAGGAGTCTTCTTCCGACTCCGACTCGTCTTCCGACTCTGACTCTTCTTCTTCTTCTTCTTCGTCTGATTCCGACTCCGACTCCAACTCTTCTGATTCCGACTCGGACTCCGAGGAGGAGGAGAAGACCTCCAAGCGTAAGGCCGACTCCTCGTCTGACGAGTCCTCCACCACCGAGGAGGAGCCAGTTTCCAAGAAGCAGAAGACCGAGGAGACTCCTTCTCCAGCCGGCGAGCCTGCCACGTTGTTTGTGGGCAGATTGTCGTGGAACGTCGATGACGAGTGGTTGAGAAGAGAGTTCGAGGCCATTGGCGGTGTTCTCAGCGCCAGAGTTATCATGGAGAGAGCCACCGGCAAGTCCAGAGGTTACGGTTACGTCGACTTCGAGAGCAAGGAGCTGGCCGAGAAGGCGTTGAACGAGTACCAGGGTAAGGAGATCGACGGCAGACCAGTCAACTTGGACTTGTCTTCCGGCAAGCCAAAGACCCCATCGTCTACGCCTAACGACAGAGCCAAGAAGTTTGGCGATGTTCCTTCCGCTCCATCGGACACCTTGTTCGTGGGTAACTTGTCTTTCAACGCCGAGAGATCCAAGTTGTACGAGATCTTCGGTGAGTACGGTAACATCATCTCGTGCAGAATCCCAACCCACCCAGACACCGAGCAGCCAAAGGGTTTCGGTTACGTGCAGTTTTCCTCTGTTGACGAGGCCCAGGCTGCTTTGAACGCATTGAACGGTGAGTACTTGGAGGGACGTGCTTGCAGATTGGACTTTTCCACCCCAAGAGACAACTCGTCGAGACCAGGCGGTGCTCGTGGTGGATTTGGAGGTCGTGGTGGTGCCCGTGGCGGTGCTCGTGGCGGTGCTCGTGGCGGTTTTGGCGGCCTTGAGAGATCTTCCACCCCAACCCCTAGATCTACTTTCCAGGGCACCAAGAAGACCTTTGACTAGGCCTACGGCATCTCCTTTGTATATTACTGATTTAATGCATGCTTTGTTCGAGAAGGAGTAGAAGACGCAAGGGAGCGAAACCAGCGAAAGAGAACAGCAGGAGAGAGTAGTAAACAGTGAGAGAAGAAAATTAGAGTAGACACCTCCACAATAGAAGTGAGCGGTTCCATATTTTTTCTGCGGGCGAACATCCAACGGCGCCTGCACACACCACGAGGCTAAATTCCGTTTCACCAATATGGATCTCACACCTAAATCCATCTGCACGACCAAATTTCGAGGTCGCAGGTGGCTTATGAGGTGGACAGGCCAGAACTAGGGGGCGTCTGGTAAAGGTTAGCGTTTTGCTCCTAGATACAATAACTGTGCCATAGCACGCGAAAACAGCCGTTTCTCCGCGTTGCGCACATCACTATCTGCTTGGCGAGGCAGTGAAGGCTAATTACGAAAGTCGGTGTGGAGGCTCAACGCTCAACAATAGCGGCGCGAGGGCGGGGAATGGCGCAACCCGGCAACACAAACCTGGTGGCGACAAAATACTCTGACTTTTTCGAATTCCCAGCCTGACCCGCTGGATCTGTATTTTTTTTTTTTATTTTTCCATCTCCAACGCTCCCCCTCCGCATCGGTTGCCTAGTGCGGTGACTTAGGCGGCGCAAGTCAAGGATGCTCCTGCACAGCCTCCGCCCCGCCCGAGCATGACACATTGACAGCGAACACCCGGGCGGAATCGCCGGCTCTGGAGAAAAAATAATAATTTACAACTCAAGACCAAACCTCAGCGGCATGTGAACGCGGTAGAATGCGCTCCTCGCGAGTCACCCCTCCAGGTACGGCGCTTTTGCCGTGCCGAAAAACCTCACGGTCACGTGACACGTAGGCGCCCTCTGCCCGTCAACCACGCTCGCCAATCTCTAACACCTCCATTGCTCCAAATCAGGACTCCCCAACCGTCCAAATCCAGTTACCACTTGGCCAAGGTGCCCACCATGAGGCGTGCCGTATCCAAATTCATGCCCAAGCTGGCCAGACCGGCGGCAGACTCCCAGACGACCTCCTACAAGATCGACTCGTCGTCAGTGGACGACTTCTACATTCTGCTTGACGACCCGCACAAGCTGTGGCTACCGGGTGAGGAAATCTCGGGCCAGGTGATTCTTATATCGCGCAAGAACTTGGCCAACATCGCCATCGTGTTTTCGCTCACGGGTTACGTCAAGATAAATGCCCTGCACCACTCGAAACTACGGGCCATGAAGCATGTCTTATTCAACCACAACATCAAGATCTACGGGCCCGACCAGGACTCGGCTCCAACTTCCCAGGACGACTTCGTAAACGGGCTCTACAAAGGTGAACACAGATTCCCCTTCATTGTGAAACTCCCCAACAAGAGAGTGTACACCTCACTCGACTTCGGAAAGGGGTCGATCGTATATGTGTTGAAGACCTCGCTACGATCGGCCGACGCGAGTTCTGGGCTGGACCCGTCGCTGCCCGGCCACAGTCCTGGCCCGGTTACTTCCGACCTTTTGGGGAAAGCACGCTCGCTACTGAAACTACATATTCCCACGTTCACTTCCGAAAAGATCATCAACTTGGTTAATCCAATCGACGTGGCCGAGCTCCCGCCTCCAAAACCAAAGCGGCTAATCATCAAGGACCCCCGCCGCAACAAAAAGCTCCTGCGCGTGCAGCTGTCCACCTCCACCGTGAACACTTTCTCGACGCTATCGTCCAACAACTCAGATAATGAGAGCATCAGCACAGCACACACAGGCTTGGCGCCTGGATCGAACACGCCGGGCCTGATCTCAAACACCCACATAAGCCCGGGAAATGCGTCGTCGAATGGGTTGTCCTCGCCGCTGGCAGACCAAAGACCAAACAACATAAGAGTGTCGTTAGACATTGGACAGCGTGGGTTTTTGCGGGGCGAACTCATACCAGTCAAGCTCACCATCAACCACTTGAAGAAAATCCAGGACTCCAAAGGTATCATCGTCACATTGGTGAGAGTGTGCCGACTAGACTACGGGCCGGATGGTTTCTACGAGTCGTTTCGGAAGGATCTCCAGCAGCTGGTGATCCCGCTTTTCGTCGACCCGACAACTTTCTCGCTGGAAATCAACACCAGCTTGCGTGTTCCGCCCGACGCATTCCCCACGATCCTGGGATGCCCAATGGTGTCCTTCCAGTACTTCATTGAAGTGATGCTCAATCTTTCAGGAAAGTCATTGAGCTTGGAGGGTCCCAGCGAGCACCCAAAGTCAAACTTGGGCCCGCATGACGACATTATGAACTCAGGGCAGGGTTCCACGCCTGGAGCGGGCCCTGCCACCAATTACAACTACCATACATATGCCACTGCTCAGAATCGGTCAGAGTTCATCAACACCGACAAGTTCAAGCGCCTGAAGAAGTTCTTGCAGATTACTTCGGAAGTGGTGATTGGTACGCACCGCCTGGAAAAGGCCAATGTGGCCGCTTCTCCCGAAGGCAATGTTCTGCTTCCGGACATCACGAGGCGTTCTTCTCTGGGCTCAAACTCCAACTCAAATTCTCCAGCGCAATTCATACAAGCACCACCTAATCTCAGAACGCCGCTGGGTGCAATCGACGTGATCCCTGAATCGGCACCTATGGACGATTTCTCCATCCCACCATATCTCGAGTCAAGCACCACTCCACGTGGCAATGGAATCGGAGAAACCAGTGTTGCCCCAACATACGAGGACATATCTGGCGAACAAGCCATGCCAATGCACCAGAACCTCTCTGAAAAGGACAGAATGCGTTTGCACGAAGCCAGTTTGCTTCCTTCGGAGCCACAGTTCGACACCTCAGACGGTGAAGACCGAGAGACTGTCAGTCCTATGGACCCTAGCAACGATATCTTGGATGAAATTATCAGCCAGGGTAACCTGGAGCAAGGAAATGCACCGGGACCTGATCGTGATTTGTATTTCATGTCAAATCGCCAGCCAAGTGAAGAAACGCAAGAGCTTTTCAGAAGCACAGACGGGTTGTATGATGTACCCGATCTTCACGAAGGTATTGGCCTGGAAGGAATTAAGGATTACGTTCCAAATTACGACAACGCAGGCAAGGATAGGTTAGTGTTTACCGGCGAGCGAGAAAATAGTGAGGTTCGCAACGAATAAATACAAGAATGCCAACTAAACATGGAGATTATTAAAACACTGTCATATATACTCATGAGGTACCATTGCGGGCCATATACAACTCCTTTTTCAAGCCCGTGACAGCGTCTGTCAACTGATCCCTCTCTTGTTTGAGGATATACAAGTCCGCCTCCAAATCCTTGAGCTTCATATTGTAATGAGCACTGGTGATGCCCTCCTCGTCTTCGTCTTGATGATCTCCCGTGGTTTGAGGTGCACCAGGAGACGTCTCAAGAACTGGGGTCGACACTGCACTGGAGTTTCTCTTCGAAACAACGCTGGCTTTTTTGTACAACTTCAACTCGTTATTCTCCTTGATCAATCTTTCGATCGTGATCTTTTGATTCTTCAACTCATCCTGCGTCAAGTTGAGTGCCTTGCTAGTATTGTTTACCGACTGCAAAGCATCACGGTAGTTATCCTCGAATGTACGCAACGACACCAACTTGGCTTGCAATTCAGCTTCCAATGTCTGCACTTCCGCAGAGGAACCTTCATGCTGCTGCTTGGAGGTCAACAACAACTCATCCACTTGCTTCTGCAACTTGGTGACGACTGGATTATCCTCTGCATTAAGCAGACGAGTATCTGAATCTGGTGCATTGGTGGTCTTCCACAACAGAACCAAATTCTCCAATTGCGAGGAAATCTGTCTGGTAGATTTTCTACCACCAACACTGGTGGTAAAGGAAGCATCGCCGTCGACTTCCCTAGAAACCTCCTCATCGTCACTAACATCGACTTCTGAGTAAAGCGCCTTATAGTTCTGGAATTCCAAGTCCAAGTTCTCGAACTTGTGTCTCCATTCAGCAATTTGCTGATGCAACACCGATTCCAGTTTCACCTGGGCCGTCAAGCCCTGAATGCGGTCTTCCTGACCTTTAATCACTTTCTGCAAGGTGGAGATCTCGCCGATTTGGTTGTTCATGAATGGTTCAAACCGAGCAAACTTGTCTTTGAGCTGGGAATTCTCATTTTCCAAGTATACCAATTTGTTGGCCATTTCCAAGCGGTTCAATTTAAGTTTGGTCAACTCGGTGAAACCTCTCTTCGACGTTGCAATACTGCCGGACTCATCGCCCTCGCCAATTTCCAACTCCTGTGGGTCTACCGATTGACGAAGCTCATCGATGAGTATATCCTTTTCTTGCACTTGCTTTGTGAGATTAGCCAACTTTTCTTGTGCAGCCTGCTCGTTATTGAGTTTCAACTTGAGATTCTCTTGCTCCAAGGCCAGGATCTTCTCGGTGGCGTGTTGCATTTGCAACTTGGTGGATGACTTCAACTCGGTCAACTCAGAGTTCAACTCCGAGATGATCTTTTTCACCTTGGCATCAGACTCAGAGTGTGAATTAGCAGAGGCAATTCTTGATGTTGCTCCATTGCCAGCCGAAATCTCGCGGTTCCCACTTCCAGCTCTGTCACCAAACAATTTTGATGCCCCGAGAGCAGCAGCACCAGCAGCACCAGCAGCAAGGCCACCAGCAGCCGATTTCGAAAGTGCAGCCTTTGGTTGAGACGTACTAAGTGGAGGCTCCTGCGCAATTTCATCAGTGTTATCTTCGTCAGCCAATGGCTGAGAGAGATGAGCAAAGTCTCTTGACAAGATGGGGGTTCCGTTTTCGGCTCTCAAATCCTCAGGTGAACCGTTGTTCAAAAGTTGGGAATGCCCGTTGTGATACGAACCGGAAGGAGCTTCATCTCCAGCGATGTAACGGTCACGTACGTCCTCCAAATCGGAAGTCATATCCTTCTCACTGATGGCACTCGAAGATGGGATATCAACATCGACAAACTTCTCCACTGGAGTGACTGGTTCGTCATTTCTTGGTGCGTCACCAGGAGCTCTGTTTGGGTCGAGAGAGCGAGCAATCCTCTCGATGGAGGCGTTAGGCGTTCTGAAGTCTTCGAGCCCAGCACTGAAACTTCTGCGATGGCGAGCGAGACCTTCCTCAGAAGGCAGTGGTGAAGGTGCTCTTCTATTAAGAACACCAGCAGCGCCGCCAGCTGAAGCCGCCACTTTCTTAGGCAAACCACCCCGCAAGAAGTGGTCGACAGTGGGAAGATCCAAAGTGTAGATCATGGTGCCCAATTCTTGACCGTCAAACTCCTCGTAGGTGGCGAAGTTGCCTTGCTCGGAGAAAATGTAGTCGTTCTTATCGCCGCCCATGATCACCAACTGGTTAAGCTTGGGAATGTAGGTGATTGAGTGACCACAGCGTGCACCAGGTCCGTCGACCGAAAGGTCTTTACTCAATTTCGACCATTTGAGCGAGTGGAGGTCCAAGCTGTGCAAAGTATCGTAGATGGCACCCGAGAAGTCATTACCTCCATACACGTACAAATGGTCGCCGACAATAACAGCGGAGTGCTCGTTGACAGGCAATGGGACATCACCCGTGGTGTTGAGTTGCAGCCACTTGTTAATTAAGGTGTCGAAGCACCACACGTCGTTTGAGACCTTCTCGTTGTTGTACACTCCACCGAAAACGTAGATCTTATTCTTGTGGATCGACATCGAGTGGTTCGTCAACGGAGGAGGCTTGAAGTTGTTAAGCGGATCCACAAGCTCCCAACGAGCCTTGGGCAGCTTGAAGGATGTCAACTCAAAATAGTACAAGTCGTTGAACACGTCGTTCTCCAACTGGCCGCCAAACAAGTAGAGCCTCGAACTGGTGGCACTCAATGACACAACACCAATCAGATGGCCATAACGCCCGCGAGGCTTGCTCAAAATGTGCAGCGGGATCGTGTACTTGCAGTTGTTCACGTTGAACATGTAGAAATTGTCGTCCGGGTACCCATTGTAGTCGGTGTCAACGGTGTCTCCACCGTAAATGATATATGCGTTGCCGCACAACACCGACGAGTGGCCCACCCGCGCAGGCGGGTTGTTGTTGTTGATGACCTCGACATGCTGGGCCTTAAAGCCCTTGATGGCGTTGTTGCTGTCGACCTCGGGGACCACTTTCCAGGTATCGCCAAACACAGATCCTTCTTTCAAGCCGCCCATCAAGAAGATCTCGTTTTTCTCGGAGGTGATCAGCGACGCCGCATGCCGGTAGCGAGGAAATGGCGAGTCGTAAAGTTTGAAGCGTTTCCAGGGCGTTGTGGCGGTTAGATCTGCCCCAGGGGTATCCTCATGAGGAACCAAATCATCGGCCAGCTGATGGGGCGGGGTTTCCACCTGCTGCCTCGAGGAAATCGAGGGCCTGCGGAGGTACAGGTGGTAGTTGGGGGAGTCGTCCACAGTCTCAGAGGTTGTCATGGACGAGTCTGGGTCGGATTCTTTCTTTTTCTTGCCGAATCTGAAGCGAGCCATGGGGGGAGGCGAGCTAGGAGGGGATTTGAATCAATGGGGTAGTGACGAGTCAGCGAGGGCCACGGAAAAAACACTCGATCGAAGATTTGCTGGGAATTGCACGATGAATTGCAAAAATTGGTTGCCGCCGGTTGGTTGGTGAGGCTGGAGTGGATGAATTTCGTGGAGTAAATGTACCGCCGTGCGGTTGTAGGCAGGCAGGTGCGGGTGAAGGCTAAACGGAACAAGCAAGCCCAACACAAGATGGCGAAACTGATTAGAATCTCCACAAAGAAAGAAAATTCAGTGACGTTCACGAACTTTGAGCCAGGAAAAAACCGAGTGGGTGTCGTTTGCAAAATTGTAACTTTATATTCTTGACTAAGTAGGCTGCCACCTCCAAAGCCGCCGGCCCAGGTGCCGGACTCGACAGGCCCTTTTCCTGATGCGGGAGATTATAATTACCCAATTAGGCAAGTGGACTGCTGCCACCGCCGACGTTTCTGGCGATGACAACACTGTTTTTACCGCTTGGGGTGGGGAAGCCGTCGTTCCACATTCTCGGACCCGGGTCCTGGCGTCTTTCCGATTGCACCGACTGCTCAAAGTGGGGAGTTAAGATTTAGCTAAACTGTGAGAAGCGAGCACGCGCAAATGAGAAGTGACCAAGTGGGGAACCGGTGTATGGCGAGAAAAGGGGAAAGGTGAGACTTCAGAAGGCTTTGGTTTTAGGAATAGTAAAGGCAAGCATGCGCATTAGCTAGTGCCAAGTTAGCAACTCCGCAGTCTAAACTGATCATGTATTGTCTAGTTTCTGCCAATGTGCGTATTGGTGAGGCAGTGTTAAGCAGGTACATGGGCCCGTTTGGGAAACAATGACGTGTGAACAGAGCACGATATGATGTCCAGTGATTTACAAAGCTGCCGGAAACGATGCCACGTCAGAAAAAAAATAAATAAAAAATAACCACCCTCCTCCGTTACCCTTGGGGTGGCTGCAAAACATGGGCCGCGCACGACCCATGATCCTCACAACCTCAACACCGCCAGCTAGCATCGTCACCAACCAACAATGGGCTTCGTATACGACCCGGATATTCAATTGCCCGAGCTTTTCCGCTCCGAGGACTCGCTCGAAAACCTAGATCAGGTTCTAGAACACATACAAAAGCACAAGCGGGCAATCAACACCAAGCTCCGCCATGAGATCAACCAATACAAACACCCGATCGAAATGCAACAGGACATTGTCAATCTCATGGAGTCGTTCCTGGACGTGAAGCTGAAGTCGTCGCACACGCAAAAACGCATTTTCCAAATGACCTCGAGCATCCAGCGGTTGGACACCACCAAGCGCAACTTGGTGCTCTCGATGAAGATCTTGAAACGGCTCCAGATGTTGGTCAACGCGTTCAACAGTCTCACCGACGTGGTGCTGACGCGCGACTATAAGGAGATCGCCACTTACCTTGGCGCTGTCAAGGAACTCATGGAGTTCTTCAAGCCGTACAAGTCGATCGACGAGATTGGAAGATTGAACCAGCAAATCCATAAAACGCAAAACAAATTGGTGGACGACGTGTTCATCGACTTTGAGGACTCGTTCACGAACAACTTCACAAACGATAAGCTCGTGTACGGGTGCGAAATCTTGGAGTTGGCTGACCCAAAATACAAGGACAAGCTTTTAACGTGGTTCTACAATTTGCAGCTCAAGGAGATCCAGTCCATTTTCAACACTAGCGATGAGGCTGGCAACATGGAGAACTTGAGCCGGAGGTACATTTTCTTCAACAACATTCTCGCCAACATTCGCTCCAATTACCTCACCGTGTTCCCAGATCTGTGGCATGTGGATTTGGAACTCAGCAAATTGTTCTGCCAAGTCACCAAGCAAAGCTTGTCCTCGCAGTTGAGTGGATCTAACATCTCGTCAGCAATAATATTAGAAGCGTTGAAGAAAACCCTCGATTTCGAGAAGTCTTTGAACGACACATACCACACTGACGACTTCACCAAAATCATTCTGGGTCTGTTCGAGCCTTACTTAGCCACCTGGATCAACGAGCAGGATTCGTTGCTTAACCAGAAATTTATGGAATTCTTCTCTTCTCCCAAGATTCCAAGCGAATTTGTCGCACCCCAGACCACTGAAGACTTATTGACCGTCCTCAAGGTGAATGGTGTTCCAAACTTCGCAGAGTCGTCGGTTGAATTATTCAAGACTTTCCAAAAACTCTTGACTCAAATTGTGAAGCTCTCCACAGGCGAAATTTTAATCGATTTGTCGAGGCTCTTCACGAAATATCTTCGCGAGTATCATTACAAGATTCTCATACCCATATTGAATCAAGCCACCTCCAATCCAAAGGGTATCGAGCCAATAAAGTATTTGACAATGATACTCAACACATCCGATTATGTGATTAATAACACAAATGATTTGCAGGACAAGATGGAAAAGCTTATTGACGAAAGATTCAAGGAAAAGATCAATTTTGAGTCTCCAAAGTCCTTGTATTTCGACTTAATCGGCAAGGCAATCAAAGCTCTCGTTCAGAATATTGCAGTTGATTTGCAATTTGTGTGGAGGCAATTTGAAAATCATGGTTGGGACACCATGGAAAATGTGGCAGACACTTCGACATATATGGACGATTTTGTCTCATCTTTGAGAGCAAGCGACCGGATAATCTTGCCTCTTATAATGAGGGAAGGCTATTCGAGGAGTTTTTGCGATCGCTTAGTGGAAATGACGGTGAATTCCTTCATCAGCAAGCTTAGTGTAATTAAGCCATTGAGCATCATCAACATTGAGCAGATTCTATTGGACGTTTCTGTGCTCAAAAAACACTTCACGAAGCTTCCTCTTTACACCGATCCAAACTTCGATGATTCACGACAGCTGGAAGAGACACAGAGCCAGATTCCAAAGGCGTACACTCGTTACATGAACAGCCAGTTCACAAAGTTGGAGACGTTGCTCAAGCTCTTGCTAACGCCTACTCTCCCCGTCGATAACATCGTGGAGAGCTACTTCAACCTCATTGGTGACAGATCTTTGAGCAATTTTCTCAAATTTCTCAGTCTTAAGAACATCGAAAAGCACGATCAAGCGAAGTATGTTGAGAACTTCAAATTACAGCTCACGATCTCCAACGACCTTATCGACGAGGCTCCCATTTTTGCTGCACTTGAGAAGGAGGGACAAACAGATGGTCAGTCACATCCCGCATCGCAACCTCCCCCACAACAGATTGACTACAGAGATTTGGTGACTAGCAGGACGAATGAGCCTAATATTCCTGACTTCCTCAAGACCAATACCGCGAAAATCCAAAACCTCAAGCTTAATAATCCGTTGAAAGACTTCTCGCTCAACGGAGAAACACACGTTAACAAGTTGAATGAGAATTTCAAGAACATCGGCAAGTTCTTCCGCAAGGACTTCAATGGTGATTCGGACTAGGTGGGCCGGTGTGCATATAGACACAGCATCAATATATCTCCCGCACCATACATTTCATGACTAACTAACCCACAAATCATGTTGGTGAAAATCTGTGGACTACGAACCGCGGAGGCCGCTCAGCAAGCAGTTGATCTGGGTGCCGATCTTCTTGGAGTCATCATGGTTCCAAATCGGAAACGCAGTGTCACACCCGAAGTTGCACTTGCGATCTCAAAAATCGCACGAGACAAGAGGAAGCAGTTGAAACGCAAGTTTCAGACTTCGAGGGAAATCGTTGAATACGTTCAGAGCCAGAAATTCGAGCACCACGACGAATATTTTAAGCTTTACCGTCAACTTGTCATCGAAAACGGACCTTTCCTAGTTGGCGTATTCAGGAACCAGGATATCAATGAAGTGTTCAGACTTGCCCAACTACACGAGGTCGATGTCATCCAATTGCATGGCAGTGAAGATGTCGAGCAATACTTGGAGAGGAACGAGAACGGTGAGTACGTTATTGTCAAGCGGTACGTCATTCCCGATCAAATCGAGAAGATGACCAATTTCTTCGAGACGTTGACGAGCACACCCAGTAAGGGCTTTGCATTCCCTCTTTTGGATTCTGAAGCGGGAGGTGAGGGCAAAACTATCGACTGGACCTTGATTAATGACTTGGAAGGCAAGTTTATCTTGGCCGGTGGCTTGCACCCCGATAATTTGCATGAGACTTTGCCGTACAGAAAGAATCTCATTGGGTACGATGTTAGTGGAGGAGTTGAGGACTCGCAGGGCGACAAGGACTTGAACAAAATCACAGAATTTATCACGAACGGCAAAAAAATGGCAGTCTAAAAATTACGAAACCAGTTTAAAAGACACCAAGAATTTAGGATCATTAATCTACACCACGCATAGCAATATGGATATTATTATTGTACACAACCCTAATCTTCCTGGTCCCAGTTACCTGGTCTTCTCTGTTGGGGAACCTGTGGGCCACCTGCTCTCTTGGCCATGATGATCTGGTCAATAGACAAGATGGTGGTGGCGGCGTCGGTAGCAAAATCGATGGCAGACAGCTTGGTCGACAAGAGATCGTAAATTCCTGTTTCCGTGATGTCCACAAGACCGTCGTCAGTCTCTCCAGCAATGTCGATACCCTTGGTCAAACCCTCGTTGTTCTCAGCAGAGTGGGCAGCGTATAACTTACTCAACACCTCGGACGAGTCCAACCCAGAAGTCTCAGCCAACACACGAGGCACCACTTCAAACGCCTTCGCGTAGTTCTTAATGGCAAGCTGCATCAATCCGGGTGTTTTCTCACCGTATTGAGTGATCAATTTAGCCAATTCGATCTCAATGGCACCTGCTCCGGGTAAAAGTCTGTTGTCCTTGACCAAACCCTTGATGGCGTTGACACCGTCGTCGATTGCTCTCTCGATGTCATCCAAGTTGTTTTGCGTGGCGCCTCTAAGCACAATGGTTGATGTTCTCGAGGTCGAGTCCTCGTTCTGTCTGAAAATGGTCACTCTGTCGCCACCAATCTCTTTGGTCTCAATGACATCGATGGTACCCATCTCTTCAGGCATAGGAGCACCCAATCTTGGCAATGGGGTGGCTCCACACACTTGGCAGATACGACGAACGTCGAACTTGGATGGCACTTTAAGCACCAAGATATTGTACTTGTCAAAGTAGTGAAGGGCCAAGTCGCCCACACTGGAGCCGGCCACAATCACACGTACGCCGGAGTCCGAGATCTCCTTGCACAATTCGTCCAACTGCTGCTCCTCGCCCTTGGAGAAGTCCAACATTTCCTGGGCATTATGGAGCAAAACAGTGCCCTTAGTCTCCGTGGTGGAAATGTCAATAGGGCTGGTGAAAACAACAACCTTGGATTTGGAAGAAACGTTCTTAATGGATCCCTCGGGCTCACGTGGGAACACCATACCTTTCACCACCTCGGAGTTGCCCAAACTGGAACCCATAATCTTCACCACCCTGACGTTGTCGATGTTGAACGCCTGCGGACGCTTAGGGTTGATGATCAACTTGACCGCGTCAATGACCAAGTTCGAGATCGTGTCTTCCAACCCGAACTGCTTAGCAGCAATCACGGGCTTGATCACTTTGAGAAGCTCGGCCAGCTCAACAATGTTGTCGACTTTCGCCACCACCAACTTCTCCAAAGCCTCGTGTAAGTACTTGTTGGCCATCTTGAACCCCTGGACGATCTCAGGCACACTCAACCCGAGAGTAAGGAGCTTCTCACTGATATTTAGAAACTCACCCGCCAACACCAAAACCAAGTTGGTGTTGTCGCCCATCTCGAACTCCTGCTGCTTCAGTGCCATGATCAACATCTTCACTGCTGGATGCACAATCTCCAACTCGTTCAAGATCGTGGCCGCGTCGTTGGTGATAAACGTTCTGTCATGTTTGTTGACGAGAATCTTGTTTCTTCCACTTGGACCCATCGACGTGAGCACAATCGAGGTGATTTCCCTCACCGCCTCGATATTACGGATGATGGCACCATCCGTGGCCAGGTACAGCGAGTATCCTTGCTTAAAAAGGCCCGCATTTGGGGCGGAAGGCAATTTCAACGACATTGGAGTGGGAAAATTTTTGGAAGTCGGTGGATTTGATTTGGAGGGCGGTCACGTGCCGCATGCCAGTGCGCGTAGGAGGTACTAAGAGTTGTAATCGTTGGACCAACCCTACGGAATTTAATGTGCTATGGGTAAATGTGAAGAATAATTCGTCGTTGCTGGAAATATAAAAGAAAATTTTCTTGCTAAATTCGTTATTGCTCTTGGCCCCATTGGTTGCCCGCGGCACACTCCTTCTATAATCGCACCTCGCGACCACGCGAAGGTGTCGAGCCGTAATAATACATGAACCAAAAACGTTGGCCGATAACTTGCGCATTTGTCAATGGCGTCACAGTAATCCAGCGAGATATGGACCAGTGCCGAAGGGCGCCGAGGCATTCGCATTTGGTGAGACTAGCATTTCGCTTGTGAATGTACTTCGGTGTCGCGAGCTGGAGCAGCCCCATTAGCTTGCACACATGTCTGACATTGGGACATCGCATCTCTCTATTAGTTTCCGAGTGTGGTGTCCCATTGATCATGAAGGCTCCGTCAGCTATTCAGCAGTAAAATTGTCCAAGCTGCTCATCAGGATGTCGTCAATCAGAGTGGTGAGAAACTGAAGGAGCGGGTCAAGACTCGAGTCTGGCTTGCCGCCAAAGTGCAGCGCTAGCGCCCGGTTGTAAATTGCAAATAGCTTCTCGTACTTCACAAGCCGGTCCGCCTGATCCTTGATTTTCTTCTGTGACTTGTTCATGTTGTCCTGCAACTGCTGCTGGGCGTGCTTCTTACGCTGTCGACACTTGGACGCAGCAATCCTGTTGCGCTCCAACAAACGCTCTTTCTTCCAAGCGGCAGTGCCCGGAATCGGCCCGTTGTTTGGATTGAAAATCACCTCGTTGTTGTAGAGAAGTTGGTGGTTCGGAGGAGGAACACCCGCCACATCCAGAGACTGGCCGCTCGCTTCACTCTGCGTCACCGGAGGTGCCGGGGTGGCCAGATCCGACACTGGGCCGTTGTCTTGCACTGGGCGGAACTGGTTGCGGGGAGCCTGCTGGTGATGGGCCGAGGTCACCACCGGGCCCCTGGGAGGCGCCGGAACCAGCGTATACTGCGGATGATGCAGCTGGGACGACTTGGGCCCCGACTCCATGTCGTACAGCATCATGCGGTGGTCGTGGGCGGCCGGAGGCACATTTGGCACAGGGTAAGGCGAGAGGTCGTTCAAGTCGTCGAAGGAGTCCTCGTCCATGAAAAACGCCTCATGGTTGACAATCTGGCCAATCTGACCGTTCGAGATCGAAATGCGTCGATGGCGCCCGTTCAGGTCACCATAGGGAAGAACCGTGGAGTCAAGGATGGGAGGGTTGGTGATCGGGTACGAGTTCATGTCGAACGGGTTGTGGAACGCCAAACCGGTAAAACTGCCTGCGGTTCTGAAGTTGGGTCGTTGGTTGGCGTGGCCGTTGTGGTGGATGGGCTGACCTCCGTGGGTGTCGTGGATCGGCTGGGTCGGAATACTTGCACCACTAAGGCCGTGGCCAGCGGTTATGTTGTCGAGATGGGAGATGGAGTTGCCCGAGCCAATAAGCACCTGTTGGAGCGGTTCGAGGGCGAGATTTGTGTCGAGAGACTCTTGCTTGATGGGATCGAGAGGTTGTAAAGGGCCGTTGGGTTCGGCCTTGGGTTGCATGGTGGATATGACTTTTGACAGCAGTGGGCCTGCAAACCGTGGAAGTTATTTGCACAAACGAACAGCGTAGTCCTCAGGTGATGGCCGTGAAGAAAAATGAGGAGGAGACGCTAAGCGCGGGATTACTAACGTAGAAAAGGCAAGTGGTGCATGATACACACTCTCTGAGCCCACGATACACTCTCGGGTGGGAACTTAAAGAGGTGAAATTTCCGGCCAACGGTGGCACGTGAAGCGTGGGGGGAACGAACCCAAGGTTATTTTAGGGGCGAGTGTTTGGTCCCCGTAGAATTTTTTTGTGTTGCTTGCAGGGGCAGCGACGCATGCGATGTGGGAGTAGCTGGCCGATTGTGGCACCGTGGCAACTCTAAAGGAACAACCTCGAGTGGCAGCCAAGGCGGCGTTAACTCCAAAGCGGCAGGTGGACCGCAAATAGCACCGTAAAAGAGACAGGCCATGAGCCAATAACCAGAGTGCGATGAGTTAACTGGCGGTGTGGCCTTTGATGGCTACTGTAGACAATCGCGCTGATGATCCCGCCTCAGCCTGGGTATCTGGCCCGGGCAACTAATAGAGCGAACATTCTCTGTGGCCGCGGCCACCCGCAACAGGCGCCGAGAAATGACCCGCCACCATATTCGCTGCCTATGTGGCCGAAACTTCATGCAACTTCATGCGGTCCTCTGCCCGGTGGAGCAGAGGTGGAAAATTCCCGGTGGTGACCAATATCCGGGGGATGGTTAATAGCCGGCGGTGCAGCATGGGTACGAGGCAATCTACACTCCAATGCGCAATAGAGCCCGCGAGGTGCGATGGTGCGTGGAGGGCAGGGAACGACTTTTTAGTGACCAAATGCTTCCAGTCACTGCCATTGTCTTTTCTTTTTTCTTTCGTGTGCAGCGGTAAGCGTCCGGGAGTTCGGTCGTTTGCCTCATACGGAAACCTCCGTGGTGTCGAGCCCGTCTGCCGTCGGTGGGCACCCACCAAATGCTGCATTGTGTAGTGCTGCATTTCGCCCAGATAAAGTGGGAGGGAGGGAGAATAAGAGGTGGCTCATTCGAGAGCAGGGAGAAGCGGACCACGCGAGATAAGAGAAAGCTGCACCTCCTCGATATCCACTTTTTTCTCGTTTTTTTCGCCGCCCGAAACTCCTCTCGACTGAGACACAGCGAACATTCTTCAGAGCCCCTAGTGCGTGGTGGCCGCAGACGTTCGCATGCACAACAGGGCCGGCCCTATAGCCAAAAGGGCCCAGCTCCCGCGTCACGTGACCGCAACTGGCGATATTTGTGACTTTCAATGAGTGGCTCTGTAAGTTTTAGTCCTCTGAAACTCGTCTATACTCTCGTATTCTCTTCGTTCTCTTCTCGCTTCTGGAAGTGCTCTTGAGCGTGGTCCCAAAATTTTCGCGCCCGGGCATGCAGTTCCGCCGCCGTACCCACCCACTTCTCGCCCTACACACTGTAGCAGCCAAGGACGAATGGCCAACTACGACCAGCTAGTGTCGCTTTTGGAGGCAAACAACTTCAACACCCAGAGCCTCGGCACCGTCATCTCGCTGCGGGTATTGCCCGACACCGACAAGTTGGACGTTGCGTTCGACTTGATCATCGAGAATCAGAGGGGGCTCAAGCTCTTTGGAATCCCCTTGTTCGGCAGGGACTCGCTTTTGCCGTTTATCGACCCGCCAGCGTTCCAGCGATTGGATGGCAGCAAAGTATCATTGCCGCTCGACAAGATCGAGAATTACCCCTTGCCAGATTTTGGGTGGGAATGGGGATGGCCCCAGTGGTATGTGTTGATGTTGAACGACGTGGATGAACTGGGGTGGGTATACCTGCTGATTTTCCTAAGGTTGCAACTGCAATGGCACGGGAAGTATTATTTTGGTGATTTTGTCCGGCGGCGGTTGTGGGTTCGGATGCGGCAACGAGAAAAGGAGAAGGACGAGCCAAGGTGATGACGTTAACGAAGCAACGAAGTAAAACAGGGGGGAATAGAGAAAATCCAGGGGAACTGGAGAAATACCACTAATAATAAGGAAATCGGTCTTGGGTTGATCTTGATCTGAGTGATGAATTGAGTTCTTTTTGCAGTGTGTTTGGCATGCGCATGGATCGGCGGTAAACTAAACTTACCACCTCTTTTTCACGCCATGACGCTGTCACACCTAAAGCTCGCTCTCATTGTAGCGAAATTTGCAGCAGCAGAATCTTTAACCGTGGAAGGTACTAGAATTCCAACTTAGCATCCATCGCTGGCCTGGTACTAACTCTTAGAATGTATTGATCAAATGGGCGCTAAACTCACGAAACCAAAGAAACATGCACTCCCACTTTACACGGGGAGTATGGCTACCATCCAGGCATTAGCAAGATCTGGCGAAGATCCCCGGCTTTCAAGATCTGGCCGCCGCCTCCGGAAAGTTCGTAGTGAACCCACTTGTTTAAGCTCCACCGAATTGAATCGCCTTGTGGCAGTCATCAGACGAGCGTGCCAGTTTGAGCCCACGCCAACGTTGATAAGTTTCTTGGAGAACTCCAGAAGCGCCATTGGCGACTACTCGTTGGTTCTTCTTGGGGGCCGGTGTTCGTATTTTTTGACTTACTTATGTGAGGCGCTTCTAAACGTGGTAGGGCACCAGTTCACCATGTCTCCGATCTCAGTACGAGCGCTGTTCTTGGTGGCCGATATTTTGCAGCTGCTATTAACAAAGATTAGCACGAACTCTGCACCCTTGACTGATCAGCTATTGGCAATATTGGCTCAATCGGTCTTCTCGTTGAAGTCATTGAAACCGATCGAGGGCACAGAGCCAGAGTTTCTTCGCTTCGGCAAACTAGCATCCATAAACGTATCAAAAAGGCTACTTCCAAAGAGGTGTTTCGAGGATTTGTTTGTGGTTTGTGCCAGCGAGTACGTGCAATGCTTGGTTGACATCATCTTTCACTACTGCTGCCATAGTCACACATCGGGAAAACTGGCGGCCTCATCATCTGTGCTCCAGTGTTTGGCAATATTTGGCGATAAAGAGCTCCTTGACCATTTCTATTTACAGGATTGGGGGCTTGCGGAATTGCCTTGATTGGCTTTTCTTCGCTCACCGGATTGTCTTGATCGCATTTCTGCTCAACACGTAGCTTGCACCACTAGCAAAAGTCGTCATGGCCACCACGATACCGAACCAGTCGAAAGCTTCCGCCAACATTTGGTCTGCACCAAACACATAGTTCACACCAGGCAACAACACCAAGCCACCGACATAAAACATCTGCAATGCGGTGTTCACTTTTCCTAGAAGGTTGGGGTGCACGGTATGCGTAACGATCGACATGTCTAGAAACCGTGCTAGCGTTTTGGGAACTGGGAGTGACTTATACCGGAAGTAAAAAGCCATGAAGCTCAACATCACGTCTCGGCCAATTATAATCACTGCTACATACCAGGGCATGATCTGCTTGATTCCTAGAGCAACCGTGCACACCGTCATCAAGAACTTGTCGGCAGCAGGATCCAAAATAGACCCTAGTACTGATTTCATGTTGTACTTCCGTGCAATGAACCCATCTAGAGCGTCAGTGACACACGAATAGACGAACACAGAGATGGCGGCGGTGGACTGCCCGGTGGTGATGAAATAACCAATGAACGGCGTGGCAAAGATTCGAGACATGGTCAAAATGTTCGGGATAGTGTACAAGTCACTCGATACCTTAAGCTCTGGTCCAGTGGGTGGGGTTGGCGGCTGTATGGAGGCTATGGGCTTTTCATGTTTTGAAGTTTTCAATTGCGGGGAGACTTGCTTGAGGTTGCGATGCTCGTTGTATCGAAGAACAGATGTGGAAAACCAGACACGAGGGAAAGTGGTGAATGCAGTAACACGAGGTGGTCTATGGATAATGGAGGAGCGCCACGTGGCTCTGGCGATGCTGGCGCCGTTTGGAATTATTCGAAGCATGAAGTACGGAGTGGAAAAATTGATAGTGCGCACATGAACAGATGCCCAGTTGAGATTGCACTATATGATTACTTAGGAAGGCCCTTTTCGTTCACCAACGACTGAGAGGTTTCCTGAGGACCAGGCCCGATTTGAGTCAAAATTACTCTGCTGACTCCCTTGTAGGCGTCCGTGTCGAACTCAATGGTGGAGTCTTCAAATTGTGCCACCTGGCTGGCCACCTTCTCCCAACCCGAGACCTTGCTGAAGTACTTGTGGATCAAACCCAACACCAAGTTCTCATTCTGCTGCTCATAGTAGATGACGGCGTTTGGACCGGCGTCGAAAGTGTAAGCGGCAACAATCTTGCCCTCTTGCTCGTTCAACTTGTGGATCAACTTGATGATCTTCTTCGAGGTGTCATTCAAGTAGAAGATGGGTGGGTATGAGTCCAAGCATACTGCGTGGAAAGAGTTCGAGTCTCTCATGGTCAACTCTCCGAAAGTCTCGAAGTCTTTTTCGAGAATGGCTTTCTTCATCTCCTCAAATCTCTTGGGGACAACCTCCAGGATTCTGTGCTGGAACAAGTCAGAGGTGGCCACGGTAGACTGCATTCCAGTGGTAGAAGGTGTATCTTTCTTGTCGTCAGAGACCACCAAGATAGCTGCCTTCATGGATGACCAGTGCTCCAAAGGAGCCACTTCCACAGCTTTCGAGTCTTCACCATTCTCCAAGTCGCCCATTTCCCAGGCAACGTATCCACCAAACAAGGACCTACACGCGGAGCCCGAGCCCTTTCTGGCGATTTTGGAGATCTCAGACATCAGTTGAGGAAGCTTGTACAACTTGGCGATAGCCACCACCAACGCAGCGAAACCGGCAGCGGAAGATGCCAAACCGGCAGCGGTTGGGAAGTTGTTCTCGGAAACAATGTGCAACCCCCACTGGGACAACTTTGGCAAGGTGCTGTCGGTGTCCTCCAACTCTTTTCTCAACTTTCTCAAGTCTTTCAAGCACGCGATGGTTCTCTCACCCTTGATGCCTTCTTCTTTTCCATTGAGCCACAAGTTGTCAGCTTTGAAGTCTTCACTAGTAGCCACCGAGGTCAAAGTTCTCAAATCTTCCTGAGCCAACGTAACGGATATGGACGAGTTGGTTGGGAGATTGAGCGTCTTGTCTCGTTTACCCCAGTACTTGAGGGTCTAGAGGTTAGTTGGTGGGATTAAAGAAAAGAGGCGGAAACAAGCAAAAACGCTTCATGAAGTCGAGGAAAACATACGGCAATGTTGACGGGCGCCGTGGTGGAGGCGGTGTACACGGACATTTTGACGTTGTGATTATCGACCAAAAAGTTTCACTTGAATCTCGCACCTCGTTTAGAAAACCCGCCACGCGCGGCTTGCAAATTAGCAGCCACTACATCTCAGTCGAAATCGACATAAAATATATACTTATACAAGTTTGGCTACGCCAACGAATTCAGCTACTGTCTTTTCCACCTCCACAAACGGGCCTTACAATCGCCACTACCGGTAGCGAAAATACCTTCGGTGCCCAGCGAGTTGAGCGACACTGCAACGGAAATGACAGAGTTACGGTGGCCCTGCAACATCAAAATTGGGTTGCCCGAAAGTTGGTCCCAGAACACCACTCCACGGTCTTTAGAACCGGACAAGATGTACTCACTGTCCGGCGTGGAGCACACACTCAAAACAAAGTCCTTGTGGCCCACGTAGGTAACTTCACAGCTCGATTTTTTGGCGATAGATTGGCCGTTACCACTGGCACCGGCAGATCCAAAGTCCGCCTTACCTTCCAAGTTCCACAACTTGACTGTTCTGTCCAAGGATCCTGACGCAATCTGGTTACCGTTCGTGGAAAACGCAACAGAGTACACGGAGTCTTGGTGGCCGTTTCCAGACTCGTTCCCAGAGTCTAATCTCTCGACAAGGAAACCAGTGGACGAGTCCCAAACTCTCACGGTCTTGTCCAACGAGCCGGCTGCGATCAATTTACCGTTGGGCGACACGGCCACAGTGGTAACACCATCTTCAATCGACAAAGTCAAAGAGCACTGAGACGAACGCAAATCCCAGATTCTGACAGTGCGGTCACCGGAACCAGAGACCAATCTGTCGCCATCAGGGAAGAAGTCCAACGAGTAAATGTCCTGCTCGTGTCCTCTCAAGATCTTGATGATTCTCTTCGTGGACAAGTCCCAGATTCTGATCAACTTGTCCTCGGCACCCGTGGCCAACAATTTGCCGTCAGGAGAGAAACACACCGATCTGATGTACAAGTCGCCGTTGGCATTAGTGTTTGCGGAGCCGTTGGCAACAGCAGACGAGCCGTTTTCGGAGTTCTCGCCTTCACCTTGGCCCTCGACGGCGTTGGTGGTGTTGTCGTCGATCAACTTGGCAATCAACGCACCGGTTTTCACGTCAAACACCTGGGTCGTCTTGTTGCAGCCAGTGGCGATGAATTCGCCGCTCTTAGAGAACTTCACGCAGCACACCACCGAGGAGTGGTCCAACGATTGCATCATCTCCACGTCCAAGTCACGCTTGAACGCAGGGTTATAAAGCACGTAGTAGTCGGGCATCTGCTTTCTGAACTCGGGGATGGCCTTTTGAACGTCCAAGTCTGCAAGGAACGGAGGAATCTCCTTGATGTGCAAGTTCTTCTCCGCGGGGTTCACCACATACTGCGACTTGTCAATCACCGTCAAGGCCGACGAGAATTCAGGACCAAACTTGCCATCGGAGGCTGGGGCCGCGTTGGCTGGGGCTGCACCTCCTGCTGGGGCAGAAGCCGCAGCTGAAGGTTCCGTCTTGGGGATGCTTGGAGACGTTTTCGCCGATTCGGCCTTGGCCAGCTTGATGGCAGGCGGCTGCTGAGTAGCATGTGCGTGTGGTGGAGGAGCCTGTTGTTGGTACGAGTACGGGTATTGCCCGCCGTTGGTCTGCTTCTGCTGAGCCTGTCTGTCTCTGTTTTCCAACTCGGTCTTCAAGCGCAAAATCTCCTCCTCGTAAGCCTCCTTGATCTTCCGGTGGGCCATCTCCAACTCGTACACAGTCTGTCTGATCTGCTGCATCTCGGCGGTTTGCTGGTTGCACTTCAAGTCGTAGTCCTCCTTGACTTTAGAGAAGTTAGACGCCTCGTTCAAAGCGAAATCAAACTCCTGCTTCACGGCGTCCAACAACTCATTCAAGCGCTGCTGATGTCTCTGTTGCTGTTGTTGTTGTTGCTGTTGTTGCAGCGCCTGGCCTTGCTGCAGCTGGGCAGAGTTAGCGTAAACCGACATTGTCCAACGTTGACCTTTAGCGAAATGGGAGAATAAAGTTCAGGGGATATTCTGGAGCGCAGTGGATGGCGAGAATCACGAGGTGTTTTCCGCCAGTAACCGCGGACTTGGTGGATGAATTCGGCTTGCTGAGAGCTAAAAAGTGTGTTGGTGAGGAAAAAAACACCCGGACCTGAAAAATGGTCCTGGGCCCCACTCTGCAGGCTGGCTAGCGATATCTAAGGGTCGGACCTACAGGGAATTGCGGAGTTCACGGTGATTTGGAAGCAGCAACATTCTTAGTAATCACATAAAATGACTATAGTCGGTGCTACTTTGGTAATAATTACAAGTTATTCTCGTGTTTGTTTCCCCCAATGATTGTTTGCTGTTGCGGCCAGATTATAGGAGGAGAAACCGCATTATGGTGCGAGGTGGTCCTGCATCCAGTGCAGGAATGAGGGCGAATATCCAACATGTCGAGCGGGCGATAATCTGTCAACCGTGGAAAAGCAATTGCCAATGGCCTGGGGTCGTATAGGTGAGTCGGCTACGGTGGCAGGAAGAAAAATTAGCGGGGTGCCGCTAAAAAAAAAGCGGCCCCTATTCTCATCCCTCGCTGCCAAATTCCGCGATTCCGTAATTTTCGCTCGCTCAGGGTGCCGACAAGTCATTTGTTAAACAACCAGCAGGTGCAGATTGTCCCACTGGCCGAAAACGGAAACATGGGGTGGCACCCCGTGCGGTGGTGCGGGCATGCGGGTCGCGCAGGCAAATTCGATACTGGTCACGTGATCGCGCGAAGCCGTGGCGCCAACTGGTTTTTTCCCCCGGCGCGAGATTCGGATCGCCAACCATTTTGGTTTCGCGGGCGGCACGGGTGTAGTAGGAGGTGTACGGGTGTTATACTCGCCCGACTTACTAGTCCTCTAAGTGGTGCACTGATCTGCTAGAATCCATCATGGTGTATCTTGGGAACCAGCCTTTCAGAGGCAAAAAGGAGCAGGCTGCTTACGATAAAACGTTTGCCGGGAAGTACCAGAAGCTCCTTCGGAAGAATCACTTTGTTTTCTTTGGATTGCCCTTCATGCTCAGCATTGTAGCTGGATCGCTCTATCTCCAGAAGTTTACCGCCCTTAAGTGGGAAAGATTCGATGAGAAGTACCGCCAGATGGGAGAGGAAGAAATGCTCACCATGATTGAAAATAAGCGCTCTTTCGACAAGCGAGACGACTACTATAGATTGCAGGGTTTGTTGAAAGACCACAGTCAGGATTTGAGCGACGACTACGAGATTGTGCGGGTGCAAAGAAAGAAGGAGGACGAGCCAGTGTGGTGAGTATTGAAGGGTGCTTCGAAATTACTGGCGAGAATATGATAGTGGAGCTCGTGGAAGGAGGTGTTCAAGGGGTGTTAAGGAGTTACCCAAAGTCACGGGGTGGCGACCTAGACTCGAAAATTCGGACTGGTTTTCGAATTTTCAATTGAGTTTTTGTGTTTTCGCTCGGAATCCCCTTGGTTTTCATCCCCTGAAACTCGGTTGTTTATCCCAGTGTCTTGCCCATCGTGTCCTGCCACTCAGATACACATCGCGAAAAAATCATCGCATCGATCACAACTCAACCATGGTTTCCTTCTCGTGCGAGGTGTGCAACGACACCGTCATCAAGAAAAAATTGGACCAGCATCGTCAGAGATGTTACGGGGCCTATTTCACATGCATCGACTGCTCGACCACGTTTAGCGGCACCGACTACAAAAACCACACCCAGTGCATTTCTGAGGCTGAGAAGTACGAAAAGGCATTATACAAGGGCAAGAAGAAGGCGCCACAGCAGGACGCCAAGCCAGTCAAAAAGCAAGAGGAAACTGCCAAGCTGGAGAAGTCCTCTAAATCAGAAAAATCCTCCAAGCTGGAGAAGTCCTCCAAATCAGAGAAATCCAAGTCCAAGAAAGAGGTGGACCTCACCAAGTACTCCAGCGGATCCCTCTACAAAGTTGTCAAGGACTTATCCAAGGACTTGAAAAAGGACAAGAAAGACATCTTGAAGCAGTTGCAGGTGACAGTGAAGGACGGCAAGCTCGTGGTGTCTATGTAAATAGTGTATGTATTATAGTACAGGGAGGTGCTAGTTGGCGTGAAACTGTTAGGGTGTCAAACCCGAATTTAGCTCTTTGCGCTTTTGTTCAATGCTTTGCTCATTTTGGCATAGAATTGCAGAAGCGTGTTGTAAGGGAAGATCAAATTGTCCTTCAAGTAGTCGGGCAAGTGCGCAGACACTTTATTGGCATCTTCTGTTTTCTCGCCTTGCAAGAAGCTGGGCACGTACGTCACCTCTGCGGTCTGTTCGAATTTTTTCTTAATGACAAGTCGGTATACCACGCTCACCGCGTCGGAGTCGTTGTCAATGTTGGTGCTTGTTTGCTTCACATCGAAGTAGAACTTATCTCGGTCCTCCTCGTAGTTTATGATGCGGACCCCCGTGAGCAACTCTTGCATGTCCAAGGTGATGCCAATGGTCTTCAACTCGTTTGCAAGGTCCTCCTGGTGGATCATCAGTGATGACGATGATTGTTTCCGGATTGGCGACTGATACATTTCTGGTTTGGTCTGTCTTCTCGGGGTGGAGCTTGGAACAGAGAAAGCCGTGGTATCCCCGTCGTCTCCTTTCGCTAGAAGCTGCGCCTGTAGGGCGTCTATGAGGTCTTGTTTCTTTGTGAGTTCTTCACGTAGGCTCGAGATCAACGAGCTATCGTGGCTCATCTGGAGCTTAGAAGTCTGGCGGTATTTGTCAAAAATCGCATCTTGCTGCGTGTTTACAAGCGAGTCAATGAGCTTAACAAGCGAATCTGGGTCGGTTGCTTTCAAGATTTCGCTCTCAGTAACCGCAACCTCGCCAGATGTAGACGCGGTATTGAGAAACCTGCGTGACTCTGAAATCAACACGGGCATCTCCGTGGCATCTAACTTGGTTGTTTTTGCTGGTTTTTTCTCTGCGACATCGAGTAAGAGCGGCTCATCCTCTGGGACTTTCCTTCTTCTGCCACGTCGTACGGGCTCCTTCTTTGCAATTGAAGCTGATGCTGTTGCTGATTTCGGGGGCCTTCCACGAGGCCGGGGTTTTGTGGTTTTCTTATCGGGCATGGTTTCCAGGTCTGAGTCCAGCGATTTGCCTCCAACACGCGTGTTTTTCCTGGTAGTGACCATGGCGGGTTGAGTAGGAGATTGTTTTGATTCGCAGCAGGTGCAGTACCGTTTGGAGGTGGGGAGGTGAAGCTGTGGAGAGAAAGAAGGAAGAGATTCAATAGAATATCATGGGTTGGAGCTTGAAGGCGTGTTGTTTTTGGCCTTTGCTGCCGTTGAACATAGAAGAAATGTTTTTTTGCTCCTATTGTTCAGGTGAGCTGGAGCACCACAACGGACTAGCCAATACTTACAACACGAGAGAAAGATAAAAAAAAAAAAACTAGGACTGGGAAAGGGAGAGTTTATACGAATCAGCAGCCCTGACTTGCTAAGCTTCCGCTGGATTTGACCATCTCGGGGATTGTCTCCACCTGGTGTTCTCAACCAGGTACCAGCTGCCAAAACTGTGAACCGACGAATGTAAACAAAAAAAAAAAAAGAACTCAAAATCCGAAACACAAAACTCGGAAAACAATCACTCCTCCTCTTCTCTCCCCTCGTCGAGCCTCCTATTTCCAGTCGTCCCGACTAGCTCATTACCCTACCCCACCGTACACATCGCGGTGCGAAAACCACCCAACCCATAATCAAACCTGGGCAACCACTAAAAACCGCCAATGTCGTTCTCGCCAGACAATTTCCGGAAAAAATTGGACTCGCTCCAGGACACCCAGGAGCTGATTGTGTCGATCTCGCAATGGGTGCTTTTCCACCACCGCCACGCCAAGGATTTGTGCCAGCTTTGGAGCGACTACGCCATGTCCAATGTGGCCACCATGAAGCTGAACAAGAAACTCTCATTGTTGTACCTCTGCAACGACGTGGTGCAAGAGGCCCGCCACAAGCGAAAACCGGAGTATGCCTTGGAATTCGCCCGCATTCTCCCCGATGTTTTCCATGCCATATACTCGACTTTGGACCTGGCCATCAAGCCCAAGGCAGACAGACTCATTGGCGTGTGGGACCAGAGAAATATCTTCGAGAAGAAGGACATCCAGGCGATGAAGCGGGCAGTGGAGTTGCTGAAGGCGGGAAAGCCAAATGCGCCCGAGGAGCTCGATTCGGGTGTCACTGCTAATCCTCAGGGCACCTCCACGCCGATTGCTCCAGACTTGGTGCATCTCAACAACTTGTACCTCCACCTCAACCAGTTACAGGACGTGTGCCTGTCGAACTTGTCACAGGTTGGGTTCCAGCTGAAGACTTACTTGCCACATGATCACTCGGCGCTGGACAATCTCCCGCTGCCTAAAGTGTACATTTCCAAGTTGAACGTGCTCGAGAAATTGTGCCACAAAACAACCCAGAACTTGCACGACATCAAGAGCGCCAGGCAGGAGATCTTGGCTATGTTGACAAACCTCCAGAACTTGGTGAGCGAAGGCGCGTCCACCGATGAGTCCAAGGTGAAGATTATTTCGCAGAAGCTCGACAGATTGAAGTCCACCCGCTCGGAATTGCACGAGATGTTGGAGGAGCCATCTCCGTCTGTGGAAGAAGAGGAAACGTCGCCGCAGTTCGAGTCCAACGATTCCAATAACGATCTAGTTCCAACTTACGAGAGTTCCAGTGATGATGACGACGTGTCCACCAATGAGATCAAGACGTCAGAGCCCGAGCGGCCCGCCAAAAAGAGAAAGCTTTCTGATTCTTCGATATCGTCCAATACTTCCAAGAAGTCCGTGGCGTTCTCTGAAGATATACAGATCAAGGAGTACGACAGAGAAGACCAGACTGAGGTGATTAAGATTGTTCGCAGCGATACAGAGTCGGAAGATGACTACGCTCCAGACTTTGAGGAGCCGTCACCCCCAGCTGACTTGAAAGAGTTTGAGGCACACCACAAAGATGATTTGGAGCTTATGCATGAACGTCTCAGTGAATCGGAGAGTGAAGGTTACGATCCCGCCGGCGGAGAACAGGAAGATGCCAAGGCGGGGCTACTCAGCTTGTTGTCCAAGCTCAATTAAATGCAAGATTATGTAATTAGGTCTTATATCACAGTTAATTAGCTAGTTGAGTAGCTTGTAGAGATCACTGCTGGCGTGGTACCCAGTACTGCCAGAGTTGTATCTGTAGTTGGCGTCGTCTTTGGCGTCCATATTGTCTCTTGCGCCAAACTTGATCGGCATGGAGAATCTCCTCCTTTTGGAAAGGTCCTCGACTGGTTCGCTCGCACCTTGATGGAAAGGCACATGACTTGTGTCGATTTCATCAATGCCTTGACTTCCTGAGCGACTGCGGCTGGTGCAACTGTTGGGTGTGGAGCAATAACTGTCTCTCTTGTCCAAATCGGTGGTGCTTGATGAGGATGCCACGCTACTCTTTCTTTTCCTCGTGGTGTAGATGCAAAGTTCATCGCATGAGACACAGTTCAAGCACTCCGGGAGGTCTCGAGTGCATTTCTTCTTGAATTTCCGACACCGTAGACAGCTGGAGCGGGACTTCTTTTCATTTTGAGCGTCGAGCTCCAAGTTAGAAGGATCATGGTCGTATATGTTCGAGTGGAACCGTAGAGTCCCGATGGGTAGTTTCTTCTTCTTGAACACCACTATTGAGTCCTTGTATTGGCGAGGGCTGTTCGATTTTCGACGCGTCGTACTGACCTTGAGATCAACTTGGAAGTTACTCACGTAATTTTCGATCTCAGGGTACTCCTGTAGAGCACCCTGGAATGGATCCCACGGGGTCTCCTGCTGGAACGGTTGACACGAAGCCATGGATGGTGAAGGTAATGAGTATTGTCAGAGTTGAAAAGGCATGCTTCTCAAAATAAATAGGGAACGAAGGTTCGACGGATGGATCAAATCAAGTGTCGGTGTGAGATGAAAAAAAAAAATTTTTGAAGGAAGCTCGTAAAATAACCGACCCTTAGATCAGATTCAATGGTGAAAAGTCTAAGAGCATGCGCGGTCAACAGAGTCACCTTTAATTTTTTTTTTTGGCCCTGGTATTTTTAAGCCGCCATAGAGCTTCAAACCATGCAAGAACGCCGTAAAATTAAAACGCAATTAATTATTAGAGCCGCCGAATTAAATTCTTGCCCCGATTAATCACGCCCAGTAAATTCCGTGGTCCCAGAGGAGATAACTTACGCTGGAACCCGCTGTGACTCACGTGCTGATCTAGAGTCACGTGCGCGGGACCACCCTTCACAATGTCACGGTAGTAACTCATACCCCGAGTCAACTTCTCAGGCAGGGGTATAGGGCGATGTAAGTCCTTGCTGAGAACATTAAGAACGTGCGCGCTATTTTCAGCAAGCGCAACATTGCGTAATTTCGAGTTGGCGTGATGAATTCGAGTAGCTTTGTCTTCCTGTTCGCATGCAGGCGAAATCTGAGCCCTGGCACTAAACTCTCTTGTGATCTCGTCAATTTCGTAATCGGTAGAGTCTCCAAGGTTAGGTGTCTCCGTTTGGAAATACTGCTGTGCAACCAGCAGAAGGCTCTCATGCTTTGCTGATGATCCTAGATATAAGATATCACGCGCTCTTGTTAGAGCGACGTAGAGAAGATTTGATGAGGACCACTCGTCGTTATCATGCGGTAGTAGATAAGTGTCCCAATACGATTTGTGTTTTCCTCTTCCAAGCACAAACACGATGGGAAATTCCAAGCCTTTTGCTGAGTGGATGGTCGATACCTGCACCATTTTCTTATTGTTCACAGGCACCTCATTGTCGTACGACTGAAGAAAATGGTCGATAAAAGTCATGGCGTTCGTGTCAGCCTTCAGGACAAAGTTCTCGTAGGAATGGTGTAGAGAATTGTTGAATGATTGAAGGTAGCTGGTGAACGGGAGATCCTGCTTCTCGTTGTTGGAAAGAAATTCCTTGATTCCAGGCAATTTAGCCATATGCGTCAAACACCTGGAAAGCTGCAACGGATCATAGTATAAGGGATCTTGCGAGTGCAACCTGTTGAGGTTGTCTCTCTCGTATTGCACCTGGTTCAAAAATTTTGCAAGATTCTCTAGCAGCTTGGGGAAGTTCTTGTACACTGTGTTGAGAAATGCGTTTGGTTCCTTGTTCTCCACTTTCACCATCTCATCAAACAAGTACGATTCCAAAAAGTTGCTTGCCTTCAAGTCGACTTCCTTGACACTAGCATTGAACACCTTAGATGCCCTGAGCTCCGCACCCCTGTTCGGGTCAAGAATGGAAAGTAAGTTTAAAAGACTAAAACTGGAATCTGACTCACCAGAGATTACACTGAGGATATCCCTGTAGATGTGCATGGGTGACAGCACCCAAATATTTCCCTGAGAAATCTTATTGCTCTTGATTCCATACTCCTCTTGGAGAACGGCCTGGACGCTCTCGGCCTCCAAGTTTGTTCGAGTCAACACTGCGATGTCTTCAGGGTATATGAGTCCTCCCAGACAACAAATTAGTCTCACGATTTCGTCTGCAATAAAACGAATTTCAGAATCCTGACTTTTGTGCTGCACCAAGATGGGTCTGATCGCGAAATCGGTCTCTCTGTTGGATATGAGACGCTCCACGATCTGGTCTTCTGGCTTGAGACAGATTTGGAACGCTGCATCGAGAATGGGTTGTACGCACCGGAACGACTCTGAGAGTGGCAACTCGGTCAATTTTATGCGAGGGAACTCATTCTGGATGTGGGACATCGATCTCAGAGATGCGCCCAAGAAGTCGTAGATGCTCTGATTCTGATCCCCGCAGATCGTTAGGTGCTTACTTGTCTCGATGTGTCCGTCCGTTGGGTACTTCACTATTGCCCTGACAACCGACATGAGCAAGGGGTACATGTCCTGGAACTCATCGACAAAAACAGCTTTGTATGCTGACACTCGAGGCATGAGCATGGGGTTGCCCATATCGTCCATTTTCAACGACAGCTTCATAAGCGACAAGGCACCTGTGATGAGATCGCTATAGCGCATCATGCCATAACGTTCTAGGTACGTCACGAGGGTGTCGATGTAGTTGGCGTTGACCTTGTATCTTTCCGCAGCCTGTTCCACTGTGAGGACCCCACTCGTCACTTCTGCGAGTAGCTTGTCCAACCTCACTGGTGTGATGGTTCCCTCGAGCTTATTGTTTTCCAACGACATGTTTTTGTTCAGAAAGAGCCGGGCCAACTTGCGCCAGCACTGCTTGTCGAAGATTCTTCGCTTCGAGTACAGCGGCTCGAACACATGCGCGTACTGGTCCACAATCAGGCCACAAAACGAGTGGAACGTCGAGATGTCGACCTGGCTCGCCATCTCCTCGCCGATTATTGCCGCTAGTGACTTGTGGAGCGCGTCTACCGACCGGTTTGCCATGGAAAGCACCAAAATCTCCGACGGATCGGTGCCATTGGCAAGCATGTGCGCTATTCTCGCGGATATCGTGAACGTCTTGCCGGATCCGGGGCCTGCCCTCACGCTGAGGATCTCGTTCAAGTTGAATGGGTGGGTGATCACGTCGTACTGGAGGTCGGAAACCGCGATCAGCGACTCGCAGTAGTCGCTGTCCACATGCGAATCTTGTTCGGAGTCCGAGTCGAAAATGTTGTCGGACTCTTTGGCCGCACGGAAAAGCTCGGAGTAGTCATAGTCTTCCATCGACACAATGGCGTTTAACGATGGAGAAGTTAGGCTGGGGTAAAGACGCAGGAACTGCCAACAGTGAGAACCGCAACCACATTCGCGACTAGACAAAAGCTCCAGTGGTCGACTCCAAACCTACTACACACTCAAACCTACTACTCACTCAAAACTACTCGCTCCAAACAGTACCTCCCCACGCATCTGCCAAACACATATGGGCAATTGCACTCACTGGCTTCTCCACCTTCGCTAATGAGTCTTTCATACCTCGAGTCGTTACTCCCGTTGGATCAATCCGTTCCACAACCAGATCATCCTTCAGACCCGCCGTTCCAGGATCTCTCCGACCATGAGTTGGGGGTGTTGATGGCAAGGTTCGAGCTGTTTGCCGATGCAATTGGGCCGTTCAAGCAGCGGTTGGCGCCCATCGAGGCGTTTCTCGAGTCGTTCAACTCGGAAATCTGCGATCTATCAGAAACCCTCAATTCGCTACAAGAGAAATCGTCCCAGCTTAATTCCGGGCTAGACCACCAGCGAGACTTGGTCGAGAAACTCCACCCTGTCATTTTGGACTTGATGATTCCCCCGGCAGTGGCAGATTCGATCATCAGCGATCCGGTGTCTGAGAAGTGGGTTGAAAACGTCCGCTTCATCTCAGAGAAGCAACAGCTCATCAAAAAAGCCAAGGACGGCTCTCCTCTTCCTATTTCCGTGCAGAAGGACCTGACTGCGTTCAAGGAGTTGGAAAAGGGCATAGAGATGCTCGAGGCTAAGGCCGTAGAACGCATTAGAGACTTTCTCATTTTGCAAATCAGGCTCTTGCGAAGATCGCTCAAGACCTCGTCGCAAGTCATCCAAGAAAAGCTCTTGCAAGTCAAGGAATTGTACTGGTTCCTTGAAGAACGAAATCCCTTGTTGGCCAAACAGCTCCAGTTGGCATATATCTACACCATGAAGTGGTATTATACCACCAGGTTTGCCAAGTACTTGTATGCGTTGCAAAAGCTCAGACTCAAGGCAATCGACCAACTGTTTGTCTTGGGAGGCTCAAATGACCACCTGGAGGGGAAAATGGGTCTTTTTGGATTCGTTGAAGCTTCCTATGCCGCTACTCTGATGTCTGCGTCGGGAAATTCCAATTTGTCCAGCAACAGACCTTCATTGGCAGAGTACTTCACATCGGCCGGGAAAAGAATGGAAGTATTGGATAAAGACGGGGACTCACGAAGATCGATCCCTTCGCAGATTGCAGAGACCACTCCATTTGCATACTGGTTGGAATTTCCATTCAATCAGTGGCTGAACGCCGTGACGGACAACGTCATAGTCGAATACTTATTTGTGGTTGAGTTCTTCTACCGTGGAAGTGAGAAATTCGAGCCTGTCAGCAACCTTGACTCATCGGCAGCAAATCTCCCTTACTCGTCTAAAGGCTGGTCCTATGTTATGTTCGACGAGGTGTTCAAAATGGGCCAGGCGTACGCCAATTGGCTTGTGACATCACTGCATCAAAGATTGTCCCAGCGTATAGTTTCTTCTGGATCTGCAGCAACTGCTTCATCGTATGGCGGTGGAGCCTCCGGACACAGTACTCCCTGTGACGGATACGGCGTTTTGTTGATGATTAAATTGATCCAGAGCCAGGCATCTGCACTTCATAATGAGTTTCGAGTTCCGGTATTGGACGAGTACCACAATTCGCTTCTATTACTGTTGTGGCCGCACTTCACCAAGATCGTGGACATAAACTGCGAGTCCATGAAGAAACATATTGTTGGCTCTAGCTCTTATTCTTTCCGGTCGTCCGAGATTAATCAGGCGCCCATTGAGACCACGCAGCAATTTGCGCAGTACTTGGCGGGACTACTCAAGCTTGCCTTTGTTCATGACAAGGAGACTGAGAAGTCGGCGATGTTCCAGGGTGAGCCAGTTACGATGTCGGTGGTAAGATTGAGAAACGACTACGAAAGTGCGCTCACGAAAGCAGGCAACCATGCGTTTGGTTCAAGCAAGAGCAAGGCGGTGCAGAAGGAGATTTTCTTGTTCAACAACTACTTTCTCGTGGCGACGATTTTGCGGAACGAGTTCGATGTGGAAACGGCCAACGACTTTGTCAAGGAGCAGATCAAGCATTTCGAGCTTCTCTGCGACGCCTACAAGCCAAAATAAATTAAAATTGCATGGTCAAGTCTATAGCTCGGTGAGTTTGGCGTACATGCCACACAACTGCAAGTAGGTCAGCACTCCCTCCAACACTCTCACGTGGGTGAAACCGATCTCCTTGATCACATCGAGGCGTTTCAGCTCGCTGATCCCCGGTAAAGTTTTGGCCACCTTGAACGACAGGGTAACGATGTCGATGGCCGAGTAGCCTTTTGCCCACAACGTGTCAAGCAAGTCAATCGCGTCGTCGATGTTCTTGTTCAACACACACCCGCCCAAGATCTTCTTGATCACCAACGGATGCGGCTGGTCGACGATTTTGAACACGTTCACGTCGTCGACAAACCCGAACCCGGCCACTGTGCTTTGCAAGTTGTTGATGGCCTGTCTCATGTCACCTTCCGCGGTGAAAATCAACGCCTTGATGCCCTCCGAGTTGTACTGGACGTTTTCCATCTTGGCCACCTCGAGCAACCGCTGCAACACCTGGTCGTCGGCCAACTTGTTGTAGCGCAAAATGGCACATCTCGACTGTAGCGGTTCGATGATCTTCGACGACTGGTTGCACGCAAACGCAAACCGCGTGGTGTTGGAGTACAACTCCATGGTACGTCTCAATGCCTGCTGTGCGCCCGGGGTCATTGAATCTGCCTCGTCCAAGATGATGATCTTGTGGCGGCCGGGAGGCAACAGGATCTTGGTTTGGGCAAACTGCTTGATTTTGTTTCTCACCACATCAATGCCTCTGTCGTCGGACGCGTTAAGTTCCAACGTGGCCTGTTGGTAGAGGTCGTCGCCGAGTAATTCGTGGGCCAAGCAGTGGATCGAGGTGGTTTTGCCAATGCCGGGGAGACCCAGGATGATCATGTGGGGCATGTTTCCGTCTTGGACAATGAGCTTGAGCCGCTCGATGGTTTCTTCGTTGCCGACGATATCGTCGAGTTTGTGGGGCCTGTATTTCTCCACCCAGGGGAGCTCGAGGTTTAGGGCGAGGTTTTTCGCCATGGTGGATGTGTGGGTTAATGAGGGTGTGGAGCGTCTGACTTTGACTTTTCGCGCACGCGTTGATGAACACTCAGCCAGAATATATGTACATTATATGTGCGACTCGTCTCGATGGGCAATATTAGAGACTACGCCATTGATGGGTTTTACGCCATTGATGAGTTTCAAGAATACGCCAGTAATGAGCTTCTCGTGTATGACTGGATTAATGTATTTTGCATGCTTGGGTGTGTTTGTGTGGCAGTGGATACCTCAGACTGGCTACACTAGGCAGTGCCAAACCGTGTTTGACCTCACGTAAACGACAGCCAGGACCTTGAACCGGCCGAGTATCCTTTCCCTTCCTTTTCTTCTTCTTATTCTGCCCCTACTGGCCCCTCTCCAACTTCGGCTTCTTGCTTTTCTCGGCCCCCTCCAGGCTTTTCTTCTCCTCCAGGCTGTTCTTCTCCTCTAGGCTCCTTTTCCCCTTCTTCTGGCTCTTTTTGGGTTTCCCCACCGGCGCCAACGTCTTCAAGAACCGGATGTCGGGCTTCTCGTACACTGCGCTCACGTTTGCGCCCGTGAAGATGCCTTCGAGCCACGGCACTTGAACATCGGCAATACTGGAGTCGATGAGGCTGAACAACGGGGCTGCCTCGGCCCAGTCGTTTGTGAGCGACACAAAACACGTCTTTTCGGCGTGCAACACCGCCAGAAGCTTGTCCAGGGCCCCACGCGGCAATTCGATGAGCTTCACTCTGTCTTGTAAAGACCTGGATGCCGAGAACGTGAGAAGAGGGAAGCAGCTGGTTAGAAGCGGCGACGTCACGTCTGCCCTGGCCACAAACACGTACTTGGTGTATGGTGTGTTTTCTTCCGTTGTGTGCTTTTTGTCGTTGCTCTTTTTCTTTTCCCGCTTTTGCTGTTCCTGCTTTTGCTTGTGACTCTTCAACATCTTCGCTCGCATCGGCGCCGCTTGGTCCTCAAGCGCCTTGACCGTGGAGTTGAACCCAATGGTGATTTTGGCGTCCAAAACATGAGGCGGCACTTTCGCGTGGGATTTCTGAAGCTTGCGGTGCTCGCCATAGCTCGAGAGTAGCTGCATTAGATACTCCATAATGGACCTCGACACCTGTGGTGTAACTTGGGGCCACGCTGTTCCATTTGTGTAGGGATTATCTAGAATCGGTTTGAACACCTCTCTTCTCTTTTGCTCCAAGTCTTTCAACGACCCAGACCCGGGCTGCTGTTTGGACATTTTGTTGATAGTTGGAGATGGCGATGCGATGTACTTCGAACCGCACCCACTATGTGCCATATTGAGAGTTCCCCATGATTTCCACCACAACATTAACCACTCGCATGAACCACTCTGTAATTTTTACCGTTGTTTGAATCGTTAATGTATTATTCTAGTACTTTATTTGCCTGAAATATGGTTCTTTTTTTGCTCTTTTTAGGATAAAATTACAGTGAGTAAAACTCGGAGGAATACTGCCAACCATCTACTTCTTCTCCTCGTCCTTCTTTGCACTGGAGTACAGAGGAGATCCCGGTGAGTATTGTGGCAGCGTTGGCGAATACTGTGGGGACGTTGGCGAGTAACTAGGCGAAGTTGGGGAGTAACTTGGCGAAGTTGGTGAGTAGCTTGGTGAGGTTGGCGAGTATTGTGGGGAAGTTGGGGAGTAACTTGGCGAAGTTGGCGAGTAACTTGGCGAAGTTGGTGAGTAACTTGGCGAAGTAGGCGAGTAACTTGGCGAAGTTGGTGAGTAACTAGGCGAAGTTGGTGAGTAACTTGGCGAAGTAGGCGAGTAACTTGGCGAAGTTGGCGAGTAACTAGGCGAAGTTGGCGAGTAACTTGGCGAAGTTGGGGAGTAACTTGGCGAAGTTGGCGAGTAACTTGGCGAAGTAGGCGAGTAACTTGGCGAAGTTGGCGAGTAACTAGGCGAAGTTGGCGAGTAACTTGGCGAAGTTGGGGAGTAACTTGGCGAAGTAGGCGAGTAACTAGGCGAAGTTGGCGAGTAACTTGGAGAAGTTGGCGAGTAGCTTGGCGAGGTTGGAGAATATGATGGAGACGTTGGCGAGTATGTTGGTGACGTACCTCCATAACCAGGCGACGTTGCTCCACCAAATGCAGGTGACGAAGCACCGTATGAGAATGGAGAAGTTGGAGAGGTCATCGAAGGCTGGCCACCATACGAAGTAAGAGAGCCTGAGCCTTCTGACACATTCGCAGTGTGAATAGGCGAGAAGCCTGCTCCTTCCTCGAACTGAATCTTATCGTCATCCATCTCGTAGTCTCTGTATGGAGTGGCTCCACCATCATCAGCATATGCACCGGTTTGAACGCCTGCCACAACAAGGTTAGCATTAGGCGTAGCCTGTTGCAACATCTTGTCGTCAACCATGACATCGAAAGCACCAGTACCCAATGGAGGCATCTGGCCCAAGATGACGTTCTCGGAAATTCCGCGACAATCATCAAGTTCGGCGGCAGCACCAGCTTCCAACAAAATCTCAACTGTCTCTTCGAAAGAACATCTCATCAAAGCTCCGGTCTCAGCTCTGTTAATACCGTGACGAGTGATGGCCATCAAGTGACCACGAGCAGTCATGACATCCACCAACAAAGCCATATGACGGTAGTTGACATAAGAACCATCGAAGGCAATGACATTAAGAATCTCCTTGAACAAAGCAGATCTTGTAGCCTCAATACCTAAGACAGAGAGAATTTCAATGAAGTTATTGGAGTAGGTACGGGTTGCATCAACTCCTGGAACTGCAATAACTTCAGCCAAGTTAACACCGTCAGTTTCCAACACCCATTCTTGACGCTGGGTGAACTCACCACTTTCATCTGGCGAGCTCATCTTGTGCTGCATCATAAACACTCTGGTGATACCTGGGATACCACGCAAAGAGATGGACTCCAACATGTGAGCTTCAACACGCTTCAAGATTTGATCTTCCTCGTGGTCGCCCTCCTCTTCCAACTTAGGGTCACGGATCACACGACAACGAATGATCAACTTGTCAGCAGTGTCATCAGACCAAATCACAAACAAGTCCTCTCCAAAGTTCTGAGAGATCTTCTCAGCGACTTGAGCCATGGTCAATTGCTTATCCAACATCTTAGCTCTGTCAAGTTCAAGACGAAGCAACCAAGGCGATTGGTTGTCGATCGTCTCTTCCACCTTCTCATCGGGAATAGCAAAGTATGCCTCCACCGTATCGTAATCCTCTTCAATGATGGTACTTCTTGGATCTGGATCGTAGAAAATCTCAGTTGCAGAAGTCACGTTCTTCAAAGTCGTGTGCTCGATTGCAGATTGGACGACCTTGGCCTTCTCAATATCCGCAGCAATCTCCGGCTTCAAGTACACAGTAAGAGCAGGAGTCTTGATGTTCTTCGCAACGTTAAGAATTTCCTTCAATCTTGGAACACCCAATGTCACATTCTTGGAGGAAACACCAGCGTAATGGAAAGTGTTCAATGTCATTTGAGTTGCTGGTTCACCAATAGATTGAGCTGCAATAACACCCACCATTTCACCGGGGTGGACGATCGACTTTTGGAACTGTGTCTCGATTTCTCCACAAACCCACTCGAAAGAAATCTTGCTGAGCTTGAACTCCTCAATGACACGACGAGCAGCCAAACGGGAACGCAACAAGCACTGGAATAACAAAGTTGCGTTTTCCTGTGCTTCATGAGCAAGCTCAGACTTACCACGCACAACGAGAAGTTTAGTGCAAAGAGATTTCACACCCTCAACGATCTCGTCGAGTCTCAAGTCCGAAGCCTTTTGTCTGCCACTGTGGAAGATTTGCTGAGCATTCTGGATAATACGACGCAAGTTCACTGGCAAGGGCCAGTTGTAATCTCCGTTGGGGAAGCAGACATTTCTCAAGTAATCACGGTCCTTGACCAATTGATCGTATTCTTCATCCAAGACCTTTTGCAACTTGACGTCACCCTTGATCTCCTTTCCAGAGTCCAAAAGAGACTCGGAAATAGAGTGCGAAGGATCCAACACATCGATGCGGTAACGCTTTTCGAAGCTGAGGTCAGACCCAGGAATAGTGTCCACAGATTGTTTCTCGACAGAAGTACCATCCATACCGTCCTCACCATAGACGAATTGAATGATATCACCCAAAGAGTTTCTTGTGGTACCATCGTAGTGGACCATAATATCTTCCAAAGCTTTAACCAAACGACGCTGGATATAACCTGTTTCAGCTGTTTTCACAGCAGTATCAATAAGACCTTCTCTACCAGCCATGGCGTGGAAAAAGAACTCTTGAGGTGTCAAACCTCTCAAGTACGAGTTCTCAACGAAACCCTTCGACTCAGGAGAGTAGTCATCCTTCGTGAAATGAGGCAAGGTACGGTCACTGAAACCAAATGGAATACGCTTACCCTCCACGATTTGTTGACCCACACAAGCAGACATCTGAGAGATATTGATAAACGAACCCTTGGATCCGGATGTGACCATCTGCTTCACATTGTTAAGATCCTTCAAGTTCATTTCTGCCGAACGACCAGCAGTGTCACGGGCTTGATTAAGAACACGAGACACATTATGCTCGAAAGACTCTCTCAAGGTCATACCTGGTTCAGGCTCCAAAGTGTTCCGCTGAGCATCCATGATAATTTCTTGGACCTTCTGCTTGGCTTCCTGAATAGTGGTAGTAACATTTCTCATGGTCTCTTTATCAGCAATGGTATCACCAATACCGATGGAGAAACCGTTATGCAAGAGCCAGTAATTCACGACCTTTTGAATGGAACTGAACAACTGAGCACAGACTTGTGGACCCTTCTCTCTCATGACAGTGTGAATCAAACCACCTCCGGTTGCACCAACAGTTTTCTTGTCAACGACACCAAAAATGATCTCACCATCAACAATCAACATGCCTTTATCCTTGGGACTGAGCATGTCTCTTCCGTCATCAAATCTTTGCAAATGGATTCCCTTGGGGATAGCCATAGATAATAACTGCTTACCCGTCCACAAAGGCTTGGGTTTGATGACAGCAGGAGGAGGAATCACACCATCCCAGTTTGGAATCCAGTACAACATATTCATCACTTGCTCGTGCTCAATAAAAGTGTCCCTCAAGGTCATTTTACGGATACCACACAAAGTGTCCTGAACAATACCCATGACAGGCTTGTTCGATTGAGGAGACACAATTTGCAATGGCACAGCACAAATCTGCGACAACTCTGCTCTGGTCTCCTGAGACTGTGGAACATGCAAGTTCATTTCATCACCATCGAAATCGGCATTGTAGGGTGAGGTAACAGACAAGTTCAATCTGAATGTTGAGTAAGGCATAACCTTAACTCTATGTGCCATCATAGACATTTTATGCAAAGAAGGTTGACGGTTGAACAACACTGGGTCATCATCCATCAAGTGACGTTCCACTTTCCAACCGTACTGCAATGCGATATCACCCGCTCTCTTGTTATATCTCAAATCAATACGATCACCAGTGTCACGAATCACATATTTAGCACCAGGGTGCTCGTTTGGTCCATTACGAACATACTCCGTCAAGCGGTGGATGTTGTAAGGTGTAACAATTTCAGGATAAGACAAGGTCCTGGCAATCGAGAGAGGCACACCCACTTGATCAAGATCAAGATTGGGGTCACCAGAAATAACAGTACGAGCAGAAAAGTCCACACGCTTACCCATCAAATTTCCTCTCAATCTACCTTCCTTACCCTTCAATCTTGCTCTGATAGACTTGATAGGACGCCCAGTCTTCTGAAGAGCCTGAGGTTGGCCTGCAATATCATTGTCCATGTAAGTTGCAACGTGAAATTGCAACAATGCTTCAAATTCACTGATAACGTGCTGAGGCGAACCATCCATTTCGAGACGTTGAACGTTAATGTTGGCCTTGATGATGTCGGCCAACTTAAACGTCAAGTCATCCTCACCTCTAGCAGTATCGTTGAAAGCAATAGAGGGTCTAACTGGTGGGGGTGGCACAGGCAACACAGTGATCAACATCCACTCGGGCCGCGCGTAGTCTTCGTTGAAACCCAATTTCTGGCAGTCCTCGGCACTGATGTGTCTCAAGACGCTCAAAATCTCTGATGGAGTCAACAAACGACGCTCAGGCTGCTCGTTTTCGTCGAACGACTTGTTTTGCTTCCAAGTTCCCCACAACTTCAAACCATCTCTACGGACGGTAGGCTGAGTGTGACCACAGCCTCCTCTTCCGGAAGTCACTTCGCCTTCTTCGTTGATCACGTCGGCTTCACAAACCATCTTTGTCTTGCAGACATTCCATACAGCATTAAATCTCTTCTTTGGGTCTCTGATTTTGATCGCTTGTGCCATCAAGGGATTTGAGTCATCTACCAAAAGCTTACCACAGTGCATACAAACACACTCGCAAACTTTCTTGATCTTCGAAATGAATCCAATGTGGAAAACGGGCTTAGCCAACTCAATGTGACCAAAGTGTCCGGGACACTCAGCCATATCTTCACCACATGTCTGACACTTGAAGTTCCGGTCGATGGAACCCAATCTAGGATCGTTCAAACCACCTTCCCTAGGTCTTTTGGTGGTCTGGTCCATAGTTTCAGGGTACTCGATCTTAGCGACCGAGATAGCCCTAACTTCTTCAGGGGAAAGCAAGCCGAATTGCACCTGAGGTATGTTAGTATGTATTCCGCGAGATGGTCGTTGATATGACGGTACTTACTTCTTTCACCGAGCGAAGCGGAGCACTTGAGTATGGGAATTGGCGATTCATGATAGCTCAATGTTTTTTTTATGCGATAGAAAGTTGGATGAAACAAGGAAACGGACCGAAAAGACAGGAATATACCACACGGCACAAAAAGCAGTGGCAGATGGAGTTATTTGGGAGTTTGCAAGAAATTCCTCCTGAGTTTATGATTCGGACTGGAAAAAAAAATGGAAGGAATCAAACAATGAAAAGCCACTCAATCAACGGGGATGTGTGGTGACGCAATACCTCTTAAGACCTTTACCAGGATATCAGATGGATGGATGATAAGGCCGAGAGGAAGGCGAGGATTTGACGAGGCGTAAAGACTGAAAAGTGGAACCTTGGTTATTTGAAAGACGAAAAAATCGTTGGAGGTGGCGAGCGCGGGTGCTGAGATTTACACTGTGTACACACTGTGCGCGGCTCCGCATGAGTTTATTTCAGAACGGGCAATCTCTACCCTGAGGCGTTCAGTGACTCTGTGGATTAATCCCCTGTGAGGATTCGAGTTTTCTGGATTCAGATATGGCATTTTCACGTCATTTTGTGGGATTTGTGTGGTTGAATCTCCGCGGTGTAAAAGGATGGCGGGAGTAGCTTTGATAGGGAGAAACGCGAATATGAAAACTAAAACAGCCAGAAAAAAAAAAAAAAATCCGCACTACAGTACTCGACAAACGTATGGGAAATAGATCTAAACAACAGCACAAGAAAAGGGCATGAAATTGTTCGAAATGAGCTCGTAAAGTTTGCCAGAATTTATCACCAATTCTGAGTGGTCGCCTTCTTTTTCCTCATTTTCCATTCAAAGATGGCCGTCGCCGTGATCACCCTTAATACTTAACCGCCCACATTACCCTAGGCCAAGGTTTTTCCCCCACATCGACACTCAATAATTTTTGCGAGACAAAACCAGTGCACGTAATGAGATCGCCCCACCTATACAGCGCCAACAACGGTTTCAAAGTGGGGGCACTTCCATATTAGGCAGCGTGGGTCCTCTCGGAAAAACCTCGCGAGAATTCTCGCAAATCCGGTAGCGGCCCAGTCTGGGGTATCTTTCCGAAGTGGACAACCCCACCATTCCCACCGACTATATAAGACGTGGCCCTCAATCGCTGAAATGATGGCTAATTCAAACAAAAAAATGACCGTGCAATACACCTGGTGGAAAGACGCTTCCATCTATCAGATCTGGCCTGCCTCCTACAAAGATTCCAATGGCGATGGAGTCGGGGACATCCCGGGCATCATCTCGACATTGGACTACGTGAAAAACTTGGGAGTCGACGTTGTTTGGTTGTCGCCCATGTATGACTCGCCCCAGGATGACATGGGTTACGATATCAGCGACTACGAGAACGTGTACCCTAAATACGGCACGTTGGCCGACATGGACAAATTGATCTCCGAAGTCCACTCCAGAGGCATGAAATTGATCTTGGACTTGGTGATCAACCACACGTCATCCGAGCACAAGTGGTTCGAGGAGTCGAGATCTTCCAAGACCAACCCAAAGAGAGACTGGTACATCTGGAAACCACCAAAGTACGACGCGGAAGGCAACAGACAACCACCGAACAACTGGGGCTCGTATTTCTCCGGCAGCGCCTGGAAGTACGACGAGAAAACCGATGAGTACTACTTGCATCTTTTTGCCGAGTCACAGCCAGACTTGAACTGGGAGAATGAGGAAACCAGACAGGCCATCTACAAGTCTGCGTTGAGCTTCTGGTTTGAAAAAGGAGTGGACGGTTTCAGAATCGACACAGCTGGTATGTACTCGAAGGTCCAGACATTCCCAGATGCTCCAATTGTGTTCCCCGACACCGACTACCAGCCGTGCAAGATGTACCACCAGTCGGGACCCAGAATTCACGAGTTCCACAAGGAGATGTTCCAAAGTGTGACTTCCAAGTATGACGCCATGACGGTGGGTGAAGTTGGTCACTCAACCCGCGAGGATGCTTTGAAGTACGTCAGCGCAAAAGAAAAAGAGATGAACATGATGTTTTTGTTCGACGTGGTGGAGGTTGGCTCGGACACAAAGGACAGGTTCCGCTACAAGGGTTTCACATTGTCTGACTTCAAGAAAGCTGTGCACAATATGTGCTCTTTTGCTGAAGGGACCGATGCATGGGCCACTGTGTTCACAGAGAACCACGACCAGCCTAGATCGATCACTCGTTTCGGTAACGACAGCCCCAAGTTCAGATTCAAGAGCGGTAAAATGTTGGCCCTCTTGCAGTCAACATTGACAGGCACTTTGTTCATCTACCAAGGTCAGGAGATCGGAATGACCAATGTTCCTAGAGACTGGCCCATTGAAGAGTACTTGGACATTAACACTATCAACTACTACAAAACCTACAAAGAGGCCCACGGCAACGAAGGCTTGGAAAAGTTGTTGGACCAGATCAACTTGTTGGCCAGAGACAATGCCAGAACCCCAGTGCAGTGGGATGACAGTCCCAACGGTGGTTTCTCAACTGGTAAGCCCTGGATGAAGGTGAACCCTAACTACAAAGAGGTGAATGCTGCCTCCCAGGTGAACGACCCTAACTCTTTGTACAACTTCTGGAAGAAGGCATTGAAGACCAGAAAGGAACATAAGGATCTTTTCATCTACGGTGACTTGGAAATCTTGGACTTCGACAACCAGAAAGTGTTTTCGTACACCAAGACCAGCGGGAACTCGAAGGCGTACGTTGTGTTGAACTTCACCAGCGAGACGGTGAAGTTTGAGAAATTGGTCGATGGCGAGTTGGAGCTTCTCCTCTCGAATGAAGATCTGCCTTCTGAGGACACCTTGAAGGCTTACGAAGGAAGAGTCTATCTTATCAACTAGACGAGGTGGAACTCACATGTTTGCTAATGACTATATACTTGAAATAGAATTTCGGTTTGGTTTACCTTGAGAGTAGCTGCGCGTATACCATCGACGTGCTCCCGGGTCCAGTGAACCCATCGTCTAATACAGCGACAACATCGTCCAAATAGAAGCCCACCAACACAACAATGTAGATCAAAATCAAAATCACTCCTTTGAAGTAGTTGGACTTCCCTTCAGCATAAATGTAGGTGAAAAGGTAAATGGAGATCAACGTTGCGATGATGTCCCAACGTGGGAAAATCAACGAAAAGATCTGCTCCACACTCGTGAACCCCTTAAAGACTGAGAAAATCACAAGACTCGGGATTTGAATGAGAACAACTTGCAATGCATAGGCACTTCCGATTTCCATGGAAAGCGCTACGTTCCCGCTAACCGCGAACGAAATGGCGTTCACAAATTCGGTAGTATTGGGGACAAGCGCAAACACAGTCAATCCCAAGAACTTGGGGTTGATTGGGAAATGCTTGAGAACCGCATCGACATTATCGACCAAAATCTCTGCGATGATGGCGTAAAGAAGTGTTGCGCCCAACAAAATGACGGTGGACTTGCTATTAGACCAGTTGGGTGCATCGTGGCCACCTTCTCCTTCTGATTCTCCCAAATTTTCTGAATCCTTTGCTTGTAGCACAGGAGATGATCGAGCATTCATTTTCGGAGTGGCTGGTATTCTTGGTCGATTGATCTCGAGCGGAGATGTAACCACTGTTGAAATCTTGTTACCTGAATTATCCGATATCTTCCCCTTCAACAACGGAATGTTGTCGATGCTGATAATACTGGGCGACTTCAAGGGGAATCCATCTTTTCTTGCTTGTGTCGCCTGTTGTTCGTGAGAATTGGTGGCCCAGATTAAAGATGCGTGAGTTCTTAACGTGAAGAACAATCCACAAATGTATGCAACAAATAAAATGACCGCCACTATCAATGAGAAGGGTCTGAGCACTTTGGTATAGAGTTTGTCTAGAGTCAAGACTGGTTGAACAAATCGACATGTAGTGCAAGCAGAGGATGCCTGACTTCCTTGAATATCGCAGCTCTTGCACTTGATCTCATATGAACCATACATTTGATAGAACAACGAGGGTGCAAACATGGTAACCATGGCGAAAAGGAGCATTGTTGAAGACACACCTGCAGACCTTGGGTTATACCTTTGAGTCTTTCGCTTCAAAGCACCGCCGCACATAGACAATCCGGGCAAAAGAAGAACACCACCCAAGATTGAACCAATCATCGAGCCCTCGACAAGTTTGCCTTTCGATTGATTCAATGCAACGCAATACAAGAAAATCTCAACCACTGTAGAGAAGAAGGCGTTGATAACTGCACCGAGGCCCATCGATGATTGGGCAGAAATCGACGCGACAGCTTGTCCGATGAAATAGGCCAAAGGTATAATCGAGAACAAGCACCCGCAGAACAAGAAGGACTCGTCTGTGTACCATTTGTCCCAATGCAAGCTCTCTTTCAACAAGTAGTAGTCCAAAATTACAAACACCACCACCAGCAACAAGTTGATGAAGAAAATATTCGTACCGTCAATTGTGTACTTGTAGTAATGCAAGCCACTGCACCTGTAAGTGCATAGAACGATAGACTGGTTCTTGTAAAATGTCTTCAATTTTGGGTCCGCGATCTTCTTGTAGTATGTCTTCTCTTGTTCGAAGTGAAGAGCCAATGGTCTGCGTCTCAAGTGGTCACACAAAATGCTGACGAGATTGGCCATGGGAATCGTGAAGACAAACAACCAGCCGAGTGCCAGAATCACAAGCAATATGGGCTGAAGTATTCCGTAGAAGAAGAGGTAAAAGACCAAACGACCAGAAGACCAACTTCCTCTGCCAAAGAACCGAACTTTTATATCGTTGGTTTCAGGCTCTGGAGAGTTTGCGTCTTGTGTATCGTCAACTGCATCCTCAACGTCTACGCTCTGTCCTTCTCCCAAGGAAGAATAGGCGTCTCTTAAGGGTCTTCCCTTATGATCCTTCAACAATGGCTTAGATTCTGGATTAGTCATTCTGCGAGGCGGAGCGAAGAACAATCGTCCTTCTTCTTGCATTCTCCACCGGTGAAATTCTGAGATAGACCTGCCATCCAACTCGTCTTCGTCGAGGTAGTTCTCATCCTTGTTGAGAAGAACGAATTTCCCAAACGGAAAGAGCCAAAATCGGCCCAATTTGAGTAGCAATTTCACGTATGGTCTCAGGTGCTTGTGCCACGCAAATCCAGACATGACAAAGACTAGCAATGCGCCAATGAGACACAAGATGTACAAGAAAAGCCCAAAAGTGCAGCTCCACAAGAAATTGGAGAGGTATACGCCCCAAAAGATTTTGCCTGCTGGTCTTCTCGGGTCGTAGTCGTGGATATCCTCCTCAGCTCTCACAGCCACCGACCGGTTCTTCTTATAAATAGATGGCTTCCAGATCTTGATACCGAAAGGGTGTGTGGTGTTGATGGCCTCTTGACGGTCTTTCAAATTCAAGGATTCGATTGTCTCCGACAGCGATGTGGAGTGTGCCGATTCGGTATCAGAGGCGTGGTCGTCCTGGCGCACGCTTATGTCTTCGGTAATGTCTGTGTCGTCATCGCTAACTGTGATTGTTTGGTTTTCCACTTCGTCGATCGAATGGCTCGGTTTTGGGCCCTCTTGCTCCAAATCCTCGTCGGCTTCTTGCGGTATCTTACTCCGAGGAGTCTCCATTAACTTGTTCCTCCTCTGCAGGTGGACGAGCTTTAAAGCATCGTGGTAGCCCTCCAAGTACTTTTTGTCTGTTGCCGACAAGTCGTCCTTTTGCTGCTCGAACGCGTCGTCCAAGTCCTCGTTGATGTCGTCATCGACAGAGAATATGAGCTTGTGCTGCGCAGACAGAAGCCGTTTGATCTGCGGTCTCGACTTGTTTCTTCTGATTTTCGCTCCTTTCGGTCTTAACGAAGGAGACTGGACCGCAGAGCTTCCTGACGCTGCCGGTTTGTCAACAGTTTCTATGCTTGTTCCCTCTGACCGGTTGGACAAGGCCTGCTTATCAATGCGATCAGACATTATGGGTTTTTCGAATCAGTGGGTGCCAATTGCGAAATGCCGCCAGTGGTGTGCAATCGGATTAATGCTGGTGGACAGGGTGGCAATGGGTGCAGAAACCGGGTAATAGGCGGTAAACTTGAGACTCGCGGGTCTGATAAACCGCTGTGTAGGACTAATTAATAACACCCTACTTTATCGCGCGAAGCCACCTTGCGAACTACGAACATTTAATTAAATTCAGGTACATTTTGAGTGGTGTGTTCTAATTGGTTATTCTTTCTTCTGCTTCAAACGTGAAATGCCTGAAGCGTTTGTTTTGTCGGGAGAACCTCCCAACCGATGGCCCGTGCCCTTGAATGCATTGGCAGGCTCGTCGAACAATATGCTGCTCCTGAACCCGTTACTCTCTTCCTTCGATTGGATGTACGCTTTTGTGAACGCAGTGCTGCGCCTGCTGGTGTTGGTTGGGAACCCCAAAAGCTTGTAGAGCAACAAAGGAGCTTTCAAGTAGCCCAAGTCGAAGATCGCCGGCGAAAACTCCTCTTGGATCTTCGACACCAGCCCAACTCTATTTTGAGCACTCAGTCGAGGATCATCCTTGCCGTAAACACGAGGCACAAGGTTATAGAATGGCAAAGTGTCCGACTGGATGCAAAGATATAGGTACCCTACAAACGTACCGGCCACACAGTCCCAAACTGCGGGGCGAGATTCGACGATCGCTAACCCCAAATCGAAAAGGGGCAAGTAGTACGACCGAATTCGGAAGATACCCAAGAAATTCACCGTGGACGTTTTCAGGTGTCTCAGCCACACAAATGAGATACATGCCAATAGTTTCCTGTGGTATGAAGGAGTTATCCACCCGCCCACTGGCTCGAGTGCTTCAAAAAGATTGCTGGCTAGCGCCACCACAGTCTCCCACAAGATTAATAGAGTGCCTGCCACCACTATGAACCAGAGGTAGTCGGGGAAGTTGTTTCTGAATTTACCCTGGCGGCTCTCCAAGTTGGACGAATACTGGTAGAACGTGTAGATCTTCAAGAAGATGAACGGCCCCTCACCCGAGGCGAAAAAGAACGTCGAGAAGAACTTCAACGACTCCGTCAACGAATAGATAAATCTCCAAACTTTTTCCGTGCCTTCGCCGTCAAGTATGTACAGCCATTCTTCCAAGTAATCATACGGATAGTAAAAGAACTTTTGAGTGTTCACTAGGTCCAATTTATTGGTCAAAGCAGTAGCCAAGGTGACTATCGTGAAGAATCGCGTCACCGGCGGGATATTGAGCAAGTGGTCTCTCAAAGTTGCCATTGCCAATGAGAAATGATGGAAGTATGCGTTGGTGTATAGGTGAGGTATAAGCGGGGGAACAAAGTGCAGGCACACGTTAGCGACGAAACTTGAAAGGGCTACAAACTAACACCTTTCGATCGAAAATGGGAAAGGAGAGAGACAGCAATGGCGAAAAAAAGCTAGTAGTGTGTTTTCCTTCTCTTTTTGCTATTTTATGGAAACTGTTCGAGTACGACGTCCCTTTGAAGGTGTCCCTCGAAACTGGGGACCATACTAAAACCCGTACATCCCGCTGCACACTAGCCTAGACCAACTCTTCTACAAACATCTAGCGTCGGTACAAGATGAAGTTGGTGCGTTTTCTCATGAACTTGCCCTCGGCAACGAACCAGCCAGTGACGGTCGAGTTGAAGAACGGAAATTCCGTCAACGGCCAGGTATTGTCGTGCTCGCCGCTGATGAACCTCTCCATGAAGAACATCAAGCTCATCCAGCAGCATCAAGACCCCCAGCTCATGCAGTTCATGAATATCCGTGGCAACCAGATACGGCAGATTCTACTTCCGGACGACCTCAACATCGACAGCTTATTGGCCAAGAGTGTGGTGAAGATTAAGGGGCCAGGTGCTGGGCCAGGACGGGTTGTTTCTGATCGCAAGAAACCGTTCAGAAGGGGCAAGCGTGCGTTCTAGAAGTGGAAGCTGGTCCTTTCGTATATGCATTTGGCAGCGCCTCTCAGCCTGGAATAGCTTGACAACATTACGAGATTGGCACCGTCACCAACATGGAGGATCCTTTGCCAATAAGGAAGATACTTTCACGGTGGAAGATACCTTTACAGTCTCGATTGTTACCGATATTTCTTGGGTAGCCATTTTCTGGATGACCTCTATATACAAATACATCCCACCGCATCGAGCCTAGTACCACGTTCTCTGTTTTTGCTGCTTCTTCTTGAGCTGCTTCTTGTATGTTGGTCTTGCGGCAATGATGGTCTCGTCCATCTTCGCCAATGCCTCCTGCCTGCTGGCGAGCTTGTCGGGGAACTCTCTCTCCCATTTCTGTTTTTTCTGGCTCAACACACCTCTCATCCAGTTCTTGTTGTCGTACTTGTCCTCGTAGAACTTTCTGTGTGGGATCGGAGGTAAAAGCGTCTCCAAGCCGAACTTTCTCGCCAACTTAAACAAGTCCGCCGATCTTCTCAATGAGTACTTGGCCCCGTGCCATCTGCCTGTTTCGGGGTTCTTATTGGGGAGGAATGGATTCAAGTTTGGGTCGGCAATCGTCGATGGTTTCTCCGAGTATGACGCGAATGGTCTGGGTGGATATTTGATGAAGAAGTTGTGTAGCTTCTGGGGAAGCTTGGTAAACGCCTCTTTAGCGGTCAACGACATTTTTTGCCTGTTTTATGCTATAGATGGACGCTCGGGAGTAGTTGAGAAGCTCGAAAATTTTCGCACTGTACAGGCGGTGGGGGCCGACTAAACTGAAAGGAGAGAACGAAAATATATAGCGAACAAAATGGTGATTTCAGAATTCAGAGAACGTATTGGCGCTTCAAAAGATTCGCCTCAAAACATTTCAGGCAAATTTCACCTCAGGCTGTAAAATTGCATCGGCCACTGGTGAACTGGGCTTCAACGCAGGTAACCAGTAAATTCAGCGAACCTGTCATCAACCAGTGACACTCCATCTACGCACTACGCGACGGCTCTAACATGACATGATATTTTGTATACGGACGTCCCCTCGATGCTTATTTGGCGATGTTCTGCAAAGCCTCCAACACCTCCAACTCGATGTTGGCCTCAGCAACAACAACCTCGTCGGAAGAAGAGGCTCTCTTCTGGGCATCGGCGATCAACGACTTGATCTCCTGCGCGTCGAACTGGTCGGGCTTGAACGCCTCGATGGCAGAGATGGTCAACTTGTTGCCTGGCTGCACGGTAGCGATACCACCCGACACAAAGTACTGCTCGGTCTCGCCGCCCTTGGAGATGATCTCCAACAAACCTGGTCTCAACTGCTCGACAATTGGGATGTGGTTGGCCAAGATACCCAAGTCTCCGTTGACGGAGGGCAAGTTGACCTGCTGGACTTCCGACTCGGAGTACAAGGTCTGGTGGGGGAGAGCCAACGACAACCTCAAGGCATCGGAACCGGTGGTCTCGGTGGCGTAGGATCTTCTGACCACGTTGGTGGATTGTCTGGCGACCTGGCGCAAGGTTTGTCTGAACATTGTGTGTTTGTGGCCTGTCGAATCTTTTCCACAGTCTTTTTAGTGAGTAGCCCGAGCGTGGGTTTGGGTGCGCGCACGACCCGCGAGGACACTTCCTATTGGCCAGCGGTGGGGAATGGGCCTAACGTTGGTGGTACGGGCAGGTGGGAGAGTTAACTCGGTGGGGTTGTCAATGCGGTGATTTTATTCCTATGTGGTTTTGGCTCGAGCCGTCTGGGGTGCCTCGGGGTTGTGTGTTGCAGAAACCCGCTTGTGTTGCAGAAACCCGAGCGGTCGGCCATTAGGGCCAGTGCGACTCACTTGCAGCTTCTGAGAGCGAGGCAGGATTAGCAGCCGCAACATGACGAGTCCTGAAATATCACAATTGGGCACCGTCGAGAGAAAATATCAGTACTGCAACGTGTTGCGGTGCTTGCCATAGCTGTGATCTTAAGCTGCAGAAGCACCAAAGCGCACTCAACGCTGAAACGATACACCACTCCAGCCGTGCGGCTGCCACACGGCCTGATCTCCAGTTTGGCGCCTCAATTCCCTGAAAACTCCAGCGAGAGATATCCGGTATTCTGTGCTGACCTCCCATCAGGTTATGTGGATCCAATGCCGTACAATTCGTGGTGCTTCAATCGCCGTTTCCAAACTGGTTCAAGAAGTTGTCCACGTCAAACTCCTCCTCGCCGCCTCCAAGCCCTCCGTTGAAGTCCTGGCCCAAGAGGTCCATATTCAAGTCCTCGAGTAGCGACTGCTCGCCGCCCAAAACGTTATTCATATCCAAGTCCATGTTGTCGACCTTAGGCGGATTGCTGGACTTGCCGTCTGGTGGGTTTTCGTCGGGAAGCCCGTCTTTGTAGCTGATGGACGACAAGATGTCCGACGGGTTGGGGATGTCCAACCCCTTCTCCAACTCCATGTCGAAGTCGAACCCCGAGTTCATGATATCGTCTAGCTGTGGCTCTTCCTTCTGTTTCCGTTGTTCGGCTTCTTTGCGCTCTTTCTCCTCCTTCTCCTTTGCTGCACGCTGTGTTCTTTCTTCCTCTTCTCTCTTGGCTTTCACTTCTGCCACCTTTTTCTCCTCCTCCTTGCGTTTGAGTTCCGCCTCTTCTTCCTCCTTCCGCTTCCTGTCGGCCTCGGCCTTCTTTTGGCGCTCAAGTTCCTCCTGGATTCTCATCTCCTCCTGTTTCTGCTTGTTTTCCACCATTTGCTCGACGCACCAGCGGGCGTCGTTGAACTTGGACACCGTTTCATCGAGGATCAGATCAAATTGCGCAATGCTGGACGCTAGCTGGCTGATCACTGGAGGAGGTATTAGCTGGTTGTTGGGGCCCGTGATGAGATTGCTTTGCCGCTTGTTGTTGTTGACGATCTCGAAGATGTAGCCCGAGGATCGAAGCACATCGTTTAATGTGTCTGTGAGTCTGCTTTCGAGGTTCATGGCGTGGATGGTTGTAGCTGAGGAGTACGCCGTTTACTTCGTGGGTAGTATGCCGGTGAGAAAATAGAGGGAGAGGCGATAATGGTGACTTGGGGCCCCCAAAGGGCGATCGTAAATCAGGAATGGTTTTTTGCATTCCAGCAGAGGACAGAAGTTTGTTCCGATGAGTCTTCTCGTTTATGCTTGGTTACTTGTATTTTATTGTGGTGGTTTAGTTTTGCTCCCTTGTCAATTGTCCGAGATTTGGTATATTTTCCCACTTCGCACAAAACAATGCTCACACATTTCAGATAGTGAAGATCACTGACCATGTTTGTAAATATGACTGCTCGTGGATTTTGGAAGTAAATAAAAATCTATGCTTCGATTACGAAACGAACCTTCATGCGATCTCAAGGAATAGATCTATTCCCCCTCTTGCAGCAAAATGTGTGCAGAGGCTATCCAGACCGGTTAAATTGCGCAGGCAAAAGAGAAGAACAAAAAAGAAAATAACAAACAAGCCATGAAATCTTCGTCTACTTCGAAAATATAATCCAAGTACCTCTCATTTCCTCATCTACTTCCTTCTTCACGAGCGCTGGCTCTGAACGTCCTTCTTCACCTGCGCTGGCTTTGATCGTCCTTACAGTCACGTGACCAACCACGCTCGCCGCACTACGCGTTTCTCGCAAGATCTTCACTATCAACAACCACAACCACATGGCAGAAACTTTGCTCTCCAGACAAGGCCCATTGGCCCATGTTTGGCTTGCGTCCAACTATGACAAGAAGCTTTCCAAGCAACAGCTTCTCAGCACCAACATCATTGCATCGTCCAACATAATATCAACAAGACAAATTCAGTCAACCTCACAGTCATCGACAGAAACAATCACCTTGAGACTACTGGGACAATTGCTCTTGGGAATAGTGCGCATCTATTCGAGAAAGACCAAGTACCTTCTCGACGACATCAACGAGTGTCTACACAAATTGAAGAACTCATTCAAGTATGCAAGTGGAGCCAGTTTGGGTTCAGGCACCAGCACCGTCAATTTGCCGCCCCAGCGGACTACCCTCACAAACTTCTCGAGAAACTTGATGCAAGACCAAGTGACCGAATTGGATCTCTTCTACCAGGAGGATTTGAACTTGGACGACGAAGCTGCCGCTCAAACGAGTCACGACTTGCTTTTCTCGCAAGTGAGCTCTTTGAACCACTCGGAAGATCCTGCGGAGATCGACCGCTCAATCGAGTTGGCAAGAAGACAATCTGCCACTGAAGAGGACAGCGGGATGGATTTGGACTTCGATCTCGACTTGGACAATTCGATAGAACAAGGTAGAGATGCCCAAGTACCAATGCAGGACGCAGACCAATCGTTGTTGGACCTCTCGAAGGACCAGGACACGACCAGTATTGGTGATATTTTGGGATTGGGCCAGCCGTTGGAGACCATCGAGGAGCAGCCTCAACAAACCGAAGAAAACCAGCCACAGAGTCTCCCACAACAAGAACAGGTTTCACGGAGAAGACTTGTGGGAATCACTAACGAAGGTACAATTAAGACTACGAAAAGAAGATTGATAGTGGATGACCCCGAGGAATTGGAAAGAGGAGTTCCAAACGACGTGTTGAAAAGCATCCAGCATTTACAGACACATGGACATTTCACCAAGGAGACCATCACTCTTAAATTGTCCGACGCACAGAAATTGCAATTGATCGAGGAGCTCGCTGCTCCCGCGAGCTCGAAAAGAAGAAAGATCTGGAATCTTGACCAAGAGCTTAGGGACCGTTGTGCCCACTTGAACAATCAAGAACAAAGGGGCTCAGATACTTCTGACCAGTCGATGAGCTTCGATTTGGATGACAGCCTAGACTTTGACTTGTCGTTGCCTGAAGTCAATGCTGAGAAGACCAACGCCAATGCCCAATCACAGGGAGAAGAAGAGGAGGGCGCCCTCGACAACGTTAAAGGCACAACACAGGTTGCCGAGCATTTAAGACAATCATTTTTTGAAAAGCCAACCGTTGACTTCGAGGAGCTTGTGGAAAGGGACATGAGCGATGAAGCGAATGTGCCTCTTGGGGCAATTCTGAAGACAAGCACTGGCGTAACGGTCAGCCATCGCAGAGAAGCTACAAAATGCTTCTTCGAGTTGCTCGTGCTAGCAACTCACAACTGTGTGTCCCTCGAGCAGGAGAACTCGAACGTTTCCCAGTTGGGTGAAACACTTACCATTAGACCCAGAGACGAACTCGTTTCTAAATTCATTAAATAATATACACTCATCACCTTAGCGACTAGAGAAATTTGATGAGAGGGAGAATACCTTCGTCGATGTTGGAGTTTGCTGCCAGAGTCGCTTGCGTCTGCAATCTGGTCTCTTCGATTTCCCAAATACTCACCTCGCCATTGGCAAAGGCAACCATTAAATGTCCGCCATCGGGAGTGAATGTTGCATTCGTCGCCCGCGAGAGCAAATCTTGAGTTGGGAATGTATAGACTGGGCCCAGCAATTTTGCTTCAAGGTCCCAGAATTGTATGCTTGGTCTCATCTTCGGAGGTGTTACGCTGCCTAGCGTGATGATTTGGAATGGATGACCGGGCCGAGTGATTATGTGTGTCACGACTGTCGAGGTGGGTATGGATGCGATCGGAGATGAAGTCGCCAAGTCCCAAAGTCGAAGTTGCCAGTCGTTATGCGCCGAGACTATTATGGACGTAGTGGCAGAAGCTCTCAACTCAGCCAAACAAGAGATGGACAGGAACACAACAGATGCGTCGTCAACAACGTCGCTGTAGGTATGGGCGATGAGCCCCTTCTCTGCGTTGTTCGATAGACGATAGATTTTGCCGTTTTTGGAACTGATCATTATTTGATTCAAGAACCTCAGTTCGGGCGACCTCACAGAATGTTTTTCGTCAATGGTCCTCACAGGATTCGAGAGGAGCAAAGCATCACTCGCAGTCACCTGGTCCCTGAGTTTATAAGACTGGCCACATAAGCTTACTGAGTCAATTTTCGGGAATGCAAGAAAGTTCGGCGACCACAAGTTGAGCAATCCACCAGCGCACACGGAAACAAACCCTGAAGAGAGCAGACTGGCCAGATCAAGCTGTTGGATCTGAACGATTGGCGACGTGTGGTGGAGGTACTTCTGCCTTGAGGTTTCCCCAAGAGACATGAGCGTGGACGTCTGCAATGTAGGGAGCACAGATATCTGACTTGGCTTGATGTCGGTCAAGTCCCAGATGACTATGCGCCCGTTTTCCAAACCTGCAAGGATCTTGAACGGGTCTGCATTGCTGAACTGAATCGTGGTGATGGCGCCGGTGCACTGGAGGAAAAACTCAGGCACCATTGGGTCAGAGTCCCTGTTGAACACGATGGCCAACCCGGCGCTATCTGTTATCTTGTCAGACCGTCTGGCCGTCGGGCTCTTGCCGTAGGCGACAAGCAATATGTTTGGGAACTTGGCACACGTGCAAACGCTGGAGATGGGCCGGTCGAGAAACCCGTGGAGGCCCGGGACCGAGTTGAAGGGCTCTTTCTCGTTGTGCTCAACCGACGCCGGGTCTTTCACACCCAAGCGTAGGTCCGAGAACCTGAAGCCCACCTCTGCCTTGTTCAATTCCTCCTGGAGCGTTTCCTCGAGGATCTGTTGCGGTTTGCGCGCCTCCACTGCCTGGGGTTCCTCAATGTTGGTGTCTGGCTGTGCTGGATCCGGACTCTCTGGCTCCTTGGGGTCTGGGAGGTCCTCGAAATTGGTCTGCACACCTTTGCTGAAGCGGACGACCTCGCTAACGTGGGTTTGCACTTCAACAGGGAGAACTTGCGTGGGTAGAGCAGCATGGTGAACGGGTAGATCCACCTGCACTGCAAAGTCGACCTTGACGGGCACTGGCGGTTTCAAGGGAAGCGAGGCGGCCAGTGACGCCAACTCTGACCTCCTCTGCTTGAGCTCCTGTAGTCGCTGTCGTTTTTGCTCCAACAACGCCTGTCTGTCCATGGAGGGTGTAGTTAGGAAGTAGATGCAAGGTATAAACAAGCGGAGTGCATAGATAGGGCCGGTGGGAGGAAGATCCACCCAAGGTATCGAGGACTGTGAAAGAGATAAAAAGAAGAGAAACGTTGGGTCGACCCTGCTCTTCGTTTTCATCCACTTCTCCATTGACAGCTCTTTCCATTTTTTTTATTTTTATTTCCATCTTCTCATCCCCTCGCGTCAAGTGCGTGTTGCATCTTAATACTAATAGTCGCGCGCTCGAAATTTTGGACTTGATCAACCACCTCCACCATGGAAATCGATGATATCCTCACGGAGTTCGAGACTGGTGCTCGTGCTTCATCCACCAGCAAGTCCGAAAACCTCAGCCAGGACTTGGTCACTGCGATGCTCAACGAGAGAATGGCGCCCGATCTTTTGCCCTACAAGCACGAGTTGATGGAAACGGCAATGTCAAAGCTTCTGAACCAGCAGCAATACTTGTTGGACTCCTACGAGTATGGCGACTCCAACGCAGAGTCTGGCGTGCTCAACGCAGACTTCAAGCTCCAGTTGATGATCATCGAGACCGAGATCGAGCGCTTGAGCTACCTTGTGCGACTATACATCCGGTCGAGACTCGCCAAGATCGATACCTTCACGATTTATTACATCAACGAGTCTGCAGAGCAGCCCGACTGGGCCGCCAAGTTGTTGTCTGAGCAGGAGCGAACATACATGCACAAGCACTTCCGGATCTTGACCCAACTATACAACAACAGTTTCCTCAAGAAATTCCCACCAAACCTCACCCTTTTGGACGACCAGCGAGGCGGCGAGGACATGATCACGGCTCCGGACCTCGACCAGCCGGTATTCATCCGGGTGTCACGCAAGGAACCCATCGTGTTGAACTTGGGCAGCGAAGGCGAGTTGGAGCTCGTCCACAACGGTGTGTACGTGGTGATGTACCGCCTCATCAAGCGGTACTTGGACATTGGCGACATTGTGCTCATATAGGGGTCACACCTCCACCAGCCCGTCACACCCGCCAGGACACTCGGTGTTCTGGTCCTGGATAAACCATTCCTGCAAGCATCCAAAGTGGCCCCTGTGGCCACAGGCAAGACTCACCACCACCGTCAACCCTTTGCATGGCACGTTGCAATAGATACAGTTCAGCTGCTTGCGGTGGCACTCGTCGCAGTACCAGTACCCAAAGTTCTCGCTCAACGCACCAAACTTGCCTTTGGACAGCTCGTTGACCATTAATTTATTGCACCAACAGCAATAGAAACGCATGCTAACTTCTTTGCTCGCGTAGACGCTCAAGTCGTATTGTAGCTCGGATGGTGCCTCTTTTACCACTTTCACGGCGTTCGTGAAGAGCCGCCTCTTGCGGAGGGTCTCGATGTACATCCCCAAACACTCCAAGCACGAATTGTTGCTCAACACTTGCTTGGGGAAATGCTTGTGAAACGGCTTGTAGAAAAGCAAAATGAGCGTCGAGCACATGATCACGTCTCCCTGGTCCATCGCATAGTCGATGGCTTTCTTGAGCATATTCAATGTGTTCCATGGCATGTCAGAAACAGGGACATCCGCTTCCTCGTTCGCCTTGTTCTCATCTTTGAAAGCCTTTGTGAGCTCAGACCGACGAGGTTCGCCGCTGTGTAGACTTGACTCGTCCACACGTTCTAAATGATGTGCCACGCCCTGTTTTGTGCCCAAGACACCTCCGCTTCTGCTGCTACCAAACGAGCCTCTGAAGTTGCTCGGGCTGCCTTTCAATGACAGCATCGACGGTCTATTCCTGACACTGCCTGGCGCCCCAGTGAAACTCCCACTTCCTATGGCCATAAATCCGGACGCCACAGAGGCAGTAGCGGTGGACACTGCATTCAAGTTCTCATTGTCCAAGTCTTGGGTAGCCTTCGGAATGGCCCACGACTGCTGGGTGCCCGAAAAAGACGAAGACACTTGGCTCCTCACGGGCAACTTCCGCGAGTAGAGAAGTGGAGATCCCTCGTCGCCGGCGAGATCCGGTGACGCAACATGACTGCTGAACGAGGGATACCTGCTGGCCCTTATGTCTATAGCAGACGATTTTCTTGACACCGCTGACCGAAACGCCTGCGCTGGGTCTCTTTTAGTGGGCAGATGCGAGTGCTCTGAGTGTCCTTCGTCGTCTTCGTCGTCAATGATGGCGTTTTCCTGCTCGCTGGTGCCCGAGTAGGCTCGGGGCCCATGCAAAATGGGGCGCTTTCTCGCCTGAAGACTATTGGCTCTGGAAACAGAAGGACTCGTGGATGCCATATATGGCTGGGTTGGCTCGAGCAAGCTGGTGGCTGATGCAGACTTCGAGCCTCCAAACGAGCCGGGACCTCTGGAGGACTCTCGAGTGATTCCAGACAGGGATATGTTGTGGGCAGAAGACGCACTTTCGCTTCCCTTGGGCATGCTGCCGTAGTTGGTGGTCAGGGTGGAGTTCGAGTTATACGAGCCCACGAAATTGCCCAAGTCGGACAGGAGCGACTTCAGTTCCTCTTGCGGGTTCTGCTCCTTTTGCTGCGCAATCTCCTCCATCGTATGATCCTCGTACTCGAGGTAGTTGGCCATGTACTGCTCGAATTCCTCCTGTTCCAACGCAACAGTGAGAAGTCGCCAAACCTGACAGTCTCGATACCTCTGTACACTCGCTGCTAGCCTAGCATTCATCTGGCACACGTCTGCCAACTCAAACCCATCTGGGATGGAGATGTGGTACTCGTTCGCGAGGATCTCAAACACGGCCTCGTCTCCAAGTGGAATAGGAACATTCACAGCAACCACATAGGGAGACGGACCACCAAAGGAGGCTTTCTTGCCGTTATTCAGTGGCGCATGTGGCAGTTGCATAAAGAGTGGGCTTTCAGACTCTTGCGTGGACTGCGAGGAGTTTCGTGGAAGAGATGGACGCATAAGCGATCCAAAAGTCTCTGCCATCGACTGGCGACCATGAGGAATCGGTGATGGCGACTTGTTGCCCGCATAGGCGGTCGACTGCCTGATGAGCTGGGGTCTGTCTTTTGGCGACGAGTTGTTCTGTGTTTTTTGGTAGAGCAAGTTCGAGGGATTCGGAAGCAGACCCATTGGTGTCTTAGTGTATGCGTTGGGGCTCTCGAGACTCACAGCCGACGAGTGGTGCTCAAAAGGTCTCTCCTCTTCGATTCTCATATAGTCCTCCGAGTTAGAGCGCTCGTGCACCTCGGTGTCGATGTCGGACAGCTCAGCGGTCAGGAAGCCATAGTCTCGGCTATCTTGAGTGACAAAAGAGAGATCAGCAAAGCCGTTCTGCCAGGTGGTTGCAATGCTCGGTAGATCCTCCAGAGGTCTGGTCACATTCAGCAAACCGTCGTCTCCAGACGACAAATTGTACGACACAAAGATATTGGACTTAGTCAACGTCCATAACTTGCGCTGCGAAGGCGCAGGGCCCTCTGCCCAGATGAAGTTCTGGAATGGTTTATGCGAGGTGGTGGTGATGATCTCCTTCGGAACGTATTTTCTCCGCAAGTTGAACACGGTGATGGTTGGATCGTCGTTCAAGTACAGGCAGGCGAAATCGTAGTCGAAAAGTGACAGCGTCGAGTTGGTGTACACCTCTGAAATGTCGAAATTGGATGTGTTCCGCTGGACGTCCTGGCTCGGGGTATTGCTCCACCTGATCTTCATGACAGGCCCGTAAGTGTTCAACGTGGTCTCTGGAGAGTTCGACAGCAGTGAAGCGTCGCTATAGTTCCACACACAGATCTTTTTGTCACGGCCACCAGTCAACACATACTCGGCCTCAGGATGGATATGTAACGAGAGCGCAGGCCCCGTGTGGAAGGTCCATTTGCGTTCTGGGAGGAGAGTACTGGATGAAGACGACGTTGGGAACCGCAAATCGAACTTGCACAACGACCCGGAGTCGTGGACGGAGAGCACGGTCATCTTACCTCGAACGCGAGAATGGCGAGAGTACTCACATGATCTGACCGGATCCGAGTGCTGTGACGCCGAGAGCTTGAGCACCGGTTTCGGGCTGAACGTCCGGAGGTCCCATAACTTGACCGTTCCGTCCTGGGAGCCGGAGAAAAGCACCTGTTCGTGGTCGGTGAAGTCCACCGAGTTCACCACTCGCTTGTGGTCCTCTAGCTTGTACGCCAAGCGGGATTTGCCGCTGCTGGCCACCTGGTAGATGTTCACCGACCCATTGGTGAGTCCACACGCCACCATGTCGCCATAGCACTTGACGGTGTTGACGTTGAACAACTTCAGACTGGAAAGTAGGCGTGACTGGGTCTGCGAGGCCGGATCAACGATGTTCACGTCGGCAACCACCGCCGACTGGTCGGCGTTAAGCGCAAGGAGCTTCAAGTAGTTTTTGCCGCCAATGACAACGTGGTGAGCGGGCGCCTGGCCTTGAATCTCCGAGTATGATGACATGAGTCGCCCTAAGGGATGCGTCAACTGTGATAGACAGGTGATCTCGCGCTCGCAGCTGTACATGAGCTTCTTCGAGGATTTCTGAAGGTGCTTGATGGCGTCTGGGCTCTTGAGAGGTTTTTGCAGCTCGTTGGAGCCCAATGCGCCGTAGATGTTGAACGCAAACCTCGCTAGACTCAGCTGGCCCGGGGTTGACGCGCTGCTGGCCATTGTGACGGGGGTCAGGGGAATGTGTTGGATTAAGGAGTGACGGAAGGGGCAGCAATTGCGGTTCGGGGCGTGCAGACGCTTATTTTGGGCGATATGTGTTGGTGTATGTGGAGGTAGATAATGGTAGTGCAGACAGCGGTAGTAGCTGAGACTGTGATGGGCAATCGAGGTGAGGAGTGCTGGCGGGATGTTCAAAGTGGGTAGTTCGCAGTGGGTAGTTCAAAGTTGGGGTTCTCTTTGGTATTGGAGAACCTTTTACTTTTCAAGGACGGTGGTCGATTTCCGTGCTCCTCTCCTATGTGTTCTTAGTGCCTGCATGCTTGTGTTGGCTCTGGCTAGTTATTAGAGAGTTATCTAATTCATGGATCTGAGTTGAGAGTGGAGTTAGGCGGTTAGAAGTAAAGATTCATAAAGCGGAAAGATTGTCCGTTTCTCTCTGCGGCCACCGAGACCAAAAGTGCAAACAGCTGATCTGCTGAACATCGAGAACCATACATAAGAACCATACAGAAGAACCCGACAAGTAAACCACCAAAAACCCAATTCAACTTCTAACACGCCACTGCATCGGATGACCGATTTGTGTATTTCCTCTCTCCGTTTGCTTCAAAAAGTTCACCAAACCTCGACCTGCTAGCATCGGGTCGTCCATATGTGCCGGCTCCATGTAGGCCATTCTGTGCCTCCCAGCAAACCCAACCACCCTCCGGAAATCTGCACCAGAACATGGCACTGTGGCTCTGGCCGTATCTCAAGTACTTGGTCAAGATGTTTGCAGCCGTGGGCGCGTCCATCGGCGGACTAGCGCTTGCAGGTCTTTACACGTTCCAGAGTTCACTCATTTATCCGTCCTCACTCAATGACGGCCGAGGATACTGCGCCAAACCGGACGAATTCGACATGCCAGACTACGAGGAGAAGTTTCTCATCACCGACGACGGCGAATCCATCCAGTGCTACGTGCTTAAGCACTCGCCCCACACGTCTGGCTACACAAACAAAACAGTGGTGATCCACTCCCCGAACGCAGGCAACATCGGCCACGCGTTGCCCATCGTGGCCATTTTCTACAAGAATTTCGACTACAATGTGGTCATCTACTCTTACCGCGGGTACGGTAAGTCGAGCGGCAAGCCGCTGGAGGCGGGGTTGAAGATCGATGCTAGACGGGTCATGGAGTATGTCACCACCGAGGATGAGCAACTTCTGAAATCGTCGGTGATTTTCTACGGCAGATCGTTGGGCGGCGCTGTTCTGATCTACTTGACGGCGTCCATGCCTTCTGCGGTGCAAGGGTTGATCTTGGAGAATACGTTCTTGCTGATCCCGAAAACCGTACCACATATATTCCCAGCACTCAAGTACTTCACGGCGATGGTGCACCAGAAGTGGAACACCGAGCAGCTCGTGCCCCGAATCCCCGAGAATCTCCCCGTGTTGATGTTCAGTGCCCGTCGAGACGAGATTGTTCCTCCTAGTCACATGGACCGCATCTTCGACCTCCTCAAGTCCCGCGATAAGGTCATGTACAAGTACGAGAATGCCGCCCACAACGACACCGTGATGCAAGGCGAGTACTGGGAACGCATTCACGAGTTCATCCGGGACAAGGTCAACCCGATTGGGTACTAGCTACAGCGGGAGGTTCCGACGTTATATAGTTAAGTATACAAGAGACACCGCGAGTCTAGACAGTGATCTGGGCGTTGCCCTTGGCGTTAAAGGTGTCATGCGACATGAACTCGAGCTTCTGGTCATCAGCCAACTTCAACACCTTCTTGAATCTCTCACCGATGGTGACCAACTTCGACTCGTCGCAGTCCTTGGTCCAGATGGCCACTCTGATGTTGGCTCTTCTCACGTTCAACACAATGCCGTTCACTTCGTGTTCGTCGTCCTCGATGGTCTCGCCAATGACCGCCAACAATCCTCTCAACCACAAGTCGTTGATCACCAGAGCGATCTCTCTCTTGTTGTTGAAGGAAAACTGCCATCTGCCACCCTTGGCGTTTTGCTCATCTTCCCACTCAGGCTTAATACCCTCTTTGAACAAGTGGTAGTCGGATTTCATGGGCAACTGGTTGGCCACTGGGATCGAGTTGTAGATTCCCCAGAACTCCTCCACAGAAGAGAATGTGATCACTGGTTTCAACAAGTCCAGCCAGGTTTCGGACTTGTTGGTCTGAGGCTTGGTGTACCACAACGTCCACTCGGAGTTCAAGGGGTGTTTGGCGGTGAATTCCTCCTTGCTGCTCAACACAGTCTTCTCGTTGTCCAACGACAATTCCTCGGTTTTCTTGGTCAAATCTTCCGACATCTGCGGGTTAGTCATGCTTAGGGGAACAAGGGGGCCATAAACGGCCCGAAATTCACTTTTCAAGCGAAATTTAGAAGGTACATACTGCTTCTGGATCAAGTTCAGTGATGGGTGTAATTTTACCACAAAGGACGATGTTGGAAAAAAAGTTTTGGCGCGCGTAAATTTGGTCACACCTGACCGGCTACACTTGGGCTGGCAATGGCAAAGCTCGGGACACCACAATTAAATTTTCAAATTGGAAGAGAGTTGGTTGCTTTGGCTCCCCGCTAGGAAAAATTTTATCGTGTCAGCGATGGCAAAATTCGTGCTGGTTTATTCCTCGGTGCGGGCGCATTCGAGTTCTCACGTTTGTGTGGCCCCACTCGTAGTGACAGCAGCTACCATTTCTACACGCAACTGCCGCTCAGAAACCAACGTCAACTGAACATTCATATATATCCTATGTGCTGTTTATGTCCAAAACTTTACCTAGAGCATCCCAAGAACCATCAACACGGCACCAGCAGCACCGCCGTACATGACAGCGTCGTTGTTTCTGGCGCCGGCATTTGTAACTGTGGTTTCCGAGTATGTTCTGACGTCGCCCACGGATCCTGAAAGCGAACCGAGTCCAATCTCGCCCGAAGACGCCGACGCGGTCACTGTGGTGAATGTGGACATGAAGGACTGCGAGTAAATGGTCTTGACGGTGGCAAGAACGCCGTTGGTGGTGATGGTGACCCACACGGTGGTATCGGATTTACTCAGCGACGACAGGGTGGTGGTGGCAGTGGTATCAGTGGTGGTGTCGTCTCTTTTGAGGTAGAAAAAGTCTCTGGCGAGATTAAAGTCGAACGCGGCGGCCACGGAGAACACCGATAAAAGCGTGACGAGGAGCGAGAATCTCATAGCGAACGTTATAAGTGCGAAGTAGGGAGGGACTCGTGCGGAAAAAGGTGGATGTTTCTGGTTAAAGAAGTCAGCAACTCGAGAGGAATGTTGATGCACGGAATATGTAGGAGGTTCGACCGTGCCTCATCACGTGCCGCGAACCAGACAGTTTGGGTAGGGGCATAGTTGGGTCAAACACGAGAAGCTGGGGGCAGCAACAAAATTTCGGGGGACTTTCACGATTTTCCATCACGATGAGATTGTTCTGGTTCCTAGAAATTGTGGTGGTGGCTTTTGGCAGCACTCAAGGCTGGCCTGACGGTTAGTGCGCATATTGGTGTGGGGGGACTCATGGCTGAGCATGGGGGGCCAGAGCTCCTGGAGAAGTTCAATGAGTAAAGAACAGCAGAACAACAAAAAAGATCAAAAAATCAAAAATCAAAAATCAAAAAAGAACTCCGGAGACAGGACACCCCGGACGACTAACTGCACCGATTCCAGCCTGCTTAGCACGTTTCCTGTCTCCTGCATGTCACTGCCCACCACTATCAGATCCATCACTGATCACCACCACGTATCGTGAAGAAAAAACCTGAAAAAGTCTGTGAAAACGTCACAAACATCTACTACAACAGTTCTCGTACTCTTAGACACAACATATCCCCCATCCTCACGTCTTAAACGGCGACATCTCGCCCCCCGACTTATCTCCAGTGTTCTGCACATGGCCCTCACTGTTATCGCTGTGAATGATCCACATCCTTCAAGCGAACAACCATGAGTCAACCGCGGGAAATCGGCAAAGCCCGCCGGGAATCCATAGCGAGACTCACAAGATCGCCTCTATCGTCGTCGCCCATTGTTTCGCCTTCTCCAAGATTGCATTCCCACTCCAATCTGTACGTTGGCAATGCTCAGTTCCTCAACAAGGACGACACCTCCTCGGGCGAGTCCAGAGTGTTTGACGACGAGTCCCGCGGATCAGCAGAGCCTGAAAACGGCAAAACTGGCGGCAACGGCGACGCTCGACTCCACGATGTGATCTTCAAGCACCTCAAGAACGACGAGGGAGCGTTCACCCTGGAAGGGGCTGACATCACAAGGGACATCTACAAGTTCAACCAGGAAACGTCGGTTAGACCGAAGAGAGCGAAAAGCTGGTCGCTGGCGGACTTCGAGGGTGCGTCGAGAAGAAGTTCCGCCGCCAGCTCGCTCAATGTGCCTGGAGGATTCCGCAGACAGTTTGTGCTAGCGCACTCAACAAAGCGGAAGCCAAACTTGCTCACCAGGAACTTTGTGGAGTTTTTGAGCATCTACGGGCACTTTGCGGGTGAGGAGTTGGAGAACGACGACGACGTGGCGTGCCATTACGAGCCATACAACCAATTTGCAGTGGACGAGGAGGCTCCTCTTCTTCCACGCTCCAACACGTTCAATCCGCTGGGGACGGCCACCGACACAAAAGCCTATTTCTTGCTTCTCAAGGCATTCGTTGGAACAGGCGTGTTGTTCTTGCCCAAGGCATTCTCGAGCGGTGGGTTGCTTTTTTCCACGGTAACTCTCTTGTTCTTCGGGCTTCTCTCATACTGGTGCTACCTCATTTTGGTGTACGCGAAAGTGGCGGTGAGAGTCTCGAGCTTTGGTGAAATCGGCTTCATATGCTACGGCCCGTGGCTCCAGCATCTTATTTTGACATCGATTGTGTTGTCTCAAGTTGGCTTTGTTGCAGCGTACATCGTGTTCACCGGCGAGAACTTGAGAGCGTTTGTGACCAATGTTTCCTCATACAACGCCGCAGACTTGGATATCTTCTGGTTTATCTTGCTCCAGGCATGCATTTTGACCCCGCTTACGTGGATCAGAGATATCACAAAGCTCTCCTTGCTGGCACTTTTGGCCAATGTCTTTATTTTCGTGGGGTTGGTCACCATATTGTACTTCACCATCTCCGAATTTATTGGCAATAGCTTTCAGCCTGGAGTTGGCATCGATTACATTTTCAACAAGACTGAGTTTTCTCTCTTCATTGGGGTGGCCATCTTCGCATTCGAGGGCATTGGTCTTATAATCCCCATCCAGGAGTCCATGATATACCCCAACAACTTCCCAAAAGTTTTGTTTCAGGTGATAATGACCATTTCTCTCATCTTCATATTCATCGGTGCCATTGGATACCTCACCTTTGGCGAGAATATTGATACTGTCATCTTATTGAATCTTCCACAGGATTCTCCGTTGGTCATAGGTATCCAATTGCTCTATGCCTTGGCCATTTTGTTGTCCACACCTATTCAGATTTTCCCAGCGGTTCGCCTCATCGAGCTGAAGTTGTTCTCACCCTCCAAATCGGGCCGCAACTCGTCGATTGTGAAGTGGCAAAAAAATCTCTTGAGAGTCATTTTTGTCTTGGCTACTGCCACTATTGCACTCTATGGAGGCCAAAATCTCGACAAGTTCGTGTCGTTCGTGGGATGTTTCGCCTGCATTCCTTTGGTGTACATGTACCCACCAATGCTCCACTTGAAAACGTGCTGCGACTACAAGAATGCCACCAAAGACAAGAAAGCGAAGTTCTTGTTGGCTGTGATGGACTACTTTTTGGTTGCATTGGGAGCAGTTGCCTTGGTGTACACCACGTACGACATTCTCGGTCACTGAGAACCTTCATTATTTCCTACAATTATCGCATCTTCAGTCATCGAGCGACTGCGTTACCCCTACTGTGGAGCATTTTACATCTGTTTGTTTTCTTTGCATAGAATCCTTATCTAAACCTACTCGTCTTGTAACAATTTCGCAACCCAGAGTCTTGCCTCATGAATCTGTCTCTGCAAGTCGATCTTCAACAGCTCGCTGTACTCGGTTGCACCAGCGGCAAAATCTTTGGCAGATTTCTCGGCTTCAATCTGCTGCTGCCAAAGGTCGGGCAAGTTCTCTTTTTCCCACAGCACAACCTTGGATTTGGCTGCTCCGTAAGTGCGAGGCATGTAGTACTTGACGGACAACCCAAAAACAGCGGACGTCGCAAGGAAGCGCAACGGAAGTGATCTTCTGTTAACCATGATAGATGCCACCAAAACAGGGAAGATCACATTGACGCAATCTGGAATGACGGGCTCCAAAATGATCTCGTCCACTTTGCTCTTGAAAGTGGCGTATTCGTTGGCCAATGCCGTTTTCTGGGTGCCCAACTCGGCAGAAGCAATAGACACCTTCTCGTGGAGGTACTGTCTAACCGAATTGAAGTGTTTCTCCAAGTACGGGGTGGTTCTGACGCCCATTCCCTCGACAAACGAGATGTTGCCATGCGACGACTCCTTTTCCTGGAGATCCTTGGTGATTTCGGCATTGTAGCCTGGTTTCGTTGTTATGAGTTCGTCATCCTCGTAGAACGACCGCTTGGAGCCCATGATGCAAGATGTGAATATATCTGGGGGATGGTGAAATTGAGGGTTTGTGCAAGTTGAAGCTTGTATATATTACTTTGGTTTCGCACTGCTTATTGGCCTGCCAGTAGTTAAGGCGGGTGCGATCACAGAGAACAGAAAAATACATTGGAAAATGACAATTGGTAATTCCCACAAGTGAGAGCATCTCCATAACGTCCTCAAGTAGAGAGGAATATTTATTTGGTTTGCGATATGTTCAGGGAATGGTTCAATCAATGAGCTCCGTCGCTTTTGAAAAAGGGTACGAATTAACCCTTCCGGAGGAACCCTTTCTTTTTCTTCTTCTGCTCTTTCACAGGAACCAGAGAGCCCAACGGCTTGGGCACAGCCTCGGCGGTAATTGGAACTTCCAACGTGATGTTGTTGCTGGAGTCTGGCGTCGAAGTTTTCGGCGACTCGTCCATATTACTCGAGTTGGATGTCAACGACTCTGGGCCGTTCTGACCAGGCGGACGGAGATGTGTAGGCTGCGAGAGCGGAACACCTGATATCGACTTCCGGGCCTGGTGTGCCTGTGGCGACCCAGGCTGACCTGGTTGTGGTGATTGGCCGGGCATCATCGACCTGTGCTTTGCCTTATTTGGCGCAGAGCCGGCTGCTGGCATGGGCATTCCTCCTCTTCCACCGTAGTCAATATTGAGCACCTGGTCGGCGAAACCAGACCGACGGTTCTGTTTCTTGGCCTGGAAGTTTTGTGTTTGCGCCCTTGGTGGAGCCTGTTGGTTCACATTGTTTTGCGGACCAGCAATCTGGTTCATGCCGAAAGGTTGCGACTGGTAGTGCTGTTGAGGCATGTTTTGAGCCTGACCTTGATCCTGGTACGAGCGGAGCGAGTTCGGTATCGAGCTCATTCTCTGTCTCGGAACGTTCTGATTCCCATTCTGGTTGGGCCCGTACTGCGGCTGTGGGCCATTAGGCTGGTACCTCTGTGGGTTGCGTAGGTTTGGTGGCAATGAGTTCTGAGGAAAGCCGTTGGCAGGCAACCCATGAGGAGGCTTTTGGTCGTAGTAGCTGTCGTTACCCATGTTTGGCGGTCTCTGCGCACTCGTAAGCGAGTGGTGCGATTGACGGCCAACAAAGCTGCCATTGGCTCCAGCAGACCCATTCATAGGTCCCTGGGGGCCATTATAAGGTCCCTGAGCATTTCCATTGTAGAAGTTGCCACCTTGGCCGTAGTTCCCGTTGTAATTCCCGTTGTAATTGCCATTGTAGTTGTTGTAGTTTCCATTGTACATGCCGTTGTAGTTGCCATTGTAGTTTCCGTTCATGTAGTCATCCAGTGGTACTTGCATACGGGCTTGTTCGAGACCACGTTCACGCTCAAGCAAAGCCTGCTCTCTGCGCTGGAGTTCAAGCTCGCGAGCCAGAGCAGGCTGTTGCCCGTTAGAAGCATACTGTTGCTCATTAGGAACATACTGACCATTTTGAACAGGAATCTCCGTAGAGGTATTAGCAGAAGGTGCAGTGTCCTGGTTTGTAGTGTTTTCACCATTGAGTGCAGCGCCATAAACGGCAACATGGGCGAAATCAGAGAGATCAGGTGTGTCCTGGACCTGAACAGCCTTACCCTTTAGTTGGTCAACTTGCTCCTTTGGAAATTGCTGAACTTCGGGCTGAACTTGCACAGGCTCAGTCTGTTCCTGTTGCACAGGCTGCTGAACTGGTTTGATGATCGCAGCATTAGCGTGGGCTTGCGAAACCCGAAGATTGATCTCTTGGAGCTCTTGATGCTTCTGCTGTAAACGGTTATCCAAATCGGCAAGAGCACGTTCTTTGTTTTCGCGAATAGATGCAAATTCTTGCAACGTCGCATTGTGGTTATTGGACAATTGTTCAAACTCCTTGGCCGCAGAGTCATGTGTCAGACGTTTATGAGCAATGGAATCGTCCATGTGTTTCAACAGCACTAACCGCTCTTGGTAAGAAGCGTCAGCTTTCTGTTTTTCCAATTTGAGTCTTGCGAGGTCGTCGGAGATCAAATTGAGCTCCTTCAATTTCCCGTCGAGGCCCGGCACTTTCCGAGCAAAGAACATCGACTGGTCTGAAGTGTTCATTTTTGTGAGCTGGCAGATAATTGAGTAGAGATTCTCCAAGTAAGGCGTTCTCACACCATGGTCGTCACCCAAGAGAATGGGCTGCAACAAGAGCAAGTCCACGTCGATTGCTTGCTGGTGGTAAAAGCGGTAGAACAATGAGTTGGCGGTGGCAAACTGCGGAGACGATTTCTCGTTGGACACTGGAAAATGCGCCAGCCAGTTTTTCAACAAGTTCGCCTCGTTCTCGAACCCTTTCACAAGCTTACAGTCCATCTTCTTGATCACTTTGAACACCTCGTTGACCAACCCGGTGATCAACGGCTTGGCCAAGATCTGTTTCTCGATGTTCTGTGGGTAAGGCTCTTCGAAAAGAATGGAGATCGGGTTCAACACGATGCGGGGCAACGCCAACTTCCACTGGTAAGTCATGAACTCTCGGGCGTTGGTCAGCTTGAGCAAGCTGATGTTTCCTGCCAGGTCCTCTTGCACCATCTGCAACATCTTATAGAACTTCGCAAACGTGCTCGAGTCCTTGGCGTTGGTCATCAGACTTGATCCCAGCGCACTGCAGGTGCCCACGTAGATTCTGTGATCGGAACCAAGCATTCTGTGGAGAAAGGTGTTGGAGTCCGGCACGCGCTTGACGTCGGACTCGTGCATGATGGAGCACACGGCCATGCGGTCGAACTTCGGGAAACTCAACAGCACAAACGGCTCCAAGTTCACGTACCCCGAGCTCTCCACCACAATCAAGGTGTCTGGGTTGACAAACGGCGCCAACAGCGCACACACCTCCTGGAAGTCTTGCAAGGTGTGCACCGAGATGATGATGACGTCGAATCTGGCCGAGGCGTCAATGTGTTGCACGGAAGGCACGAGGATGTTGGGCGTGAATAGCGAGCTTTTGAAGTGCAGCGACTGCCACGAGATCGGGGCGGCGGCATCGAGCGAATCGTCGACCATGGTGACCGAGACCGCCTTTGTGGCATGGAGGCGCCACGCGTAGAAGCATACATTCGGGTTGTGGCCCACTAATGACGGTTAGTAACTGAAGGAGCAATCGGAGTGACAACAAAAACCAAAACATACCGGTCAACAACTGTAACGACATATTGGGGCAGGGAAAGCGAAGGAAGCAGCGCAGAGCAGACACTCACGGGCGCAACAGAGCAAGGTGGATTCACTGGCGATGAAGAAAGACTGGAGTGTCCACTGGGGTTTGGTTTGGTGGTGGTCCGGTGTCACTAGGGTCCGGCATCCACTGGGTCCGATTTTTTGCCAGTGCGCCTCTTTTGCACGCACACCGCACTAGCATCGCAAAAGGCTGACGGGAGTGGGAAAAGAGCAAGTGGGGAGACACGCCCGCAACCGAGCAATTATCTAGTGGCGACATATGATTTCGCTGAATACGGGTAATAAACGTTTTGCTATTCGTGCGCCGTTTTTTTTTCTCTCCGTCTTCGCGGCGCCCATCGGCCGGTGCCGTTTTGGGGTTTAAGCATCCTCACCACACTGCCTGATTTGGGCCCGGCATGGAACCCGCGACAGGGCTGAGTGCGCCTTGTTTCACCAACAACCTTCGTCTCGAGCAGGTTGGGACCGTTTTTTTTTTTTCGGTGCACGGCAGGCGACATACGCTCGCCACGCCACATTCGGACCACCGCCATGGGGAGGTTTCCTCGAAGTTTTGCTGGCGCTACGCTCCGCCCGGGGTTCCGGAGCAAATCTGGGCCTCATTCGGGAGAATCGGTGCTGCTCGCACCAGAAACGACTCCTGGCTTGACGTGCCTATGTGCACGTGAGCGGCTGCAACTGAAACACCCGCTGGAGTTGAGAGGGCCACTTTTGTGTAGTCGGTGGCCGGGGAATGTGCAAGGCACAGTGTATTTTCGACCAGTTGCTGAGAGTTGCTGAGAGTTGTTAGAGTTGTTAGAGTTGTTAGAGTTGAAAATTGCTGAGAGTTCAGAGTTGAGAGTTGAGAGTTGAGAGTTGAGAGTTGAGAGTTGAGAGTTGAGAGTTGAGAGTTGAGAGTTGAGAGTTGAGAGTTGAGAGTTGTTGTCAACATTGTCAACATTGTCTACATTGTAAACATTGTATTGCCATCAAGCTCGGATCTTTCTCAGCTTGTACTGTCTTCAGCTGTCGCGATCTTTTCCATTGCCTCAAGTCTTATTCTGATCTGGCGCGCGCTGAAAACGCGCACATTCCTTACCGCGCTCCATAGTTAAGCGCACTCATCATCCTCCTTCCCTCCATAATGCGTGGTAACCTCATCCTCATCGAGGGTCTAGACCGCTCGGGCAAATCAACACAGGCGGCCATACTCGCAAACGCCCTCAATGCAAAACTCTACAAGTTCCCCGACCGCACAACCCCGATCGGCAAGCTCATCAACGAGTACTTGGTGAACCCAGATTTCCACCTCCCCGACGAAGCGGCACATTTGCTCTTCAGCGCCAACAGATGGGAATTGGCACAGGAAATAGTGACCACCCTACAGCTGGGCACCCACGTCATCATGGACCGGTACATTTACTCGGGCATCGCCTACTCGTTGGCCAAATCCGCCTCCTACGATTACCAATGGCTCTATGCGCCCGACAAAAACCTCCCGAAGCCCGACTTGACCATGTTCTTGACGATCGACTTGTCGGAGTTGAGCAAGCGCAAAGGGTGGGGCGACGAGCGGTACGAGAAAGAGGCGTTCCAGAAGAAAGTCAAGGAGTGCTTTTTGGCGATCCTTAACCCGAATACTGATAGCTCGGTGGAAATTGTCGACGTGGAACAACTTCTGATCGAGCAGGTCACGGCTAAGTTGAGGGGGGTGATTGCCAAACACGCCGTGGACAAGCTAACCGACGCTGCCATCCAAACTCTCACATAATATTCCCAAAATGCCTATGTACGCGGATCTAGCTGACAAGACCGTCAAGGTATACCAACCTGTTCAACACCCTGGTCTTCAGGATCTCCTGGAGCTCGCCGCCAAGGTATATTTCGTCGAGCACAGTGTAGAGCTTGTGGAAGTTGAACACCAAATCTAGCTCGCACACGTTGTCAAAGTATGTGTCGAGGATCTCAACGAAGAAATGCACGGACTCCAAGTAGCTCAACTCGTTGTCCACGAAGTCAATCAGCATGACAAAGAAAAGCCCCGCGTACCGTCTGTACACTAGTTTTTGGTGATCGAGCTCCACGAAATTGGACTGGTACTTCAGGTCCCGGGAAGATATGAGCCGGTGCACTTCTCCAATGAGCTCGTGCTTGCGGTCTTCTGTGAAGGAATTGTCAAACCACTTGGCCAACCGCGTCTTGCCCTGGCGGTTTAGGATGAGGATATAGTGTATGGACATGTTTTGGCGGGAGTGAGTGTGATCCGGTTGATTCGAACTAGTGGGTAGCACCTGTTGCTGTGTGCAGTACGTTTAACTCAGAGATACACCCCCACAAATGATGGGACAAGTAGCGACAAAAATCATGACGGATGTTTTAAAACAAGATGAGTCAGCACGTGGTTTATATTTCCTGTCTTGTTTCCACGCAACATGCTTAGCGGTGATGATGTTCAGACTACTACTACAACCCTCCAAGTCCATGCAGGAACCCACACGTCTAACCAACTCCACTACCCTTTTCCCCATGGAAGACGACGACGGGACATACAAGCAGTATGAGGTCAAAGAGGGCCTAGTGTTTCTCATCGACCTCTCTGCACCCATATTTGAGCCGCTTCTTGATCTAGATATGGAGTGCCAATTGATGGAGGTGTTCAAGTGCATCAACGACTTGATGTCGGAGATGGTGATCACGTTCTCGAAAAACGGCGTCGGGATCTACTTGTATAACAGCAAGGACACGGGGAAAAAGTTCCCCAAGAAGTCCGGCATCTCCAAGGTGTTTTCGTTGAACGACTTGAACAGCTCCAACATGAAGATCTTGTCCCACATAGTACGCGACCAACAGGACGGGTTCAAGCCCCTCAAGGACCGTTTTTTGTTTGAAACAGAAAGACAAGACAATCTCCATACCGTGTTGAAGACTATACTCCGGGAATTCCAGGTGAAGCCCCAGTACAATATCAAGAAGTTGTTCTGGATCACCAACAGCTCCACGCCGTATGTCAACGCAGATTTGAAGGACAGCTTGCGGACGTTGATCAGCGACTTCGAGGACAATAAGATCTACATCACGCCGATCTTCCTCGACGTGTTTGAGGACGACCAGCAGGTGCAAAAGAAGCCGTTTGACCCCAAACTATACCAGCACATATTCCTCAACACCAATTACTTGCGATACGCCGACAAAGGGGAGACCTTGTTTGGAGATGAAGCCAAGCCCAATTGGCTGACAACCACGGTGTCCACGCAAATCCGCCTGTCGATTTTCCGGGTGGCTGAGGTGAGGAGAATCCAATTTGCCTGTGATCTTATACTCAGCGACGGTGCGGGCATCGGCGGCGATCTAGGCTGTTCTGTGAAAGGTTACACCTTGTACAATCACGAAAGAGTCAAACACTTCAGGCAAGTGCTAACTGAAGGTGATGGCTTGAAGCTTGTTCACAATGACACCATCGTTATTCGGAGCGATAATCACGAACCGGTGGAAACGAGCGACGAGGAAAAAAAGAAAAAGTTGGTGAAGGGGTTCCCTGTGAAACTCACAAATGATCTAGAGAGCTTGAAGGAAGAACCAAACGAAAAGGTGGTGTACTTGAACCCAGAAGTGATCGACTTCATGAAGGGCTACTCGTTTGACCATTCACCAAATGAGGAGGCCAGCGACGAAGGGCAAGAAAGTGTTGGCGACGTCTCAATTGACGAGGAGAACTCAATTTCCGAGCGGATCACCTTCTCAAAGCCTCCGTATCTCAAGTTGCTTTGTTTCAGAGAACTCAAGAAGTTTCAGCCGTTCTTCAACATGAAACCGTCGGTCTTCGTCACGGCTGATACTAGCAACGGTCTTAACTCCTCCAGCAAGGAAGGCGGCTACACGGAATCCATGAAAACGTTCAGGGCCCTATACCAGTCGTGCGTCAAGTTGAAACGGTACGCTGTTCTCTTTGGGTGTATCAAGAAAAACTCGCTGCCCGACCTTTTTGCTTTTTACCCGACAAACACTGCCAATTCCACTGCGGTTGACCGTGCACGAAAACTTCCCGATGGGTTTCTTCTAATCAGCCTTCCGTGGCTCTCGGAAATTCGATCTCTTCCTGACTACATGCTCACGGAAAAAGACCAGTATTTCCATCCGGAAAACGCCCCCACTGCTCCCTACGAGTTAGTCAACTTGTACAAGAAGGTGATTGAGCAGTATGGACCCGAATCGTATGTACCTGGCGACCACAGCAACCCAGTGTTGAGCTACTTCTACAAAGTGATAAAGCACGAAGCATTGCAGATCGACATCAAGGACGAGGACCAAACACTCGAGAAAAACGACTGGACTATTGCCAAGTTGGACGAGATGAGAACGAAGGCAGTCACGAATGTCGACGTCCAGGAAATGTTCCAGTTTATCAACTTGTTTTTGAACAAAGTCAGCAACATGGAAGCCATCAAGAGAACCGCCGAGGCCAATCGTGAACCTGCAAAAAAGAGCAAGCCCAATGCTCTTAGTGAGGCGGCGATCATCACGCTCTGGAAGGAAGATTCCTGGAGTAAAGCGACGGTGGCTCAACTCAAAGAATTTCTGGCAAAATACGACAAGATCCGGCCGGCGTCGAGAAAAGCAGACATGATAGCGAACATAGTTGAGTTTCTCGAGTCACGGCAACGAGGGAAGTGAGAAAGAGAGTAATGAAGTGAGAAAGAGAGTACTGAAGTGAGAGGTAAGAGATATGTGTAACTAATTCATGAGGAAACTGCAAATGGCTAAATACTGTAAGCCATGTACCGAAGTACCGAAGTACCGAAAAGTATGACTAGCGGAATAAACGAATGCAGGGATTCGCTCACCTGAATGTTCTTTGTTGACTTTCTCCTCTTGGTTACTACATTGTGCGAACAATAGGCCCCAAAAGCAGTAGCACAGAAATCAGGAGAGTCAAAAATCAGGAGAAAGTCAGCAATGAGAAGAAGTTCGGCAACCTGGCCATTCAACTCCAACCGGCGAATGAATCACGGTCCGCGAGTAATTTCTCTATTCATTATCTTTTCAAAATTTGGAGTCAACTATTCTCAATTTCTCTAATCCCCTCCATCTGCGTGTTTTCAGCATTCAGTGCTGTAGGCAGGCCGGCCAAGACCAATACTTGGCCCGATATGTCCTTACTCAGCCACCAGTGGACTATCGCAGCAAAGTTCAGCTCATTCAAAAGTTGCTAATTCTACCTCAGGGGGGGCTATTTTTTTTTTTAGTCATGTTTGCCTTCAGATGTTATCTCGGTTGCCGCCCGGACCGAGCCTGACCCTCCCGAAATGGGTCACGTGCGCGGCGGTTCACGAACTTTTACTCCGCACACTGCGAATGCCCAGAGAATAAAAACGAGATCGGTGCATATATCGGGCGGAAGTGGCGACCTCGTCAATGCATCCGATACCAATTTGTAGAATGAGGGTCAGTTTATGAAATGCTGACGAATTTGGACCATGTCCACTCGGGGGGTCGAACGTCACAGTCCACCTGCGTGATTTTTGCTGTTGCAAGATGACGTTTGCGAAGGTCAGCAATGCGGCCCAAACCCAGGTGACGTTGCTGCGTGCAGGACGCGCACATACGAGCAAGACCACAGCAATTTGGGCGTTATACATGCGGAGTGTTACCCAGGGTGGGGAGAGCTAAAATTTTATACTACTTCTTTTTTCCCAGATTGCTCTTGTCTTGTTTTTGATTTCACCCCCAATATCCTCACATACCCCATGGCAGTTCCTCCATACGATTGCTTGCTTCCCCCATACGTGGACGAAATCCCCACTTACTCCGCGTCACTCGAATACTATGGGCTAGCGTTGCTCAAGATCGAGTTCGACACCCCTTGGAGTAGTCGAGCTGGACCTTTGCGTCCTGTTGTGGCCGAGTTGAACTCCAACCAGCTCCGCCTATACGAGTTTGCCGCAGACAAGTCGGTCATATCGGTGGTGGAGGCGTTGTTTGCATTTCAAAACTCCGAAGACGGGTCAGTGCTGCCAAAAGGAAACACTGGCTCTTCCGGCACCACATCACAAGACGTGTATTTGTTTGACGGCGACGCGTACGGCGACGACGCGCTGGTCGGGCTGTCGCCGACGGTGCTTTCCAAACTCAAGAAGCACTACTCGGACAAGAAGACCGAACGCAAACTCAAAACAAAATTACCCGCCGAGGTGAGCAACAACAACCTCCTACTAGAGCCCACGTCTGACCTGAAAGCTTACCACGCGTTTGCAGCAAAGTACAGGGGCAAGCTCCTCCACTGCTTTACGTTGCAGAATCTCAACGTTGGGGAGGCGCCGCTGGTGAACCTGCAAAACTACAAGGAAGACAACGCGTCTTCATGCCACAGCGTGGCGTTGCTTCGGTACCGCAACACGCTTCGGCTCCGCGTGGAGCATTTCCAACTCTTGCTTCATTTTTGGTCGTTTAACGGCATGGTGCATTGGTTTAGAAACCTCTGCATTGGGCGCGACTTGGCGTCTCTGTTAGACACGCGGGCCGTGAATCGTCTCAAGTCGATCCCTAGAAATTTCTCCCTCAGAAATAATGCATTGTTGGAGGCTTCTGCGCAAGAGGCCGCCAGACTCGACTCCAGCACATTCAAGGCTAGAAACTCAGTCGGGTCAGTGGATTCGTTCATGGACGGGTACAGTGACTCCTCCAGTGTTGGGAGGTCAAGTGTGGACTCTCTACTGACTGGCAGAACTAGTGTTGACTCAGGTAACATGCCCCAAAAGACCACCACTGAGGTGTTCGGAGACAGAGTTGTGTGTTACGAGAACTCGTACTCACCGGCAGAGAAGCAATATATTTCTAATTGCATCCCTACGTTGAACTCATTCGACAAGTGGGCAGGAGCAGAGCTCACGCTTTCAAACTACACGCGGTTGCTTCCTTCCAATGACGACCACAACATTAACGAAAAGGGCAAGGTATTCATTTCGCTGAACACATTCAATTCGCTTGTGAAGACTCACCTCAAACTGTTTCAAAAATTGCTGTCTCTGATGACGAACGAATGCCGCACGTTCTACATCGACAACACCGGATTGATCAGCATTGATGACGAGTAGCTACGGCACCAGAGCATTAGTTATAGATAAGTGATGCGCGAAGCGCTTCTCAGAAGACATATTGAACTCATAATGTAACCATCGCTTTACAATGCACCTCTTACATGCCACATCCGTAACCCTTTTATTTTCTATAGTACACTTCACATCATCATGGAGTCGTTCGTGTTGTCGGAGAACTCTTCCTGCTCCATCATTCCAAAGTAATGTTCCTGCTCCTGGCTGAATTGTTGGTAGCCAACAGCCTGTCCGGCAGCGTTGTTGACTCCCATTTGAGACGTGGCTCCTCCATTCCGATACCCGTCCAACACATACTGCTCTGCTTCACTGCTTGGACTGAACGGCAATTTTTCAGGCATGGGCGAAGACCTTGACGAGTTCGACATGTTCAATGACATTGGAGTGGATGGTAGCTCAAAGTATGGGTTCTGAGCAGCATTGGGAAAGGTGAGGTCTGAAAACGACGCATCCTCAAACTTGGTGACCACCTCGCCGGTGTTGCTATCCACATATTGGCGCAAAGAGCCCCAAGGAGTGATTTTCACCGTGCCTCCTTCTGGATGGTTGTACACTGGCCATTCCTCCAGCAGCGAGTACAACTCTTTCTCTCGCTCGCTCACCACTGCCTTTGATTTTTTCATGTCGGGCTCGGGAGCCTCTCTTTTCCTCTTATTGACGAAAGACATCTTCTGAAGGGGGAAAATGTGGTGAAATTCAAAAAGATTGTGCACCACAACGGTAGATTAGGATGCAAAAAAAAGAAGATATCGAGAGAAAAAAAAAAGTGCGAGGGTCGCGGACTTCTCTTCAGTGCTAGCGCTGGGCTGGCTAATGCAAGTACGATGGCCTGTACATAAACCGCGAGGTAGCGGGTTTTTCTTTTTTCTCCACACTGCGCGACACGCTGCACGGTGTCGCGTGCCGAAAAAAGAACGGATGGCTCTGCCCAGGATCGAACTGGGGACTTTCTGCGTGTAAAGCAGACGCCATAACCAACTAGACCACAGAACCTTCCCTTCACGAAATTTGAATTTGTTGTTTGCCTGAAGCAGCTGCTTGGGTGAGGAAACGACAGGACTTGGCAGAAAAAATCGATTAGAAACGGATCTGTTGAGGTGCAAAGCACTTCTGATGCATTCCAAATTCAATTGAACAGCGAGAACCTCTCTGTTAGTCCATCTGAGGGCTCTTCAAAATTGACTGATATGCTGCCGGACGGCAAATAAAAAAAAAAAAAGCCGAGTTTTCACATTCAAACATCTGCTAAACGTACTCCGCTAATGGTCTCCTCATTCTCTTTACGTATTATCTCCGGGATGATGATTAATGCAGCTCGGCTTCAAGAAAAACAAATGCTCTGTTTAGTCATGGTTGACCAACTGGTGTTTTTCTCCATTTCATTATGTAGCGGCCGGTTCGCACCTCGAAAAAATATTTCGGTCAGTTAAATCGGTCTCTCCCATTATGTGCAGTTCCACATTATGAATAGCTTGAGTACTATCGTGGATTTCTGAACAAACTCGGAATTCCTTCGGTATTTAGTGAAGTTGGAATTGGCTGACGAGCCTAAAAAAGAAATGAGGAAATGGTTTCACGCCACTGATTCAGGAGAGGTGACAACGGGGAATGCGGTTGTCCCATCCAAATATGCCGAACGATGACCAGAACTGCCCCGTTTCGAATTTCACGATTGGCAATTTGGTTCTCTGTCAAACATTAATTGTAAATTAACCACATCAGTAATTTTGAGATGATCAACTGTGTTCGGCAGAACGATCTCGGTAGGATGATATTGAGAGCGCAGACCTGACTGTTTGTTCCAAGAGCGAGACTCCTGTTCTCCGTGGACGTGTCGCTGTAACTTCCGGAAGTGCCGAGGTCAGCAGCAAGTATAAAACGAACATAGATTGCAAACCCACAAGTCGGTATCCACTGAATGATAATCCATTAATTCGGCACCCGAAATGAAGAAAGCTCCCGATCAAACAAGAACAAAATCATCACAAGAAAATATTCTCCGGGTCAAACAAGAGCAAAGTCATCGTGAGAAAACACTCTTGGGCAACAACCTGACGAAGGGCTTTCATGGAATAGTCACATATGTCCGTGGGACCCTTGCTTGAATCAAAACACGGCCGGCCAGCCAGATTTCTGAACTTTCCTCACAAGAGTATACCCCTCCGAGATCCACTGTCAGCATGATTTTGTCAACGAAAGCTGTATGTTTTGGGAGCTCTGACATACTCTTAAAACCCCTTAGGCAGCTCCAAGCGTTGTGAAGTTCAATGATTCCTGCGCTGATGCCTCTCAAGGAAATAGTCCACTTCCAACCTAGTCATTTTGAAGAAATTAGGGAGCATTTTCACGTTTCCGGATTCATGGCCAGGACGAACCTCAAAGTTTTATCGTCAAAATATTCAATTTTGCTCCCGATACTCCAGTCTGCTCGAATCCGGGGCTAGTCCATAAATCACTTCGTCGTCTTTGGGTCAATTTGTGTGCTTCAAACCTGGTTCCGCATGCCCAAAGGTATCTCTCCCACAAGTATCCATACTCCATTATCTCTGAGACGAATCCATACTCCGTTGTCGCCGCAATATCCGCCAGTCTGAAGAGGAACAAAATCTGCGTTGGGTCGTCAAGATAAGAGACGGAGTTAGTGAGGTCTCAACGAAAGACCGGGAACTGCAACTTTCCAAGGTGAATTTTCGGGCTGAAAAGCATCTCATAAGCCCGCAAGTAGACTCAACTCGCCAAAATTTGCCAACAAAACCACGATTAGTTTGCGAAGCAACCGAGGCCAACTTCAAGCACCTCGGCCCTACACATACCCCATAGTGATTGTTGCCACAATCGAATGTATGGGTTTACGCCCACGGTTGCTGCCTACTTCGAAGTGGCAACAACATAGGAAAGACAAAACTACCAAAATCGGACAAGACAAGAGGTTGGGGCCAAGCAATACCGAGAGAGAAGAAAGAACACTGGGAACAATGCACCGAGACACCGCCGCGGAGATAAGCCTCAGCCCGCAAAACAATTACCCCATTTGCTCATATCCACAAAGTCTAATGGGATAACTCCGGCGGTGTGATGTCGCCTCAACCTCCTCTTAGGTTGGTATAATTGCTCGTAGAAGCAACTCCCGCGATGATTGCCGCAAGCCGTGGGCACACGATGATTCGTCCGATTGCAGTGGCGGAAGTGGAAAATTTAGCCGCCGTTGCCTACATTCTCAACTTGAACGTTGACAGTCTGGCCAGCTCTCGTAGAAACGGTGTTATCGCTCAAGCATACCCCCTAATCTGCCAGTCATGCTGGTTCCAGCGCGGTCCTGCCGTATTTTTTTGACCTCATCAAATATCACGTCATGGTCGCGCCAGTTATGCGGCCAACTGCAAACATGCTGCCGGCGCCATGGCAGGGTGCGAACTGCAGCCGGGCAATTAGACCCACTAAGCCCCTCCACATGCTGGGGTGCCATGGGTGAAGTTGCCGTTGATTCGCCCCGCAGCCACATCCAGCTCGACATTAAGTTCGACTCGGCCCATAAAAGGCGCCGATAGTGGGGCCCCATTGGTGTGCCGGGTGGTGGCCGGGGCTAGATGCATACCGCACCACTTGGGTCTCCTGCGGAGAATATCGACGGTACCCCCGTTTCCCCGGTCGAAATCGGCCGGTGAGGTGGCTTCCTCATGGTGGCATGCGTAGAAACCAGGCGTCCACCACAAAAGAAGGAGCCCAGCACAGTTTCAAAATCGGCACCTCAGTTTAGGGCCGATTTAGCCGAGTTGCAAGGGCCGTGAGCGCTGGGGTAAATGGGACAATTGGGGCCCCAGGTGCGGCGGCCACGGGTCCGGCATGGGGCCAACAAGGACCTCAAGCAGCCTAATTCGCGCACCGCCAGGCCCCACGAGTGATATGAGACACCGCTCGGCTGAAACAAGCCGCAGGGCAGGGAGCAAAAACCACGCAAGCCAGCGAGCAGAAGCCACGCACGTCAGCACAAACCGTAGTGAACCAAAGTATTCAAGGGCCTCACGCCAACGGGTGGGCCAGCGTAAGCATAGAGATTTAGACGGCGGTTTGGTGGAGCTCTGCGATGCTTGCTCCAACAACATGCGGAGTTAACAGGGTCGCTAGTTAGGTGACGCTGTCGCACACGAAATAGGCGCGGGCGGCGGGTATCTAGACATCGCGCAGCCAACATAAACAGAAGCATGGAGTCTAGCCTCAACGGTGGGGTCGAGTGTTTTTTGGTGCTCCATTTTCCTAGAGGGCCACCTGACGGGCCCCCCACCTCGTCCGTATTGGGCCAACCACATCATGTCACGTCGAGCCCACCAACGCTAAAATGGATATGCGCGGGTCACCATCAGTCACACCGAACGGCTAACGGCAAAAAAGAAAGTCGGCCAACGGGTTCTGGCGGCTCCGGGCACCATATGCTAGAGGCTTCTGGACCTTGCTGAACGCAGGAGGACATGAGGGTTCTGGCTGGCGCTGCTTGAGAATCGAGACCCGAGCCATATCCACGGCGCAAGCGCCGCGACACATCCGGTGCAAAATGGGGCGACAATGGGGCCAAGAATCCGGGGAACACCAGAATAAGGAGACGCTCTTGGCCACCGTATCCGCGCTTGCAAAACACCACAGCACAGCTTCGAGCGAAATCACCGCATGGTGCCAATCATTATTCAGGGAATGACATCGGCCAGTGCACACAAAGTCGTTGCCCTTGCACCCTGTCGCACCCTGCCAGAAACAATACGCCCGCAGTGGGAAAAAGAAAGACCTGGCTCCCGACACACAACAATCCCGACCAATCCGGCCATATCTCTATCCCGCATCGCTCTTTCGGTGTACCCTAGGTTGGAATCGCTCAACCACAATCCAGTTCCCCCAAAATATCACCACCACGCCATCTCCATATAGTCAGCCGGGTCGATTGCCACGGCTGCTAAAGCCGTCGGCACAATGCGGCGCCAATCGGGGTGCGGGATTTATTTCCGGAACCCTCGCGGCACGGAAGGCGCGACGGAGCTAGCTCCACTCGGAACCGTTTAGGGACCCTCCTCCGACACAGGCCTGTCATTGGCGCCGCCGTGTTCGCAACCATGCATTAGTATTGTCATGGGGTTGCTCGATGGGTTCCACTGGCGGCTGCATAAATATCTGGCGCTAGCCGTGTGGAGAATTTTCTAAGTATCCAAACTTTTGCCAAGGCCACCCTTGCCCCTTTGCTTTGCGGAATAACTTCGTTTAAGCTTCCCCCCGTGCCCACCTGCCCAGTGCCTGCTGGCTTACTAAACCTCCCCCGTTGACTAATAATTACGGAAAACACCCATATTTGTTGGCGCCTTCCCACTGTCAGTTGAGCCGATTCCAAATTCGCCTCAATCTTGACTCCCATTCCCGTGTCGGTTTTTTTTGTTTGCTGGTCGTTTCCACTGACTACGCTAAGGTTTTCCCGCCGGCCCCCCGATCCTGTTTCGCCTACCTCAGCCCCGGGTGTCTCCCCTGGTCAATAGTAACGCATTACTAATCCGTGCGTATAACCCATAAACTCGCTCATCATGTCGCCGTCGTCGCCCGAAGACCACCACCACCACCACAAGAAGAAAAGAGTCGGCAAGGCTTGCGACCTGTGCCGCATCAAGAAGACCAAGTGCGACGGCAAGAAGCCATGCTCGCGGTGTATTGCCGACAACAAGCTCTGTGCGTTCACCGAGAAGAAAAAACACAAGGAGAAAACCCACCCCAGCGGTTACATTGACTTGTTGGAAACCCGACTCGACCTCTTGACCAAGTCGCTCGAGAAAATCGTGCTGTTGGCCGAGCCCCACTTGCCCTTTTTGCTGGACCTCATGGCCCGTGCACGGACCGAACACACCCAGATTCTGCTGCCGGAGCTGGAGCTGCTGGAAACGAGAGACTCCCACTACGTGCCCATCAACGAGGTTGTTGCCTACTTGATTTCTGAAATGGGACTTTTGGACAAGGAGCCTGTGGAGTGGGAGCGCGGCGCCCAAATTGCAGCCAAGCTCGAGCCGGCCAACATGTCGCAACTGGCGCTGGATTTCGCGTTGCACAAGCGCGCAACCGCCGACGACGACGAAGAGGTGCACCTCAAATACGAGGACGACGTGCCGCCCCACTACGAGATGCCCGACCGCCACAACGTGTTGGGCCATAGCAGAGCAAGCCTGCTGGCGTCGATCGAGCTGCCTACTTTTGGCGAGGGGCTCACCGACCAGTTGAACTTGAGCATCAGCGGGTTTTCCGCGCTGCAGCTTCAGCATCCGCAGGCCCAGCTGCTCAGTAGCTTGGGGTTGGAGGCGTTTCCGAAAAGAGCCACCCTGCTATTTATAAATCACAACGAGCTCGCCACGTCGCCACTGCTGGTTTCCTCGTTGGCAAACCGCTTTGAGAGCCAGGATTTGGATGATCCCCACAGAAGACGCGGCCTGGGCCTGTTGAAGGGCCCGCTCTCGCCGTCGCACCAAAAAATGAAGCACAACGGCCACGTCCACAAGCGTGGGTTCCAGAGCCACAGCCACGTGGGAACGCAGAACATTGTTTCCAACAACGGGAACGAGTTCCATTTCCCCAAGCAGTACTCTTCCACGCTGTCGTTGCCCGATATCATTTCCAGCGGTCTGTCTAAGAACCTGGATATCCCCCTGACGATATTTGACGACGACCTTTTATTTGACGACTTACCCTCGCGCTATGACCTTGGCGAGTTTGCCAAGGGCGATCTTCTCGACGGAGAGGAAGTGTTCTTGGGCAACCGTTTTGTTAGCACGAACCAGTGATGGAGGTATCATGGATCCTTTATAGAGTGTTGATATATTTATGACTAATTTGAACATTATGGTAACTGACTGAAACAATTCCAATTCTAGTGTAGTGTATTCTAACTCTATCTAAAAGCATAACTGTCTGCTGATCGCTTAGTGCTGTCTGGTGGCCTTCACAAACACAGGAATCAACCCACCCGTGCCAATTGCAAACGGGCGGTGTCCTAGCACCATCAATTGGGTACGGATCGACCCAGAATGAGAAGTGATGCTGATAACATCGTCGCTTTTATCCGTGGAGTCGAAAATGTACTGGAACAGCTTGTTCTGCCTGAGAGCCTGCTCCCACACTTTCTCTCTGTAGTCGGTCTTGAAATAAATGTCCTCCTCTTCAAACCCGTCCTCGATAATGAATCCGCGGCCTCCGTACTTCTCGCCAATCACAGATTTCGTCGATCTCTTGTCACAGAGGTGGACTCCAATGGTTTCTCTCAAATCTTCCTTGATGAGAGGCTTCACGGAATTCAAGTCAACGATACCGTCCCAGGTGCCTATCAATGTGTCAATTGAGCGGCGGAATGGCGATGAGAACCACTTCGTGGGCAACTTGAGACCATCCTCCAACTCGACCTTGAATTGGTGATTGTTGTCTTTTGCTTGAGCTTGGCCCAATTCCGTGAGTTCCGGGTCTGGGGCCCACACAATTTCGCCGTCTCCACAGATCTTCAGCCAGTACTCGTTCCAGGCTTTCTCGCCGTATTTCAAGTTTGCAAGGTTGTGGTAGCCTTGGCCATGGCGAGCTAAGAAGAAGACTTTGTAGACAACATGTGGCTCGCTCGAATCATTGAGCTGTTTGAGTTCGGCCAATATCTGTGTCCATGGCTTCAACTTACCCAAGTGGTCCTTGAAGTAATTGAACTTGGTTTCGTCTGTGTCGGCCCGCAGCTGCCGGAAATAGTCTGGAACGATCTCAAAAGTCCACGTATTATCGAGCTTGGCCTGCGCCGCCAAGTAAAGTTCCCTGTCACTCGATTGGATCTGTGAGTTGAGCACGTCAATGTAATCGGGATTGGTAGACATGGTTATGGTGAGTTGAAAGAAATGCCAGCGGTTGCAGATCAGCGAAGATATACTTGAAACACGTGAGCATGTGCAACACGTTAAGGGCCGCACCCGTACCTCAGGTGGCGCCTAGAGAGGGCTAATAAAGTCCATGCTCAAGCACAAACACCAGACCTTTTTGGCGGCAGTTTTCTTTCTGTCCTTTTCATTCGTAGAAATCTTCATGCTCACCAAGGCATATATGTGTGAAACCATTTAGCCGCCTCCCCTCCCCGCGAGGTGCCTGCTTAATAATCTACTGCGGGCTCGTTTGCAACACTTCAATATACACCACGGACTGCAACCCTGGAATGTCAGAAGTGGAATTGGCGGCAACCCCGGGTATTAAGTTGAGTGTCAGCAGTTGGACTTGGGCGAAAAAATCGAACGATTTCTTGGATGTGCCGATCGCTAAATCATGAAACCCCCCGCTGATTTAGATCGCTTTAGTGGCGGCTAAGTAGCCGGGTTACATGTGGTTGACGGCAGACAGAAAACATCGACGACAACTGGGATTATCGGTACGGTGAGGTTCAAGACTTGGGACATCATTCATCGAACCCACCGTCCTCACTCTCACATCCATTTTTCCGTTTCCGTTTTGTTTTTGCACATTCCATTTTTTGGCACGACCAGTATCTCTCCCACTATGCGGCCCTAGGGAGACCTACTCGCGGTCGTGTGCACACCACACTCCGACGACCCATCATTGCGATAAAACAACCTGACCTTAATCCCCCAATCCCCCCATTCCACCCGCCGCGCCAGTATGGAGAATATGAATGACGATTTTTATCCGTTGGCGTTGCTAATGGATGAATTGAAGCATGACGACGTGTCCAACCGTGTCGAGGCCATGCAAAAACTCGACGCCATAGCCATAGCGTTGGGGCCCGAGCGCACATTACACGAGCTTCTTCCCTTCTTGAACGACGTGGCTCAGGATGACGAAGAGGAGGTTTTCGCCGTGATGGCCGAGAAATTGGGCAGTTTTGTTCCGCTTGTGGGCGGCCACCAGAACAGTGAGCCCTTGATCCAGGTGTTGTCCGTGTTGGCAGCCATGGAAGAACCCATAGTGAGAGACAACGCGGTTGAATCGTTGAATATGGTCGCTCAAGAGTTGACCGACGAAGAGCTCGGCCACATATTCTTGGAGTTGATCCGTTCTTTGAGCCAGGGCGACTGGTTCTCGAAAAAAGTGGCGCTGTGTGGACTTTACAAGAGCGTGATCGTGCGAGTCGACGCCGGCGTGAGAAGAGACTTGTTGATGTTATACTACAACTTGGTGTCGGACGAGTCGCCTATGGTGCGCAGAAGTGCTGCCCGCCACTTGCCGAACTTGATCGACAAGTTGACCCAGTTGTCCGGCGAGAACCCGGATCCGTCTCGCAAAGTCGACGACAACGACTTGGAAATCATCCTGAAAATGTTCCACCATTTGATCAACGATGCCCAGGACAGCGTGAAATTGCTCAGCATCGATGTGTTGGTGCTGATCTTGGAGTACTTCCGCTCCGTTAACGACACCTCCCATAACCTGGACTGCTTGGTCAGTGCGTTGAAGTTGATCAAGGACGAGAGTTGGAGAGTGAGATACGCAGCTGCCGACAAGTTCAGCAACATTGCCGTGAACTTTTCAAGCGCAGACTCCGATTTGTACAGGCTCATTGACCCATTCATCAACTTAATGAAGGATAACGAGGGAGAGGTGAGAAAAGCAATTGCCAAGCAATTGCCTGGCTTCTGCAAATTGATCAAAGACTTGAAGATCGTGGAAACGAGGATCATTCCTGTGGTGAACGAGTTGAGCCAGGACCCTCATGAGAATGTGAGAGCAGCATTGGCCTCCGCAGTGACAGGGTTGTCTCCAATTTTGCCCAAGCAGTCCACCATAGATAAGTTGTTACCCATTTTCCTCAATATGCTCAAGGACGAGTACCCTGATGTGCGTTTGAACATTATCTCTAACTTGTCCGTGGTGAACGAGACTGTTGGTATCAACTTATTGTCTACGAGCTTGTTGCCTGCTATTACTGAGTTGGCACAGGACGGCAAGTGGCGTGTGAGGTTGGCCATTATTGAGTACATCCCCAAATTGGCCAGTCAGCTAGGCGAGCCCTTCTTCAACAACGAGTTGTTGACGTTGTGCATGTCTTGGTTATGGGATGCTGTGTACGCGGTGCGTGACGCGGCCGTCAACAACTTGAAACAGTTGACTGAGATCTTTGGCTCTGCATGGGCCGAGGAACAGATTGTCACACGCTTGTTGAATATCCGTGATGAAAAGATCAGCGAAGAAGATGACACAAACGTGGATCTGGTGGACTTCACCAACTTCATAATCAGAATCACCTGTCTTTTCGCAGTGGCCAAATTGATTCCAGTTGTTGATGCCTCCGTTATTGTCAGCAAAATTTTGCCGTTCATGAACCACCTAATCGCTGACCCTGTCCCCAATATCCGTTTCAACGTTGCCAAGTCGTATCTCATCGCCGTGGAGGCATTAATCAAACTGCCCAGCGCTGATACTCTCAAGTTGATTGATGAAGACATTTTGACCAACTTGAACGTCTTGCTGAATGACACAGATGTCGATGTGAGGTACTACGCCAACAAGAGCATCGAGGGCATCCATGCATTATCCAAGAAATGATCTGCACCCTTCATGACACTCTAGTAACGAACCGCCGTCAAGCTGGGCCCAGCGCCCGCCGCATGTACCTCTCATTACTCATGCCAGTTTCACTTTTCTTTTCTTCGTTCATTCATTATTACACGAATATACATCTCTATGTGTCCTGCTGTTTGGCCTTGGCCTTCTCAAGCTTGTCAAAGTCAAAGTCAAACGATGCCCCACAACCACAAGAAGTCGATGTGTATGGTGAGTCCACAACCTTAAATGACGACCCAATGAGTTCTTTTGTGTAGTCGACTTTGGAGTCCTGCAAAATCTCGAGTGACGACTCATCGAAAATCACTCTCGCTCGAGGATCGTCTAGTCTCTCGAAAACAACCAAGTCATCATCTTTTGCCAACTCTTCTTTCATGCTGGTGAGCTCCAAGTTGTACTGGAATCCGTGACACCCGCCACTTTCAACCTTGATCCTCAACGCCGAGTCAGGGTTGTGGTCGTTTTCAGCAATTTCAATGAGTTTGGCTTTCGCTCGGTCAGTGATGCCAATCTTAAGGTCGGTGTGACCGGCAATGATCTGTGTTATGTGAAAGTCCCTGAGGTGGTCATCTTGAAGTACTTCTTGGTGTTGGTCCTGAGAAGCTGGCGGCGTTTCTTTCGGGAGAGCAAATGACGCTGATTTGAATGACTTAGGGATGGATGTAGCCGCCGGCAGAGCATAAAATCTGACGTTAATCGCGGAGCGGTAGTTTGCAGCTAGACTATGTCTTAGCACGCCTCTGGATACCTTTAACGTTCTAATCATGCTGGTAAAAGAGGTGGAGTAGATCTAGGGTTGTGTAAAGGAATATGGGAAGCTTATAAATGGCTAGTGGAGAGCGGGATTGTGTACAGGAACATTCGAGCTCGGCCTCTGTACAATTATGTTTCGGTCATTCATTGAATAATAATCATTTTCTTTTAATGTTTATGAATAGGAATCAGGGGGGAGCAACCATTAGGTGTAGTCGTCGTTGGACACTCTCCATGTAGACAACAAGTTCAAGTGCTCGTATTGGTCTCTTGGGCCCTCCAAACCCCAACAGATCCACCGGAAGTACCAGAAAGTGCCAATGACCAAGGCGTACAACGCAAAGTAAATGGCCCAGTAGATGTATCTGTGCGAGGTCTTGCCAGAAGACAGCAAGGGGAGGGTGAACGCCTCGACCTCGTAAACAAACACCAACATGGCAAAGTACAATGCAGGCAAGTAGTGGTGCACGTACGTCACTCTGCCCATGATCACAAACGGCATGAAATGCAAGCCCCAGCCGAACATTGGGTAGATACCTCCCATCAAGAAGGTCTTAAGCTTGAGCGCAGTTGGGAAATCGTTGATTTGTCTTTGCCATCTGATCAAGTGGTATAGCGTGATGAAGCAGAACAACACCACACCAACGGACGAGGTCCAGGTGGTGGCTGGGGATCCGACCAAGTAGTACTTGACCTTGTCGTCGGCCCACGAGCACATTCTGATACCGGTGTTCAAAGTTGGCCACTGCCAGAACTTGGAAGCCAAGTCATCTTGCTTGTCTCCGTCAGGCACCAACGCGTTGTTAGTGGCCATCATGGCCAAGTTAAGCTGGATGAAGTCTCTGAGGAAATTCGTCCTGGGCAACGTGAAGTTTTCTGGCGCATCGGGCAAGATCTCGTTTCTGTTGTTCTCAATGTTCCACCAGGTTCTCTTGTCCTTCTTAAATGGGTTCTTGAAGCATGCAACTTCACCTTGTCTGAAACCCCACTGTGGCAAAGAGTTACCAGTGACTCCCAAGTAACAGTTCATGGCAGGGTTCTTCAATCTGAACGACGTGGTCAAAGGGTGCAACTTCAATGGATCTTCGTCACCGTGCGACTCCATGATCTCGACAACCCAGTTATCCTTCACGTCACCAATAGTCAAGTTACCGTAACCAGCCACCTCGTACTCGGAGCTCTGCACAGGGGCAGCGATGTCGTGGGTGTGCAAGTTTCTGCCCGTCATAGGGTGGATCAATCTCACGACCATGCCATCCAACACGTACTCAGTGGAATTGTCGTGGTCGGAGTCGAAGATTGGCAAGTTACGAGCTCTCTGGAAAATCCAGTTGTTGTTGGAGTCCTTGTGAGCGTAAGTGGTCACCTGCTGCTGCTTGGATCCCTCTGGGAAAGTCTGCACGTGCGAGTGCAACAATCCACCGGTCAAACCCTGACTCTTGAGGGTGACAAACGAGTGGCCCAAAGTAACATCTCTAGGGCCACCGCCGACGTCCGAGTTTACCAAGTTGGCCTGGAACAACGACGACATGTTGGCATCACCGGTACCGGACTTGTACAACAAGTCAAAGTGGATCTTGAACGACAACAAGAAAACAAGCACAGGCACCACGATCAAGCCGAGGAAACGCGCGGCCCAGTGCTGACCGTACTTCTTCCAAGAGATGGTCTTGTCGCCAAACTTGGTCCACAAGTCCACCACGGTGTAGATACCAACCAAAGTGGTAACAAAAAGACCCACCATCTTGGTAGAGCAGGTGCATCCGATGGCGACACCGGTGAGCAAGAGCCACTTCCACCATTTGCGCGAGAATTCAGTCTTCTTGTTGTTGAAGTTGTTGAATCTGGAGTATGTCAACACGGTGGCAGCGGTAAAGAACAAAAGCGGAGAGTCAAGCAAAATGAACTTGCCCAACGTCACATACGACATTTCAAAAGTGACCATGGCGGAAAACAACCACACCGCAGGGATCGAGAAGCCAATCTCTTTGGCAGTGTAGTAGGCCATAGGCACACACAACGACGAGAATGTCGCCTGGAAAAGTCTCATCTTCGTGTAGTCGATGTAGTCGGGGTAAGTCTCTCCCGATGGGAAGTCCCACGACCCGTTGTAGCCGGCCAACCAACCAGACAACCCGACCATCATCTTACCCAATGGCGGGTGCACATCGTGGTAAAACTCGTGTCTCAAGTAGTAGGAGCCAAACTTTCCAAAGTGGGCCTCGTCCCACACCACGGCGTTGTTGATGCTGATACGGTACATTCTCACCACAAACGACGCGACGGTGAATACCAACGGCGCCAACCATGACTCCAACTTGACGAGGTCCAGTTTTGCCGACGAGTCGAACTTTTCCTGGGCCGATTGGTGAGGCGCGTCCGCGGTGGGCTCTTCAGAAACCGGGTCGGTTTTCTTTCTCAGCCGGACCGAGACGTCCTTGTCCACGTTCACGCTGGAAGAAGACATTGGTAGTTGGAAGAGCGACTAGTGGAAATTGGTGTTACGTGTTAAACACGCGAGCGCCTGTGTGCAGTACGCACCTGGTGGGGCAAGGTTGAGCGATGAGAGGGTGCTGGAAAAACAGGCGAAACGGACGGAGATATGGTCAATTAGAGTCAGATCAGGTTTCTGTGCTGGTGCTATTGGAGATGAACGAGTGAAACCTCAAAATAGCCGGGGTGGTGTGATGATCACGCGGGCAACACTAGAAGGATCGAAATTGACCCCGAAGTCCGAATTGCAAGGCTCCTTTACCGACTTTTCCGTGCAATTGGCAAACGCTGATGCCAGTTTGAGTGTGGTGTAACATGCTGACGGTCCCTTTCAACGTTGCCGTCTGTCCGGGGACGGTGTGCACGTGACATGGTGGAAACCATGGCAACAGTGAGTATCACCGCGGAGAGCCTCCACCGGGGGGGACAAAAGTGCGGTTTTGCAGCCCTTATGCTGATCTTAGATATTACCCAGTTTGCTTGTAAGTAGTCGATTCCGGTGATTTTCCAAACCAATTTATTATTGCACGTTTGCAGGTTTTCTGGTTTCGATCTGCGGTTGCTAAAAATTTCACTTACGATTCGCACCGCACGCTTCCTGACTAATCGACGCAAAAAACGCAAACGGTGACCAAAAACGAAAATCGCCGCCACTGGTCGCTTTTCCCTTACGTGACTTTTTGCATACTCAACAACTTCCCGCTGATGGGCTCCCTCTACTCGGATCACACTTTACCCTTTGATAGCGCCCCAGGGTGCTGACCCTCGTAATCGCATGTCGAAGCAAATGGAACCCGCGACCACCACACCCGTACACCACGACGCCAGCGGCCTCCACATGTGCCACCTCCGGTCCCTCGGCCTTAGCAGGGTACTCCTCACCCTTGGGCTCGAACGATCCCCGGGCATCAAGAAGGTTTGGCCAGGAGGTGATTTTAGGGGCAGCGAAATCGAAAAAAAAACTCGCATTTGAACCCGCCACAACAATGGTCCCGGTGATCCCGCACAGTGACATTACGCAACACCACATGCGATCAGTCACTGGGTCGGAGTTCGGACTTTTGGCGGACGGCGTGTGCCCGGGAAAACGTCCTGCATATAGACGAGCCACCGCCCGCATGCAGAGCACGCGCTTATGGAGCGGATTGCCCCGGCGGTGCGGGATATATAAGTGGACAATTCCCACCAGTCCCCTGGACTTGGTTCGCAATTGAAATTTCAATTATCTCACACTAATTTATCAAAATGGCTATCAACATCGGTATTAACGGTTTCGGCAGAATTGGCCGTCTCGTCTTGAGAATCGCTTTGTCTAGATCCGACATCAACGTCGTTGCTGTCAACGATCCATTCATTGCCCCAGACTACGCTGCTTACATGTTCAAGTACGACTCCACTCACGGTCGTTTCAAGGGTGAGGTCACCTCCGAGGACGACAAGTTGGTCATTGACGGCCACAAGATCACCGTCTTTGGCGAGAGAGACCCAGCTTCCATCCCATGGGGTAAGGCTGGTGTCGACTTTGTCATTGAGTCCACCGGTGTCTTCACCACTTTGGAGGGTGCCCAGAAGCACATTGACGGTGGTGCCAAGAAGGTCATCATCACCGCCCCATCCTCCGACGCCCCAATGTTCGTTGTTGGTGTCAACGCTGACAAGTACGACGGCCAGTCCATCGTGTCTAACGCCTCTTGTACCACCAACTGTTTGGCTCCATTGGCCAAGATCATCAACGACACCTTCGGCATTGAGGAGGGTTTGATGACCACTGTCCACTCCATCACCGCCACCCAGAAGACCGTTGACGGTCCTTCCCACAAGGACTGGAGAGGTGGCCGTACCGCCTCTGGTAACATCATCCCATCTTCTACTGGTGCTGCCAAGGCCGTCGGTAAGGTTATCCCAGAGTTGAACGGTAAGTTGACCGGTATGTCTTTGAGAGTCCCAACCGTCGACGTTTCCGTTGTTGACTTGACCGTCAGATTGAAGAAATCTGCCACCTACGAGGAGATCTCCGCCGCTGTCAAGAAGGCCTCTGAGGGTGACCTCAAGGGTGTTGTCGGCTACACCGAGGACGCTGTTGTGTCCACCGACTTCTTGGGCTCCTCTTTCTCCTCGATCTTCGACCAGAAGGCCGGTATCTTGTTGTCCCCAACTTTCGTCAAGTTGATCTCTTGGTACGACAACGAGTTCGGTTACTCCACCAGAGTTGTTGACTTGTTGGAGATTGTTGCCAAGCACAAATAACTATCCGTGAAGTTGTGAGCAGCCGTACCCAATAAGCAACTGGGACCCGCTCGCAAATGAAGATTCGCGAGTAAATGATGTTTGATTGACTATGTGTGTAACCAAATATACTCCTGTACACAACTCCTCAGTAGAGCCTCACTAGCTACAACTTACCAACACAAATTCTCTGCCCCAAACAACCTTCCACTCTTTCCATGAAATTGCTAATAGGCCACAAGTACTCCTTATACCGTGCTTATACCCTCCCGACGTTCACCGAGGCCCAAAGAGAGTACATTGCTGGCAATGTCGCGCGATACATCTACCTCAAGTACACATCCACAACATCAGACTTGATTCCCAGATACCTGGCCGTCGACGATGTGGCGGTGTCAGTAAACTCTCAATGGTTCACCCAGGAAGGGTTGGAGGTTTCTTACTTGACCATTGACCACTCGGTGACCCAGATGGTGGCGTTTCTACGCAAAGATAACCGCGTCACAGTGCTTGTTGATCTGCCCCTGCCGTTGTTCCTTGTACAGATGCTAGAAGGTCTAGACTTGGAGACTCCGCTCGTCTTGCAGCACATCGCGATCACAAACGAAAAAATCCACGCCGTGGTCAACAGCCTTGACTCGTTGTTGCGACTAGACCCTTCGTTGTTTGGCGAGGTGAGCATTTCCTTTGTGCCTCGAGAAAAACTCACAGATGACTCGCTCAGGGAGATCATTGTGACGGTTCCTCGCAAGGATCTGGCGCGGATTATCAAGAACAGCAGCGTGGCTCCATATGACGCCGTGCTTGAATGGGTGTCAAAAACCACAACGCTCAATCTACGGAACATGGACACGAAGAGCCTAGAATGCGATTTGATCGCAATGGCGGCAAAGGGCAGAATACTGTTCAAATCTAAAGGCAACTTACTGGACACTACGTTGGGAACTTTGTTTGCTGACGCTTGTGGTGCTCTATGACCACGAAATGAAATTGATGCTATGAGAAAATGGCAATGACCGTCCATACCAAGGTGGCTGTCACCAAGAAAAATCCGGTCCAGATGATCCCTGAGTGCGCTGGTGGCGTGGCCCTGAAACGATGGTAGTTGAGGTTGATGCTAGCCATGCTGAACATGAGCGACAGAAGGTAGCCGAAGATCAACATGAACACCATCCACGGACTATTGATCACGTCCACATCTCTATTTTCTTGTTGGAGCTTGAGCAAGCCGTACACAATGCCAAGGTTGATTCCCGACACGAAGAGCCCGCTGAAACATAGCGTGAAGTACACGACAGACAAGACATGGTCGTAGTCGTAAACTAGCTGGATCTGGTAGTCGTTGGCCAGGTTGAAGAACGTCGGGTCCTCATTGATCGAGTCGTAATTCAACATGCTGTTATCGCGTTCTCCGAGCTTCTCCTTGTAAGTCCTCCACAGAGTTGGACCGTTCGTGTGGAAATTAAAAGCATTCAAGGCCCGCCTTATCCGATGCTTGAACTTGATGAAGGAAAGAAGGAGACTATTCAACAAGTTGTCGTCTAGGTCATTGTTGAACGAAAGGTAGACAAAGTAACTGTCTTCATCGTCCTCGTCGTCCAAATTCTCCAAATCGTTGTATTTCTTGAGATAGAGCAACTGTGATTCATCGTAGGGCCGATAATTCTCGAAGATCCCGGTGTCTTTGAGAGCCAGTCTCTCACTGACCACGGAATTTGCTTCAATGTTACTGCGCTCATCAACCAGTGGCGGAGTCTTGCCGAAACTGATCTCCTGTAAGGACTTGCACGACATCTGCCGCCTCAAAAGCGAACGTGATTTATCCTGGATAATATTATCATCCACAGTGGCTTGGTTGTTGACGATCTCCATGTTCTCAAGGTTTTTAAGAACATTGATACTCAAAAGTCGTGAGTAATGATTATTTTGCTGGTCAGGAATGATATTGAAGTAACAAGAACGCATGTAGTCGAAAATGCTCAATTTCTTCACGAGCTGAACTGTTGAATTTCTAAGGAAAATCTGGATTTTCACAGGCATTCTCTTCAACGTGATTTCCTTGTATTTGGAAACAACGGTATTTCCTTCGATGCTGGTAGACAATGTTGTCTCGAAATTATGCAAGTTGGAGTCGTTGGAATGAATGTTGAACACGCTGAAGGGAAATGGGTCCATTTGATCGGTGCCAAATGAGATCTTGTTGGAGAACGAGTTGGTGGTGTATATGTTTTCGTCAAATGTCATGTAATAGCTATCCTCGTAGACTTTTGTATCCACGGTAGACAGCGGTTTTGTGTCCGACCCCGCGATGCTGTCGATCGGGGAGTTGGTGAAGTTTTCATGAATGTCATCATTATCGTTGTTCTGAGTCAGGTCCTTGTGGATGAAGTACCTTGTGCGGTCACAAATCAACTTCAACGAGGGCGTATGAGCGCTGCTCAACAACGAGTTGATGGTCAAATTGGCCATTGATGGAAGTGCCCTGCTGTTGATCTGCTCGAGAAGCAGCGCTTCGAGTTCCTGTTTGAGTGCTGGGTTTTCTGTTCTGCAGACGGTGAAGATGGACTCCACCACAGAGTTGGGGAGAGAACAGTATGAGTACTTTCTCAAACCCCCAGTATATGCCACCACAACCGACTCCTTCGTGTGCTCGTAAGAGATCACATACGAGGGGTTCTCGTCGTCGCAGTTTTCGGTCAAGTAGGTTATGCAAATGCGGCTTTGTTCGCTCAACTTCGGAATATTAAGGTAGACATCCATACTCAAGCTCAAGTCGTTTCTGGAGATGATGTCCTTGGGCACGAGGGCCAGGAGGTTGAAGTTTTTCTTGATTTTCGTGATGAGATCAAACTTCGCAGTGTGGCCAATGGAGTTGCCGACACTGGCGTCCATGTGGGCATTTTCAGGCGAGGAAGTTGCAGACATCAAGGAGCTTTTCGTCGTTTTGATTGTCGTGGTGGAATGCGTTTTCTGCAATTGGCCATGCGGGAGTGGGTGGAAGATGAGTTTCTTGTGGAGCAGCTCCTGCAATTGCTTCAGTTCTTTGTCAATATCCTCGAGAAGAGCCAGCAACTGCGAGGTGACAAGGGTCAAGTCAAAATTCAAAAACGAGCGTGGGTTCGACTGCAAGACGTGGGTCAAGGAGGCGATGAACTTTTTCGAGCGCTTTTCGTCCGGGAAGTGTTTTGCAAACTTCTTGAAGATCTTCTTCACGGCGATCTTCTGCATCAAGATGAACTTTGTGAGCTTGCGCAACTCTGCGGAGATGTCGTTCATGATCAGGAATTGGAGCCTGCTGAGTTTGGCCAAGCGTGAAGCGTTTGACTCCTGGTCTCCGCCATACTGGATCGACTGGAACTCCCTCAGCGACACCTTCAACTTCCGGGCCAACTCGCCCGACTTTGTGGTGACAAACAAGTTCAAGTAGTCAAAATTCGCCAAGAACTTCTGGTAGAGCGCCGACAAGTCTGCGTTTGGGTCGTTGGTGACATCGCGGATGCTTGCTTTCAAGTCGTTATAGTCGAGGTTGTAGTCCTTCCATTCTGGGATCGAGAGGTGCGCTAGATTCTTGCCAAACTTCATAGGCTAGCGGGCGCAGTAAATAAGTGGGGGCCCGATTTGGCGGTTGAGTGTGGATGGTTGGATACACTTTGGAATGACTTTTTTTTTTCTCGCCGGTGATAAGATATGGCCCAGTTCTGCAGGTATCGAGGCGCAACTGCTGACGAAGGAAACTGGGTTACTGCCGATAGAAGGGTGGAACACGCGCGTGAAAGGAAACAGGGGGAGCAAAGGGAAAAAAAAAAAATTCCAACCACTTTTCTTTCTGACCGCGAGCTGCGTGGGCGGATATAACATGCCTCTATATATAAGCAGCGTCGGGCCTTGAACGATCCTCGGGAGCAGCATCGTGCATCCACTGTGCGCCAGGCCCGCGCCGCCCAGTGCACACTACCACTAACCCAAAGCGGCTGCACCCACGTGGGTGTCGACATCTACACCCTGATCAGGCAGGAGGTCTCGTGGGGGGGCCAGGGGCTTAGATATGGCTTGTTGATGGATGATGCGAGTTTGCAGCAGGGATCAGAGCTGGTGGTTTGCGAGTTGTCTTGGGGCCAAGACTTTGTCGCCAGTGACGGCCCTGCACGCGATAAGACGGAACAATTTTCTTATTTTTTTTTTTTTTTTTTTTGCTTTTCGGGGCCTCACAGGGGCTCAGCGGGCGATCTCGACAGCCCTGTAGGGGAGTTATATGCGACACCGGTGGACCGGTGGTGGATCGGAAGCAGAATGGTGTTTTTTCGAAATTAATTTTCATTATCGCCATTATTAGCTTGCACCTGCCCCGACCAGCGGATCATCAGGGCTCTTGCACCCGGCCGCCATTGTCGATGCTATTGTCATGGAGCGGCCGAATCGACCTGATGGCATGTGCACTATCAGCGAAATGGGCCTGTCTACAGCCTGGCGTGGGGCGAATGTATACCCAGGACATTTTCGCACGCCTCCACATGCTAAGGCGCACGACGGAGGGAAATGGAGAACGGAGCCCACCAACTCTACAGGGCCGGTTTCTGCAATTTGGAATGTGCAAGCAGCGCTCGGAGTTGTAGGTCGTCCGACCTAGCCTAGTGGCGGTTGACCTGAGGTGCCTGCGGTTCGGTAGATCTTATGCGCACTGCTCAAGGTTGATATTGCCGTCGTACATGAAGGGAACGCATGCCACTCCTGCGTGAAATAGACCGTCGCTGGTGTGATCTAAAAGACACGGCCACGCCCGCAAGGGCGAGAAGGGTCAAAAACAGAAAATTAGGTTGTGGAACGCTCTTGTGCTGGTGGCAGTAATGGTGGTAGTGGTGGTAAATTAGCGGATCCCCGTGGGGTCTTCATTCGGTGTGGGTGTCAGTAGCTATTTTTGTGGTCCACGCAGGTTACGTCGCTATTTCCACATTAGACCTCCGGCGCATGTATTAGCATTTGGCGCCGCGGGAACTCGCAAATGCCGTGCCAAAACGAAATTAAAAATTACCGATTTGCCTAACGTTGCCGTTGAAGATTCTGTGGCAATCTTGCAGTGGATCTGGAGTTAGCATGATGTGACCCGACAACGTGCCCCAGGTGAAAAACCTGATCCAAGTGGATCACCATATACGCCCCCGCAGGCTCTGACTTATATCCGGGTGTGGAGCACACAATTTCCGTCTCCGCCGGGGGAAATTGAGGTGTACAATGATTAGAGCAGTCAGCTGGGGTCAGTAATTTTTAGAGTTTCGAACGGCGGCAGAGAGTTGATTACGGCATTGTTCTAACCGGCATGAGGGCAAAACGTTATCCTCTCAAGGTTACAACAATCTCGGCGGAGCAAAATGCAACATTAAATGAAAATGGCTAGCTTTAACGACGTCTCGGGATTTCGCCGACGGTGTCGTTCAGCCTGTGAAATTCACTATCTCTCGTACTAGAGTACAAACTGGGCTGCTGTGTATTGGCTGTTGTGTTATTGTAAAGTTCAGGGAAATTAATCAGCACGTGGATTAATCCTCGAAATGCTTTTACGAAAATACTCACTTCAATTTGGGCGGCGACTATTCCACGCTCGAGTTTATTGCAGGTTGAATTAAAGACTACTTCTGGCGATGTCAGATATCCTCTGGAGCAAGCACGTGTGATGTGACGACGACCGAAGCCGAAAACAGTTGGAGTCTTTGAATATGCGGTTGATTTCATGTTGAAGCCTTACTACGGCAATTTTGCAGTTGTTGCTCGAGATGGCTGAATTAATTGCAGAGGTTCATCAAGAAGAAAATTGCCCACGTTTCGTCCCAGCGGTACTTCCTTCAAGATGAACCTGGAAGTTACTGTGACTGCTCATCCACATTCGTACTTCTTGTGTTTCGGGAGAGTACCATGATTGACATTTTGAAGCAGTGATTCCATGTTGTCTTGAGCCTTGCAGATGGGAGATTCGTCGATCTGGAGGTGAAAAAGCACATTTCTTTGCCCCGAGTTTCCAAAAAGGTTTTGCACGATCCCCACAAGAATTTGCTTCGATTTTCGGATAAAATTCTTGTGGCAGTCACTGGCAGCTACTTGTTGATGAAGAAAATCAAATTATGAGAGCTCAATTCATACACGTGGGTCCGATCAATACAAGCACGAAATGTTTGGAGGAAGTCCCCAGTATCTCCTAAAGTGATCGGGAGGAAGGACTTTGTTTGTTCCCTCCAGATGGTCGGACTACTGGTTTGGTCTTTTTGATTTATTGCCCTAACCGTCGAAAACAAAGACAACTCCTGTGTTTGCAGTTGACTCAGAGACGTTCTCGCATTCACGTTGCGATCATGGAACCAACAGCTCCGAATTTCTTCCGTTCTGTCCCTTTTATTTTTGTTTCAAAACAGGAGATATTTTTCAATAAACAGTGGACGCTGGAAAATTTCATCCGATCATAAGGAAAGTCATGGAAAGCTAGGGCGAAAGAACTTCGTTGTTGGCGACTCCTCGGCCGATATCTTTTGATGTCTCAAGTGCTGAACTTCTCAGGTACCAAGTTTGTACCTACCTGAACAAAGAGGATACGAACCCTTCAACTGATGGGCTGTTCGCTGAATGACGAAATTGAAGCACCGAACCTCACTACCCGAAAAATGGTTTCGAAGTTAAGTATCACTATGACTCAGATTAAAAGCGAAGCGCTTTGACAGACTCGTTATCCAATTCTTTAGGGCATCGTCAGAAAATTCATCGCTAGATTCAAGCGGGCCTCGTGCATTATTGGATTGAAGTTGGACTCCTTCACTGGCCCCCAGCCAAGAATTCTCGACATCGAACAATTTGAATCTACGTCGGCTTCAATCCCGAGTTTGGCAAATGAAATTCACGGCGGCACTCCAAGAAACACAAAAGAAATCCCTACGAAATGCTTTGAACCACGTTGTGGAACTACCAATTCCCAGAAGACGAGAGTATGTCCACTCAGGCTGCACAAATGACGCGAGAGGAATAGCGAGTGAAGAGGCAGCGGAAACAGCTCGACCACTTCTACAAATAGAGCATTTTACACTTTCAAAAGATACTATTCGGGCGATATCTCCGTCGGTGTGACAGCTGTTAGATTGATGAGCGATTGCTTCAACTGAAATATGGTCTTCAGCACTGGGGGTTTCTTTCAGAATCCAGAACTGTAAGGCAACGGCAAAATTCGAGCTTTTTTCGAACGGAGAGATCTGCTATTATTTATGCTACAATTGATTACTTCTGAGCAATCCCACAGAGTGTGGCCAGTAGTAGCAGAAAGAAGACCAGTACATCCCGACCCAAGCGCCAGCATATAATTACTCCAAAAAATTGGATAATTCAGGGACATTCGAAAGGCGCAATTGCAAGATGAAAACCGGAAAAGGGCCATTGCAGCGAAACAGATACAATTTTAAAGGATTTTTTTTGCTTGCCTCTTCTTTGCTTTCCTTTACATTTTTTTTTTTTTCCTTTGGGGCTACTGCCGGGTTCCCCTACATTGATGCGCACGAAATGCGGAGAAGGCGCTTGCACGAATCCGATATTCCAACGCAAAAACAAGGCAAATTCCGCTTCCGACTCGCGAAAACCCGTGACATTGCTCAACGTAAGCTAATTACCAGCTTTCTGCAACCTAGCACCAGGTTCCCCCAAACTCCCGCAATGCAGCCAATAAGCTTGGGTTCCAATCGCATTATTCCTTCTCACGTGAGATCACTCAATGTTCGAAAATTTTGCAATCGCAGGCATGTGCAGGGTGCAATCAACATAGTATATGGAGTCATCACCGGCAATCCACGCCTACCCAGACATTCTTCACGGCATCTTTTGAACGAGTCTTCGCTCAGCTTTTCCTTTGCATCTTGCACTTCTGATCCCAATCTTTAGTGCCCTCGCCTAACCTTGCTTTCGCCCCGGCGGTTCCTGCGCACCTGATAACCCTTATCTGGCGTGAACATATTGCAACCACCGAAAACCATGACGGTGTCTCAAACTGAGGCCATTGCGAACGTGGCAGCCCAAGTTGGCGCCACAGTGTTCACCACACAGCCTGCCAAAGCGGTTCCTTCCAGTTTTGCCCGGTACTTGCCCTCTGCCCATGCGTTGATCGATGAAAACGAGCCATTCCTGGTGGTGGGCGCCTACATCGACCAGCAGCAGGAAAACGACGTCACAGAAACGGTTTCCGTCACCACTGACGGCACCACGTTGTTCAAGAACTTGCCCTTTTTGTCGCTGGCCGCGTTCAAGTCCTCCCCTGTGGTTGTTCACGTGGAGGTGGATTCGTTTGACTATGCGGTGGTGACGGCGTTGACCGACTCCCAGTTCCCCGTGTTTGTGTCGGAGACCGCAAAGGACGCATTCACCTACGCCCAGGCCGCATACTCTGCCGCTGCCGCGCTTAAAACTTCCGTTTTCCACATCTACGCTCCATCGGTGGTGAAGGAGTCTTTCAAGCTTGATCACGCCGCCGTTGCCGACGTGTCGTCGTTGGCCGACGCGTTGTCACACTACAAGATCTCGCCGTTCTCCAAGCTCAACTCCGTGTCGAAGGCAAAAGACGCCGTTGTGTTGTTGGGCCAGACAAGCACGGAGCTCATCGACGCAGCCACCAGCGCAAAAGCTCTTCTTTTCTCCGTCAACGTCTACCAGCCGTTCGACTTGAGACTGCTTTTGTCCGAGTTGCCTGCTACCGTCGAGACCCTCACTTTGGTCGAGCAGTCGCCAAAAGTCACCCTGTTCTCGCCTTTGCTCTTGGAATTCTTCAAGACCTACTCGAGTCTCCAGCATTTGAAAAACTTCACGAAGATCGTCGCCGCCAAGCTCGCGCACGTGGCTCCTGGCAAGTTTGAGACCACCGTGGCTAACTTGTTGGCCAATACCAGATCCGACTCTCCAACCCAGAACTTGTCGTTCGGGAAAGTCACCGTGTTGTCGACCAAATTGCACCAGGACAGACTCGCCGAAAAGGAAGAGTGTGTTGGAAACGTGTACGAGTTGGAGCAGGCATACTTGAAGGTGTTGAAGCAAGTCAACTCCAGCACAAAGATCTTGAACGACTACTCCGTCGAGGATGCGGGAGTGTCTACCAACCCGGAGTATGGGTTCGGTAGCTTCTTGCACTTCAAGGAGCAGCAAGCTGCATTGGTGTCTCTTATTTCTTCTGCAATCCAGAGAAACTCTTTCAGCACCCTCAACAACGAGAAACTCATCGAGCTCTTGTCGCAGTGGTTGGTGCAAGTCAAGCAAGGCAAGCCTTACGAGAGTACCGACGAGATCGTCAAGATCCTCTCCTCCGACGACTCGGCAGACGCACAAGAAATCTACTTGTTGAAGGAGTACCTCTACGTGTCATCCAACTGGTTGGTAGGTTCCGACGCGTGGTCGTACGACTTGGGCTCTTCTGGTGTGCACAACGTCATTTCTTCAGGCCAAAACGTCAACATGTTGATCATCGACTCCGAGCCTTACTCCGAAAAGAAGTTGGACATTGTGCGCAAGAAGGACGTGGGATTATACGCCATGAACTACGGCAACTGTTACGTTGCGTCGATTGCCATCTACTCTTCGTACACGCAGGTGTTGCAGGCTTTCATTGAGGCTGAGAAGTTCGACGGTCCTTCGGTCGTTTTGGCATACTTGCCCTACGAATCCGAGAAGGCAGACATCTTGAACATTTTGAAAGAGACCAAGAGAGCCGTTGACACTGGCTACTGGCCTTTGTACAGGTACGACCCAACGATTGAGGACGACAAGGAGAAGTTCAAGCTCGACTCTTCCTCGTTGAGAAACCAGTTGAAGGACTTTTTGGACCGTGAGAACAGATTGACCTTGTTGGCGTCGAAGAACCCAGCGCTCCTGAGAAACTTGACCGCTTCTGCCAACAGTGAGATCAAGAAGCAGCAGAAACGCATCGAGGATGAATCGTTCAAGCAATTGTTGCAAGGTTTGTCTGGCCCTCCATTGACTGTCGGATTTGCTTCCGACGGTGGAAACGCAGAGGCTGTCGCCAAGAAAATCAACAGACAGGCTTTGGGCAGAGGCTTGAAGTCGGTCGTTTTGTCGATGGACGATATCTCGGTTGAGGACTTGCCCACTGAGACCAACATCATTCTTGTGACTTCCACCGCCGGCCAGGGTGAAATCCCCAACAACGGTAAGGCGTTCTGGGACGACTTGAAACAGGCCCAGGACTTGGACTTGTCTTCTGTGAAGTTTTCGTGCTTCGGTTTGGGTGATTCAAAATACTGGCCCAGAAAGGAAGACAAGCACTACTACAACAAGCCTGCGCAAGACGTGTATGGCAAATTCAAGCTCTACGGAGGTGTTGAGTTGGCCGAGTTGGGATTAGGAGACGATCAGGACCCTGATGGATTCAGCACCGGTTTCGATGAGTGGATTCCAAAGATCTGGAAAGCCTTGGGTGTGGACAATGTTGAAGGTGTCGAGGAGCCTAAACCATTGACCAACGAGGACATGAAGATCCAATCTGACTTCTTGAGAGGCACGATTGCTGAGGGCTTGAAGGATGAATCGACTGGTGCTATCTGTGCCGTCGACCAACAGTTGACCAAGTTCCACGGTATCTACATGCAAGATGACCGTGATATTAGAGACGAGCGCAAACTGCAAGGCTTGGAGCCAGCTTACTCGTTCATGGTGCGTCTTAGATTGCCAGGAGGTGCTGCATCGCCACATCAATACTTGAAGTTGGACGAGCTTGCCGATGTCAGAGGTAACGGAACTTTGAAGATCACCACCAGAGCTACGTTCCAGTTGCACGGTATCGTGAAACACAACTTGAAGCCCGCCATCAGAGGTATGAACTCCACGTTGTTGGACACTTTGGCTGCGTGCGGTGATGTCAACAGAAACGTCATGCTTTCTGCTCTTCCCGAGAACGCCACTGTGCATAAGCAGATTGCTGACGATGGAACGTTGATTTCTGAGCACTTGTTGCCTCAAACCACTGCCTACCACGAGATTTGGTTGGAAGGGCCAGATGAAGGAGACAAGCCTGGTGACAGCGACGTCTGGGCCAACAGAAAGGACGGTCCAAAGAAGAAAAAGACCATGGTGGCCGGAAACGCTTTGGTGGACTACGAGCCAATGTACGGCCCCACCTACTTGCCCAGAAAGTTCAAGATTGTCATCACTGTGCCACCATACAACGATGTCGATGTGTACGCCCACGATCTTGGTTTGATCGCCATTGTTGAAGACAATGTTGTTATTGGATACAACCTTCTTGCTGGAGGTGGTATGGGCTCCACGCACAACAACACCAAGACTTACCCAAGAACCGGATCGATGATGGGTTACGTTCCAAGAGACAAGATCCACGTTGCTTGCGAGAAAGTGATGCTTGTGCAGAGAGATTTCGGTGACAGAACCAACAGAAAGCACGCAAGATTGAAGTACACCATCGACGACATGGGAGTGGACGAGTTCAGAGCTACTGTCGAGCAGTACTGGGGTGACAAGTTTGAGGAGCCTAAACCTTTTGAAATCAAGAGCAACATCGACTACTTTGGCTGGGTCAAGGACGAGTTTGGCTTGAACCACTTCACTGCATTCATTGAGAACGGAAGAATTGAGGACACCCCAGAATTGCCCCAGAAATCCGGTTTGAAGAAGATTGCCGAGTTTTTGCTTGAGCACAAAAAATCCGGAGAGTTCAGATTGACCGGTAACCAGCACCTTGTGCTTTCCAACATTGCCGACGAGGACTTGTCTGTCATCAAGGGTTTGCTTGCCAAGTACAAGTTGGACAACACCGACTTCTCTGCGTTGAGATTGTCGTCGTCGTCGTGTGTGGCGCTCCCCACCTGTGGATTGGCCATGGCCGAGTCCGAGCGTTACTTGCCTGAGTTGATCACCAAGTTGGAGTCCGCATTGGAGGATTACGGCTTGAGACACGACTCTGTTGTGATGAGAATGACCGGATGTCCTAACGGATGTGCTAGACCATGGTTGGCCGAGGTTGCCTTGGTTGGTAAAGCGCTCGGAGCCTACAACTTGTTGTTGGGAGGCGGACATCACGGCCAGAGATTGAACAAGATCTACCGGTACTCGATCAAGGAAGACGAGATCTTGGAGATCTTGTTGCCATTGTTCAAGAAATGGAGCTTGGAGAGACACGAGAACGAGCCATTTGGCGATTTCTGCATCAGAATCGGTGTCATCAACGAGACCACCGAGGGCAAGTACTTCCACGACGGAATCCCCGAGGAAGCCTAAGCATTTCACATCCCCGCCTATCGATATTTATTTGCATAGCCTAGTAATTATTTCCCGAAACTGCCCGTGTAGCTCAGCTATCTGCGAGCTTTCGTACTTCTGCCAACGTTGGCGATTGGGTCCTTTCCAAATCTAGCACGTCCTGTACTTTCACCGACCTGATGGTGACGCTGACTTTGTTGAGTCTTCGGGCGACGTTTTTCTCGCATTTTTTGGCGACTTTGTCGGCCTCGCGCCGTAGAAGTTCGCTGTGTTTGGCCCTGAGAGCTCGTAGGCTCTGCAAAAGTTGGGACTTTTCGTCCTTGCTCAAAAGAAGTTGTGGCATGAGTTGGTGTATTGATCACCATAGTTAGCGGGTGAGTTGTAGTTGCGATGTGTGCAGGACGTGAACCTAGCCCCTAGAGATTGCCACACCAGAAACCAATTGGAAGTGGAAATCTTGGGAATACAGTTAAAAAAATCACGAAACAGAGGAGCGTCTTACTACATCCCGCTCGTCAGTACCGCCCTTCAAATCCCTCCTTAGCGGTGTTTGCCCACCCACCATTTATGGCCCGCGCACGACCTGCGCCTTCAGATCTCCTCCACAATATAATCGCCAACCACATTCACCTACACCACCATCCAAAATGGTTCTCGAGGCTACGATGATCGCAATCGATAACTCCGAGTACATGCGCAACGGAGACTACCTAACCACCCGGTACGAGGCGCAGCTCACAGCAACAGAGTTCATTTTCCAGAACAAACTCAACTCCAACCCAGAGAACACGGTGGGCTTGTTATCTTACGGCGGCAATGGCCCTCAGGTGTTGTCGACATTGACCACAGACTTCGGCAAGATCTTGTCGGGGGCACACGGCACGAAAATCGCTGGCGAGAACCATTTTCTGAGCGGGCTTCAGGTGGCGGCATTAGCGTTGAAACACCGTCAGAACAAAGTGCAGAGCCAGCGTATCATTGCGTTTGTGGGTAGCCCCGTCACTGAGTCCGAGAAGGAGTTGGAGAAATTGGCCAAGAAAATGAAGAAAAACAACGTGGCGGTCGACATCATCAACTTCGGCGAGGAAGATATCAACACGCAGAAGTTGGAGAAGTTCAACGCCGCCGTGAACAACCACGACAACTCCCACTTGGTCACGGTGCCTCCTGGTCCTCGCTTGTTATACGAGGTGATTGCCACCTCGCCAATCTTGGTGGAGGAGGGTTTCGATGTGGGAGATTCGGGCGATTTCTTCGGCATGGGTGGCGTGGACGCCAACATGGATCCGGACTTGGCATTGGCATTGCGGTTGTCGTTGGAAGAGGAGAAGTTGAGACAAGAGAGAGAGGCGTCTCAGGCGGCCAAGGGCGACTTGGACAAGATCGACGAGGAGGAAGAGAAGAAAGCAGACAAGTAGAGAGGTGGCAAATTTGCAGATATCCAACCACAAGGTCGGTTCCGCAATCCGCTTGCCAAGTTGAAATTGCTGGAGCCTATTTGGCTGCCTCACATAATGTACATTAGAATCGATGAGGTCGCGGTGTTATGTATGCGCTCGTAGTGACTTTGTGAATTTTTGCTTCTTTGCACCATGCTGAAAAAGCGAGTGAATGGACCAATAAATGGCACCACGGGCAACTTTTCAAAGGTCCTATCTATCGCTCCTGCCACAGCGTGCGAATTGACTCCAATCCCGTTGGTCGTAGCTCACTTCTTGACCATGTACTCGAAAGTATGCGAATCCGAATTTCTCCGACACAAAAAGATCTTTCGGGATGAAATCACGCCGGTTCTGTTACTAACATCACTAGGGTAAATGCAATTTGTCACGGGTGCCATGCCCTCCGTGTTTGGACGACACAGGGTACTTGGCTGCTCCCGACTGTTACAGCGAGAAGCGCAGGCTCAAATGCGTAGAGCCATACTTGACCCTCAAACACTGGGATCACCCGGAGATATTCAAGCCGATTGTGATAAAAATCAACAAGATGTACGGCGTTGGCGGAGTGTGCATCACTTTGATTCACCGGAACAAAGCGTTGGTCAAGTACGAGACAAATCTCGGGTTGCGAGAGATCCCTCGGTCAGTGCTGATCGACTCCCATTGCATTCTCTCTGCAAATGGGCTTGTATTGCTCGATGCCGCCATAGATTGGAGAACAAAACGCAACCCGTTGGTGACTGGCCCTCCACACATACGATTTTACGCTGGAGCTCATTTGGTTGATGACTCGGGCAGCATAATCGGTGTGCTTTCGATGTACGATAGCTACCCCAAATTGTCATTTTCAGTCCAGCAAATTGACAGCTTGAAGGAGCTCGCCAAGGAGGTAGTGGATCTTCTTAACACCCCGTACGAAGAGAGCTTGAATAAGATGGGGATCTCCAAACGACAGAAAGGCAACAAATCCTTGGATGCAGACGTCAAAGCTCTCTCAATGAGACTTGGAAGAGCCACAAGCCGAGGAAATGGTATGACAATCTTCGAAAAGGACGGGTCAGGAAATTCGTACTCGCACAACATGAGGCTTCGACTCGCTATCCAAAACGAGCAAAACAATGCAATGAGCGAAGGATGCTTAACCGAACTTGAAAAGAAGATGGTTGTGCGCAAGATCTCCAATCTAGCCAATTTAAAGTTGGCGGCGGAGGTGATATGCACATCAATTGCCGTAACCCACAAATTCGACTTTGTTTTGATCTTGGAAATCAGAATGGCTGACACGTACACGATCGCCTCGGAGTACTTGCCATCCAAGGTCAAGAAAATCGAGTTGGACACATTCAAGCACGCCAACAAGTTGATGAAGAGCAGGCAGAAAATGGGCCACGGCGAGTATTTTCTGGCTCGAATGTTGGGAATTTGCGGCAGCGAGTACCAGGTGATTGACATCGACGAAGATATCTTGAAGAAGGCATTTCTGCACGAGACTGGCGTACGCTATACCAACCGTTTGAACAACACAAAGTATAACGCCGGCGTGTTGATGCCGATCCATAAGAACGAGGCCAAGATTGTCCGAGGTGCAAACAAAAGTGGTGAGCGTTCCAACCACACCGAAAGGTTCTTGAGGCATGGGGGATATCTTTTGGCCGCCTTCAATCAGAAACAAAGCGACTTCTCCCATTCGGAGATCTCCCGCTTGTTTGACCATGTGAGTTACCTCCGCAAGTTCTATCTCGCATAGCTCACATGCCCATCTCACGCATGATTTCAAGCTCATCGTCGTATTTATCGTCGAATCCACCGCTTTCTTGCTGTAGAATTGAATCTGGGATATCCGGAAAATCTTCCTCGTCATCGCTAATTGTATGGTTGGTGGGGCCCGAGCTAGGCTTCTTTGCGGCATCTTGTTTATCTTGTTCATCTTGCTCTTCGTCATCATCATCGCCAACGAATAATCCATTTGGTCTTCTGCGCACAGACAAGAAGCCCCAGTCGTCTTCATCATCGTCATCCTCGACGTTTGGTGCAGCCGTCTCGCTTGTTGCAACATCCTCGTCCAAAGCAGCGATTCTGTTTGGATCAGGCGCGTCATATAGGTCGTCGTCTTCGTCGTTGATCTCCGCGTCTTCGGTGATGATCCCCTGTTCGACCTTCTGCCTATGGATTTCCTTCTCTATGAGCTCCCGGCGGTACATTCTGACCCTGGGCGACTTATATTTCCTGACCATTTGCGTGCAATCACTGAATGTGGCCCTCGGGAAAAGACCGTGGCACCAAAGCTGGTAGAACTGGAGAACCGACTCCAAGTTGCGCACTTCGGACTCAACTTTGAGCAGGTGGAGCGACGACTTGGAAAGCGCCGACTCCTTGACTTTCTGCGCGTGTGCCTTGTCGTTTTTTCGCATGGCTCTCGACACCTTGCGGTAGTTATTGATCACATACGGAATGCCACGGTTGCGGTCGAAAAGGAGCTCGTCGGTGATTTTGGGCACCTTAAGCACGCGTCCCAACTTGATGGGTTTGTCCAAACCCAAAGAGTCTGGTTCCTGCGACATATTGGCGTGCTGTTGTGGAGTAATCTGGAGTTGGAAATGGTGGTGTAGTAGCGCGACGCGACTGTTTGTTAGGTTTGTATGGAGATGCGATGTGGACTGGAGCGGGTGAAACAAACTGAGGAAACAACGAAAAAACGGACGCACGCAGCAGTCAGGGCGAACACTAGTGGAATCTGCTAGTACCAAGGAAAATGTTTGCCCGGTGTTTTGGGCACCTCCTTAGGACCCCACAAGCGCAGCACTACACACCTTGACCGGGTCGAGAAAAGGAGACAAGTTGGCGATTGAACGATAATGAAGTCGTCAACATTCCCAAACCTTGTTTTATTCTAGCCATTGGGTCATTCTCAGCCGGTGCCATCAGATCCGAGAAACTCGTCCCACACCAGTATCAGCGATTTCCCGAAATTAATGCAGCCATTAAGGTCTGGAACGTTGCGGTCACAGATATTCTCCCAAATCTGACATTATTTAGCCGCTCTGGGAGCGGCACTTTATCCGCTTTGGGAATGCTAGTTCTAGGTCATGGGAACTCAGGGTGGTGACCTGCACGTAGTGTCTGATTTGGGATCGATAATGACCACGGGAGCAATAGGTGGGTTGAGGCAATAAGGAGTAGTACTTAGCCGCCCTTAGCCCAGCCAGTAGGATTATTCTGGGTTCGCTTTCTCTCTTTTTTTGTTTCTACGATTTTTTCTTTCTTGACAATTTTCTTTTTCGCCTCCGCTTCTTTTTGCCCCTTGCTTGCTTTCGTAATTTTTCCTCCTTGCGGCCGACCTCTGGTACAATTCTGAAACGGTGCATTCTTCGAAACAGTCTCACTAACTTGCCATTGAGCGTAATGACCTAGCTCGCATATGATTGGTACGGTTTCCCCGTCGTGGATTCAAAATAACTTGCAAATCGGCACATGTTTAACGGCGGTTCTCGTAATTCCGCGCTAGATCCACTTGCTGTGATGACCGAGCGGAGAACCTCAGGCACCACAAAAGAAAAAAATTGAGCGCTTGTGTTTCACAGGTGTTTCAAACGCACCAATGACCTCATGTGTTCCCATTTCATTCTGCGGTGTTTTTAGCATGCGTTTAGCAACGGGCACCAGGCCCAGAAGCCATATGCGCAAACTGTATGGCGAGCGTAAATCGGCACGAGCTACAGCAATTCCCGCACGAAACTAAGACATGGTCGTAAAATGTGGCAAGCGACTTTTCCCAGCCGCTGGTGGCAGCCACAAACTGGCAGTGCCGTGGGAGTGTTGAATCGTGCAATTTTGAAGAAATTTGCAGGATTTTTCCCTCTGCCCTGAGCGGATTTCGGGAAAACTCCAGTGATCAGGTAAGATTCTCGGAGCCCTTGGCGATCCGAGCCTTGGGCCCATGACCAGGTCTAGCTAGAGCAACTGGGTAGCAAAAGCGGCACTCCACGAAGAAGAGGGCCAACTCAAACTTCCGGAGCCTGCCCTACACTTTCACTACGGAATACTCATCGTGCGCCCCATGGTGGGCCGGATACTCCTATATTTTTTTTTTTTTTTTTGCCTATGCCTCGGTTTCGCTTCCGTATTTCTGCTAGCGAGAACATAGTGCGGTCAAACCGCCGGTACGTCATGGGTGCCTCCGCCTGCACACAGAAAACGGCAACTCCAGACTGGATGACTTCATGAACTCTTGGTCGGCACATTTGGCGTATGCTGTTGCGGCGTTTGGAACTCAATTCAAACATAAATAGACCCGGTGCGCCCGTTGGGGAGACTGCCAACTTTTTTCCCATTTCACTTCCCGCAGCTGCACCTCCAGCCTCCTACTGCCTGACACATCGCCTCTACACAGGCGCTAACGTCGTTACCGTTTCACCCTTCGCCTCCACCGAGCCAATTTCGGGCCGTGGCCAATTTTGTGGCAGCCGCAGTTGTTGTCTGACCACAGATCCTTGGCTGCTGCAAATCTCGGCACATCCAGGTCTTTTTTACGACAAAAAGCCCCTCAATTTTAGTGTCCCTACGGACTTATCCCGCCCCAGGCTTATCCTTGCAGACTTGAGTCGCCAGACTTAACTGACTAGCGTTCAGACTTTCTCCTTGTCTTCTCTGGTCTCCAATGTTTGGCCTCCAGGTACCATTGTCGCTAGTGAGCTTCTGGTTCCCGCTTCTCCTATCGTTGCAAGCGTGTCGTGAACAGAAGTCCACCGCCCACCAGTTTCTCCTAACGTACTGGCTCTTCTACGCCGTGTTGAACAATGCCTCCAACTACTTGCAAGCGTACCTTGGGTTTCTGCCCCTAGCTGATGTTGTGGAGCTTGCGTGCACTTTCTTGAACATGTGGCTCTTTTACGGCCACGGGTGCTTGGTGCTGGCCCACTACTACTTGCCTGACCTATTGTACAAGTTCACGGGCTGCCTGTCGTTTGCTGAACTTGACAAGCGGCTAATCACCCCTGGAGTGGTTCCCATGCTCAATGTTTTGGCACTTACCCGGCCGTTTTCCGGCATTATGGCGCCCATTCTCCCCAGGAGGCGGTCCTCTTCGAACCCCAGAAGACTGACTCTGGGCACGTCGTTGGCGCAGGTTCTGTTTTCTATTTTGGACCAAGGAGTGGACCGGTTCTGTTATATGGACGACCCGGCCGAGCTTCACGCCCGGTACTTGAGCAACCGGCTGTTTTTGTTGGTGGTTTCGCTGGCGTTTTCCCACCAACAGCAGCCGAAAACACGCCGCCGAGCGGTTTCTCGGTCCAATGCTGGCTACGCTGCAAACGTCAACCACGTGAGCCACGCGGGCCCTCAGGCGGACCCCATTGTGCTAAGCCATCGCACACATGCCCAAAGCGGGAGAGGCGACCAGTACCCGCAGCCGGTGCCGGTCAACTATGGCACTGAAACCGAATATGCCAATTACGGACTCTCTGAAAACGCCTCTGGCAACAATTCCGGATACGGAGTGGCTATGCCCAAACAACGTGACCACTCCAGAAAACTGCACGGCCGCCTGGACAAGATCCGGTTTGTGAGCTTGGGAGATATGTGGACCACGCGCACCGAGAGATCGCGCTCACTCAGCGACGGCGATGTCGAACGTCAAGCACGCGAGCAAGCCATGAATGGGTTGCCCAGTGTCAGAGTGCCGCCGATGTACCGGGGCTAGGTAGCTGCCAACTTTTGGTTTGGCGTGGTACCACGGATCATATTTATAGGTGCGAGCTCGGCAGCAGCACCAGGAATCTCATAGACAAACGAATTATTATAAGCTAAAGACCAACAATCCTCTTATCCCTCGCACATCTTCTAAATCCTCTGGCTCCAAAGCACTACCGGTATTATGTACTGCATACATCTCACTACACCTATAGCTTCTCTCCACTACAAATGAACGCCTACCGCCGAACTACCCACTCCGCCTGAAAATGTACTTGGCTGAGCATCTACCGAGACTTGGGCAGATTTCAATCAAGCTCGATTTTCCCGAGACCGCAAAATCGATCTCGGGCATCGGAATCCGCCAGTCAAATCTAGTGATCCAGGCTTCCTCCACATACACTATACCTCTACCGATCCACGATGCTAGCGTATTAGAAAAGGCGAAAATCGAAGGAGCCAACTTCGGAACTGACGTTGCTGCTGTGAACTTGGCAGTGGGAGCCTCTAGCGATATTTCCGATGCGTCGTTCATGAGTTTATCCAAATCAGACAACCAGCGATGGTCGGTGAAAGATCTTGTACGGAAAACGCCGCAAAACAAGGACAACGTGAATGAGTTTTGTTTCTGCTGCGCTGGGTGTGGCGCCGAGATCATAAACTCAAAGCAAAAGAAGTTCTTGGACATGCCTTCGGAGTTCTGGTACGAGATGATGGACTTCTGGCACTGCCATAAACCACACGAGCACCACCACAACGAAAACGACAAAAACTTCAATGGGAAGCTTGTGCCTGCTGCGGGGAACGTGCACATCGGATCTTCTTACCTACTTACCGCCGATGGCCCCTCCAAATGTCCCAATTGTGGTTGCACACTCGGAGTTGACGAAAACCAGGCGGTGCGAATCTACAAGTGGAAGCTCGAGTTGAAATATGGCGGTGTCACCGAGACTTATCCGCCGTACGCTTTCGTTTTCTACTCCCTTCTCGATAAGGTCAACTCTTCGGCTGTGCGGAAAGTGTCCATCAAGTCAGGGAAGTCGACCTACAACATATGGGTGTCTAATCTAGGTCTCAACGTTTCTGTGACGGAAACGCCATTGTTGACCAACGCGTTGAAGCTTCTATACATTGAGCTGCCCTTGAGGTTGGAAGAAGAAGTGCTCGAGGTGCCCGACGAGGTGTTCGAATCTTTCAAGCAACACATCACTCACATCAACGCCCGACTTCCAAAAACATGCAGAACATTGCAAGTGTCCGAGAATGACGCGCTGGCCACGCACTCCATATCGTACTTGTCAGCCGATTAAGCATCTTGCTCGTTAATATCAACTAATGCATTTATAACAGCACCTTCTCCTCGATAATCGACTTGACCACTGGGACAACCTGCTTTCTAGATGCATAAATGTTGACCTGGTTGAACACGTGGAATGGTCTTGATTTGTTCACCTCGGTCGTCACGGCTTCCACGGCTGCCTTGTTATAGATATTGTCGTCCAACTTCAAAGGCTCTGCAAAATCCGCCAAGTTTTCAAGACCGGCTTTCCTGGGATGGAAGCAGAACTCTCTGGTGTATTCGTCATTCTCCTTCTTCGTGTATGATGTGGTGATCACAACCACATCCAAGTGGAACGTCTTGACCATTTGGTCCAACGTGTCCACCACCTCGACAGCAGAGAACTTCTTCAAGATCCACGAGATAGACTTGCCCAACGAACTGAATCCAATGGTGACGCTGGTGCCAGCCTGGGTGACAAACTTGAACTGCTTGTAGTCCTTTCTGAGGATGTCAAAGAACAGGAACCCGTCCAAGTCCTTCTTGGCCGTTTTCAAAGTCGAGTAGAGATTGTCGGTCGATGGCGACCCTCCAACTGCAAGTTTGGTCTCCACCAGTGCTGGGCCATCCAGCAAAATCGACTTATACTTCGCGAAGGCCTCGGTATCCCCAGCCTCGACTTTCTGGGTCATGTTGGATGTGTCGATCAAAAGAGGGCCCAACAACAACGAAACGACCTGCTTGTCGTCAATGCCGCCAAGTTGCTTGTTCCAGTAATTGAACACCAACGCCGAACACGACCCATTGGTGTGGATAATACGTGGACTGGCATCTGTGAACGAGTTCTCATCTGCGTGGTGGTCGATGATCCCCACAACCTTCAACCGCTGTTCATCGTAAAGTTGATTCAAGAGCTCACCCTGAAGTCCGCAGTGGTCGACCAAAACAACCTCCAACAGGGATTTGGCGCCGGCGGTTAACTCCTGGACATCGTCCAAAAAGAACAACTCGTCTTTCGTGATGGAGTGGGATTGCAAAAGCAAAACAATGTCTCTTCTGAGTCTGAGCTCGTCTCTGGTGATGTTTACCAAGGGGAGAAACGGTGGTTCCAGCGGGTACTTCTGGTTATAGAAGTAGGCATAGGTGATAGCACTAACCACCGAATCCATATCGGCAGACTGGTTACCTGTCACAAACCTGAAGACATTTTTCGTGGCCGCCACGGGTCTAAGCTTGTCTAGGAACTGTTTTATGGCCATTTTGCAGAAGAAAAAATAAGGATAGAAGTCGTGTTTTTGTAGTTCGAGGTGTATGATTGAAGTGAGTCTTCACTCGGGCACTATACAGGATGCACCGTGTCTCTTGCTCGCATCTACTTAGAGTAGTGCAAGCTGATGTCGAACCACTGGCGATTGCGCACTTCAGCTGGGGTAAGCGAGAAGTTTCCGTAAGTGAGGGCGCGGTTGAACCAGAAGAACCAGACAATCGAGCCGATAATCACGGCGGCGGCACCGTAAAGCTTAACCTTGTCGATTCCCATAGGAACAACGCCATGGCGCAAACTATTCGTTCTGTTCGTGCAAAGGAACTCAACAAATCCGCCCGCGAAAAGAGCGGCAATAAGGTGTGCGGGCAAGTAGTGATGCAAGAATTTTTGTCTGTTCATCAAGTAGAAGGGGAAGTAGTGTGCGCCCCACCCGGCAACAAGGAATCCCAAAGTGTTGTACAATCTCGACTTGGACTTGTTGTTCATGATGTGCACGTCTCTGCGGGTAGCAACGAGGTCCGCCAAAACAAAGCCGGCGTAGATGGCAATAAGGCCAACCTCAAACCAGAACCCGAAAACGTTTCCAATGAAGAAGATCTGCTTCCTCTCGTCATTGTCATTCCAGAAAGACACTCCAGAAAGGGCAAGCGGCCATGCGTTGGGCTGCGAGGCAAATGGATGCTCAGACGACAACATGTTGTTGTGCAAGAACATCAATCCTTGCAATTCCCACCATTTCTTCAAGAATGGAATCGTCTTGACCTTCTTGGGGATGTAGACATTTCTAGGGTCGTGCTCGGGCAAGCCAACAATGTTGTCAAAGGTCCAGATGTTGTCCTTATCTTGGATCTTCTTGTTACCACTGACTTCCTGGTGTTCCAATGCCCAGTCTGGCAACAATTCGTCCTCGTGGGTCCACATGGCCACCACGGTGTTAACGTGGAGTATTCTCAAGTTGACGCCCTTGGTCTTGACCAATTTTCTTTTGTTCTGGTTGCTCTTGCCCGCCTCAGCATATCGCAAACGGAACAATGTTTCGTTGTATCTCTGGTCTGCCGTCTCGCCATGAACAACCACGAATTCCTCATTGGTCGACTTCAATGGGGAAGCAACGTCGTGGGTCAACAAGTATCCGCCCGTGCCTACGTGCTTGAATCTCACCACGTCGTTTGTGTAGACGCCGTCGGTATTCTTTGCGTCGGTAGTTGGGATAATCTGCCACTGGGAGTTCACGTCCTCGAGTTCGTTGTGCTGCTCGTCAAACACACAGGTGACTTGCTGCAAGTTGGAGGAGATTCTGCCATTCTCGTAACGCAATGGGTACTTGATGTCATGCGAGTGCAAGAAAGCCTCAGTGTCCTTGTGTTTGATGGTAATGGTGTCGAAGAAGTTAACCACTTTCGACTCCTTGGCCAAAGGTGACTCAAGCAAACTTTCCTGGAACTCGGTCGACATGAACGCATCACCAGGACCCGAGCGCACCAAAATGGTGAAGTGCAAGTAGAACCAGAACAAGTAGATCATGAATGGGAACACAAGCAACGAGAAGGCTCTGGCCAAAAAGTGCTGACTGAACTGCTCGATGGTGAGGCCCTTCTTGATGTCGAGCAAAATCCACAACTCGTGGACTACAGCCAATCCGATGGTAAAGTAGGTGAAAACACCAACGTACTTGGTGGAGATCACACACGACAAGGAGACACCAGTAAGGAGCAACCAGGTCCACCACCACTTGGAGAATGGCTGGCGACGGTAGGTGCTGAACTTCACGTAGGTGAAGATGGTGAACGCCACACTGAGAATCAACGTGGAGTCCAACAAAATCAACCTCGAGTCGATGACGTGGGCGTTGTCGAACGCCACAATGGTCGACGACAAAACACACGCCAAAACGGAAAATTTCAACGTTTTCATGGTGAGGAACATCACCGGCACCACCGCTGTGCCCTGGATGGCAATAAACGCACGGTATGCGATGTAGGGCACCTTGTTTGCGACGTAGTTGTCGCCAATGTTGTCGAACTTAAACGCACCATCGTAGCCGACCAACCACCCGGTGAATGCAATGAGCAACTTGGCGAAAGGAGGGTGCAAGTCGAAAAAATAGGTGCGCTCCAAGTAGTACGAGGCGAATTTCCCGAAATGGACCTCGTCAAACACAACCTTGTCTGGGAATCCAAGGATACGGAACCGCACATACGCGGCCATTAGCGTCACCACCACCAACGAAACCCAGTACAGATTTTCCAGGTCTGGCGTGGGAGCAAGGAATTTGGAGTCATCCTCTGGGAGGTCACGCACCGCGTCTGTGGGCGCCGACGTTTTCTCCGTTTTCTTTGATCTTTTCTTGACGGTCGACATGGTGTCCCAGTGGTGAAGCAGACTTTGACAGGTGTACTATCCACCTAGTGCGCGGGTCACGTGCACACCAGCTAGAAAAGGTGGGGCCCGCGATCTCGAGACTAATACGGTTATGTGCAGTACGCAACGCTAGCTTCTTCGTATTCACTTTATCCTACATCACCTTCTTCGACCGCTTCTGGTACCCGCCGCGGCCACGGAGAATCGGCATGTTCTGCGTGGAGCTCTGCCGGGATGTGGGCGTGTGCGGCACAGAAGGTCTGGCGGTGTTATTCTGTAGAGACGTCGACGACAGCGATGTCGACTCGGCCGAAAACGACGACTGGCCCCGCTGCGAAAAGTAGTCGTGCATCGACGGGAGAAACTCGGGTCCACCCACCTCAGCAGGCGACTGTCTGTGTTTTGGCACGTTCTGGCGGATCCCGTGGCTCATTGCCGAGTCCGGGATGCGGATGGGCTTGGAAGTCGACAATTGCAAAATGCGGGCGTTGCGCTCGTCCAACGTCGCCTCAAACTTGGCAATGGCAACGTTGAGCTCGTGGATTTTCTGCTCGTAGTGGCTGGTCATCTCACGCACGGCCTGGCCGCGGTCTAGTTTGGCGGTGGTGAGCTGTTTCTCGTAGCTTTTCGTGGTGAACTCGAGCTGCTGATGTGCCTGGTCGAGCTCGTGGGCAATGCGGGTGTTTTCGTCTTTGCAGATGCGTATCTGCGTCTGGAGGTCAAAAATCTCCTTCTCGTGCTGGCTGAGCGCCGGCAGGGCGCGGGCGTCGGATTGGCTGGGTGACTGGTGGACGTTTTCGGCTTTTTGGGAATCGCTAACGTCGTTCTTCTCGTTTCGCAACATCTGGAGTTCATTCTGGAGCTTCTGGAGCTTCTCCAACGACGACGACTCGCCCTGTTTCGCCTCAGTAAGCACTTTCTCGTTCTCGGAGATCTGTGCCTGGAGGGTTTCCACCTTGGAATCAAGATCTTCAATCTGGCCCTTCAATGCGGTGACACGCTCAGCAAGCACGGCGTTCTGCTTGTCTCTGCGCTCAGAAGACGTAGCGGCATCTTTCTGGGCGCATGCTGTCGCCGCTAAAAGATCCTCGTATGCCAGGCCACTGCCGTTATCACTAGCGTTCTTCTCCTCGGATAAATGGCTCCTCTGTTTATCCTGAAGCAAGCTGTTGAAGCGCAACTTGAGCTTGAGGTAGTTGAACCTGTTGAGATGCTTTGTGTAGCTCATGAACTCCATCTCGTTCTTCATGAGGAGAAGCTCTCGCTGGTAAAAGTCGAGGGCACTGCCTGTGGACTCATGCAGAGTTGACGAGCCCTCTGATCCTGGTACTTTCGGGCTGCTCCCCCCAGGTTTGGATGCTTCGCCGTTTTCCAGCTTCAACTGCTTGTTCAAAAGGTCGGAGGCGGTCTTGCTGGCGGTCTGGATACTACCGGTGGCCATGGGACTGCTCTTCATGTCAGCTCCAAAAGCATTATGCAGTGTGCCGTTTAAAGTGAAGAGCCGTTCGTGTGCCACATACAATTCGGAGACAGAGCCCTTCTTTCTCGGTTCAGCAGGTGTCGATTTCTCGTCGAGAGTTGCTGATTCCAGAAGATCGTCAGACGAGGTGCCAAAATTTACCGACTTGAACTTCACGCCGCTTCCCGGCGAGTCGGGCGCCTGGATTTTGTTCTCAATCACCAATTTGGTGGGCACAATGCTCACGCGCCTGTCCAACTTCTCCCAGTGGGTGGGGACGCCGAGTTTCATGTAATGATCTGTTTCTCCAGCACCCAGGGTTGACGAGCTCCGCGTGGAGTTCGACAGAGAAATCCCACCATTCAGCAAGCTTCCTCTTGTACCGTTGAAAAGCTTGTCGCTGGAGATACTTCTGCGTCCGGTGATCTTGTCGACCATCATTTTCAGAAGCACCAAATTATCTGGGATGGCCAAGAGAATGTCTGGGTTTAGCTCGTAGCACGAGAGCAAAATGTCCTCCTCGGCAACGTCTGCACTTTCCAGGATCCAGCCAATTGGATTAGTGAGCTCCTGTTCCAATGTGGTCAGCGTAAGAAGATTTGGGTGCACCATAAACCTGCGACATTGCTCTCTCAACTTTTCGCTGACATAATTACTGAAACCAACAGGGAAGCTCGTGGTCTCCAACGCCTTGATGTGCTCCACCGTTATGAGCTGCGGACGATGGCGATTCCAGTACTTTGTGGGAGATGCACTGAACTCAATTAGGTGTTTGGGGAACAAGCCATAAAGCAAAGTGAGAAGGTACAGCAAGTTGAACTCTCCGTCCACAAAGAACTGAGGCTGCATCACTGTGGACTCCTGGTCCACCGACGCGCAGTCCCACTTGATTTTATGTGCTTTGAGATAGTCCATCAGGTGCGTTTCTCTAGCTTTCAAGTACTGGCTGAACTCACTCCATCCGGTGAGTCGGGAAACGATGGTGAAAAGGTCCGGGAGGTACTTGGGCACACTCACGTGCACTTTGGCTATGAGCATGACAAGCACATACAACCCGCTGGTGATGACGGCCTCACTGAAATCGTGAAGCAAAGACCGCAACAAGTTGGCGAATAGCGGCGTTTCAGCCACGCACGAAGCGGTCAGATCGGGGCTGGAGCTCAACTGCGCAAGTAGCACCAACGTGCTGTGGCGTTCTGACGCGATCACGAAGTGGTCGTTGAGCAAACAGAACAACTCCTTGGGTCGTTTGGCTGCAGACTCTCGCAATAGTAGAGCGGCGTTTCTCTTGACAAACCTGAGCCGTTCGGCGTGTTCATGGGTGTTGAGAGCGTCGTCGCCGCCGCTGACACCGAGAATCCTGAAAATCTCCGGGTCTTTTCCGATGAACGCTCGGAGCATGTGGTCCATGACCATCAGCGATGTGCTTGTTCTTTGCTGGACCAAACCGGCGTCTGGCGAGTCCATGGAGTTCTCCGTGAGGGCAAGTACAAACTGCCTCGACTTTTCCACAAACTGCAAGTCCAACCCGGCGCTGTTGAGCGCCGGTCGTAGGTATGTCTGGAGCCATACTTTCACGTCTTCGATGGCAAGAACAGGCAGTAGCCGCGTGAGAACGTCGAGGAAAAAAAGGCCCTTGGACAACTCGCCGGCGTCTCTCACGTGGGTGTTGTAGCACGACCGCAAAGAGTCGCTCAAAGACGAGCTGGTGGTGGCGATGCTGTTGTGCTTGTCGTTGTAGGCATCGATGGTTGCATATAGCGCTGTGACTGGTGGAGACGGAGCGGAGGTGGCGCCAAAATCGGCATCCGAGCTGCTGAACGCGGTATCTAGCGCCCGTAGTAGCGACTTGGACGACCCAGACATGATTTGTGGGGTTTTGGGTGAGTTTGCCAGAAACAGATGGGTATTGTGGAGCTGTGGTGTACGGGTGCGGCACCCGGGTTTAGAGGTGCAGTGCCCTTGATTCACTGCAGCCAGGCAAGTTTAATCAGGCAGTTGAATTTAGCTACACGCAGAATCCCCGACCGAAGACGAATTCCAGTACGAATTCCAGTACGAATTGGGTGCATTTGAGCGAAACACCAGCCGAGTTCCTCGCAAAACCGCTCCGATTATTCGCACCCCATGAGCTTACCCATAACTACGCCAGATGCGGAGTGCTCAGACCTGGAAGCGTTGGTCACCCAAATCCTGACGTTTTTGGCCGAACGCTTGCACCAGTACACATCGATCGCGTCCAAATACAAGTACTTCGAGTCGGCCAACACCCTCCCGGACCGGATCTGCGAGGTGTTGGTGGTGCTCTTAAAGCTGGACGTCAACTCGCACCAACACCTCTGGTTGCATTCGGCAGTGGAGTTGACAAAAGTGGCGGCGAGTCTTGCCAGCGCATACCGCCGACTGGGCGACCACAAAAACCCGCAAATGGTGTATGCATCCGACACGTTGCGCCCGCTGATCCAGGACGTTTTCGGCGTGGTGTCCAAGTTCCTCAACAACTGGGATATGTCCATATTGCGGGCGGACCACGGCAACCTACCGCGTCGCGACCACCTCCACTACTTGGACCTTGTACAGAACATGTGCGAGACGCTCATCAAGGGCCAGGGGCTCGTTGATGGCGGAGATGAGGTGGCGCTTTTGGCGAGATCCACCATCCGGTTTGTTGACGCTGTGGCCGCCACCAGCGAGCGCTACAAGAGCTTGGCGCCGTCGGTTTTCCCTGTTCTAGTCAGCTTGGCACACGCGGCGTTCGTGTCGGGCCAGCCCGAGGCGGTGGTGCCGTTGATGTTTGAGTCTGCGTTGGTTGACGACACCACGGCGACCGATCTTCTTGCGCACCTGAACGTCGACTTCTACGACATCATGGACTTCTACAGGTACTACGGGTACTGCTTGGTGACGTTGGCGGCGTCCGGAGACTCGATCAACCAAGCGTACTCGGATGCTGCCGATGTGTTCTTGCGGGTGCTACTCAAGCTCCCCAACTTGCAAGCGTCGAACTACTTCACTGGTGGCGTCGGGCAGCCGGCGCCGCTGGTGCCCAAACAGTACTTCTCCGATGTGGACCGCGAGGAGTTGTCGTTTTTCTTCCTCTTGAACTCTCAGCTCCACTACACCTCATTGGACCAGTACATGCGGTTCGACTACCAGGTTCGCAAGGAGATGATGTACTTCACGAGCCTGTTTCCCTCGCGTGTGTCGAATGATCTTGACGTTCTGGCCTCGGCGTCTCAGTCACGCTCGAATAGTACAGTTTCCGTCCAGGGCATGGGGAACCGCAAGGTGGTATCCTCTCCAGTGTTGAGCCCAAAAGCATTGAGCAACATCTTGCTCGAGGGGACGTACATGGAGAAAAGAGTCTTGGTGCTTCCGTATTTTGAGTCGCTCTTCCACCGGCACCCCAATATCAGCATAAAGCCGCTCGTGAAGACCGTGCAACTGTTCAACATGCGTGGAGCGCCAAGTGGGACCGCGTACACCGCGAAAATCACCAACGATAATGTTTTGCACTACGCTAGAAACATCGACAACGAGAGTGATCCTGGCAAGGCGCTTTTCGTCCATGCAATCGATAAGTCGGTACGGCTCCTTGAGTTGCTCTCGATCTTGCATCTCAGCGACAGTGTGGGCCTCTCAAGTGATCCCGACGAGCTCATTTCTACGGTGTTCAACACGGGCCACACGTACAGTGACGTTGCACGGGTCAAAAATTTGACGAAATTGGAGAATGGTAAACTACTGAGGTTCTACGCTCTGCAGCTGGAGGAGGAGCTGATTGCGTCACAGATGGCGATCTTGCAGAGAACCAAAACCCTCGAGGGGTGCGTCCGCAAGTTGGCATAACGTTTTAAGCGAGTTGCGCTTGTCTTGCGTAAAGTGTGTTATGAACCTTGACTAGCGGAGTTGGCAGTAATTGAAGAAAAAGAGCCGACACTGGTGGTTGAGGACGAGTTCTTAGCGTTCCAAAGAAACTGAAAGTCACTCACAGCATCGGGAACTATCAGCCAGAAACCTTCTTTGCTGCCGATTTTGGTCCGAATTTTTGGCACGTCACTTAATCTTTTGACACCATTTTTGACATAGCGCGCGCCGTCGGTGATCGGCACTTAAGTCGCATTCATGTGCGTTTTCGACCGGCGAACGGCACGAAAGTGAATCGCCATTGAGCCTCTGATGGCTCAAAACAGGGGCATTGTTTTCGACTCGGGAACGGTTATAAGGTGGCCGCTTGGCTCCTGTCTCGAAATCCGCACACCTGAACCGCAAAATGTCTGACTCTACTCAGTCTGTGCGTTCGTTCGACTTGGAAAAAGAGGCTGCTGAAAAGCAGTCTTCTCCGTCGTTGAATAGAGCAATCTCCACCCTCGAGGAAGGCGCCGGCCTGCTAGGTCCTTTAGAGAATCCTTACGATGTGGAGCGGGTGATTTCTCATCCAGACAAATCGTTTGGCTACAACGAGCAAGATCAGTGGCAGTACGCCGTGGACTCAGAAACACAGTACCGGCTTGTCGAGTTTGTTGAAGGCGACGCAGAAAATCCGAAAAACAAAAGCAGGACTCTTCGTTGGATGTACACGTTCTGTCTTGGGGCGATGTGCTTCACTGTGGCGTTGGGATCGGCCATTGTCACTGGAGACATGGAGTCTCCGCTTGAAACGTTCCATGTTTCCGAAGAAGTGCTCATTCTTTCGTCGGTGACGGTGTTTGTGGTTGGTTTTGGCGTGGGTCCGTGTCTTTTCGCCCCGCTTTCTGAAGAAGTTGGCCGGAACATCGTGTACCATTGCACATTGGTTCCAGCGCTCATTTTCATCATCCCGTGTGCGTTGGCCCGCAACATTGGCCAGCTTTCGGTGTGCCGCTTGATCGACGGGATCCTCTTCAGTGCTCCCATGACGTTGATCGGTGGTTCTTTCGCTGATATTTGGGACAGCAAGGACCGAGGCATGGCCATGGCGATTTTCAGTGCTGCTCCGTACATGGGGCCCGTAATGGGGCCGATTTTCGGAGGGTTATTGGCAGACAACGCGCCGACGTGGAGATGGATCTACTGGACGTTTTTGATCATTGCAGGGTTCGTGTACACGGTGTTTTTGGTGTTGATGCCCGAGACCCACGCACCCACCATTTTGAAAAGACGAGCAAAGAAGTTGCGCAAGACGACGGGCGACGAAAGCTACCGGGCCTTGTGCGAGTTGAAGCTGACTCTGTTTAAGGAGATCGCCAAACGGTCTGTGCTCCGGCCGTTTTTGCTTCTCAGCGAGCTCATTGTGTTCTTGATCACCCTCTACATGTCGGTGGTGTATGGGTTGCTCTACATGTTCTTCTTTGCGTACCCTGTCGTGTACATGGAAGACAAGGGTTGGTCTGCTTCGAAAACCGGCATCATGTTCATCCCAATCGGCGTGGGTGTTCTTTTGGCTACGGTTTTGGCGCCCTGGATCAACAAGGACTATAACAAAAGAGCACAGGTTTATCGAGACAGAGGCGAGCTTCCTCCTGCCGAGCTTCGGTTGGTTCCTATGATGGCGTTCTGTTGGTTCATACCGATTGGGCTTTTTGCGTTTGCGTGGTCGTCAGGCTCCAACATCTCGTGGGCAGGTCCATGTTTCAGTGGGTTTTCTGCCGGGTTTGGTTTTTGTGCCATCTACAACCCGGGCAACAACTACATTGTCGATTCGTACCAGCACTATGCAGCAAGTGCGTTGGCTGCGAAAACCTTGGTTAGGTCGCTCTGGGGAGCATCGGTGCCTCTTTTCACGATTCAGATGTACCACCGGTTGGGCAACCAGTGGGCCACTTCTTTGATGGCGTTCATCTCGTTGGCATGCTGCTTGATCCCGTTCTTGTTCTTCTTCTATGGCGCCAGGATCAGGAAGTTTTCCAAGTACGCCTACTCGCCAGAAACAAGTAATTAGGATGTGACTGAGTGAAGTTCCCTCTGTGACCGAATTTGCAAATTCGCCTACTTGCCACAAACGGTTAGGATGTGACTGAGTGATGCTGCCTCTGTGACCGAATTTGCTGACTCGCCTACTCGCCAGAAACAAGCGGTTAGGATGTGACTGAATAATGCTACCTCTGTGGCGGAATTTGCAAATTCGCCTACTTGCCACAAACGGTTAAGATGTGACTGAGTGAAGTTACCTCTGTGACCGAATTTGCAAATTCGCCTACTCGCCACAAACATGCAAACAGGGCTTGTCTAAGTAAGGCTGCGTTTGCAACGGAATTTGCCCGGAATTTTCCACGTCAACTTCCTGTTCGGTATAGCCGTGGGTGTCCTGCACCTAGTAGGTACCCCAGGCCAGTTCGGCAGCTAAGTGGCGCCAAACCTCCGATGTGGGCTTAAATGGCGCATGTCGGCGTTATTAGTCGCCGGCAAGGCTGAATTCTGCTTAAATGGGTGGCCATTTTCGTCCTACACGCTCAGAATTCACTTGGCGATCTCGCCTGACTATGCACACGAGTGTCTACGGGAAGTGGCGAAGGCAGTGCAAAGTGGAGAATCTCGACATCAAGCAGGAGGTTTGTCAATTTTGCTAGTGGTTCAAATGGCCACAAAATCGACCCTTCATGTGCCGTCGTTTTTTTTTTTGTCGCCGCCTTGTCGCTTTTCTCAGGGTCTGCTGTTTCCTCCGTATGGCCTACTCACCATACGTGCAGGCCTATACCAGAAGCATCTACGGCCACCAATTCCCGTGGATAATCGTCACAGTATAAATGCAGATGGTTCGCCTTGTTGGCGCCAGCAGTTTGCTCTCCATTTGCTAGATCATGAGCGATACTTCGACCAATGTGTCTGTGGATGGCGATGGGGCCAAACAGTTCACAGGCAGCGATGTGGTCAACTACGACCCGAACCACGACGGCAAGAACGACTTGAAAAAAATCTTGACGGACAACCAGGGGGTGCAGCTGATTGTCAGCAAGTTGGCTGAAGACATCGGAGCCATTGGCCCGTTGGAGCAGGGCTACGATATCGAAAAAGTCGTCACGCACCCAGACCCAAAGTCGACTTTCAACGCCGACGACCCGTGGCAGTACCCGATCGACATGGCTTCCAAGTTGCGGATCGTGGAGTTTGTGCCGGGCGACAAGGAAAACCCGAAAAACTTGAGTACGGGCACCAAGTGGATCTACACCGTGCTTTTGGGTGTCATTTGCTTTGTGGTGGCGTTGGGGTCGGCCATTGTCACGGGCGACATCAGTGGCCCGCTGAAATACTTCGGGGTTTCCGAGGAGGTGATCATTCTTTCCACGGTGACGGTTTTCGTGCTTGGTTTTGGTGTCGGGCCCTTGGTTTTCGCTCCGTTGTCGGAGGAATTGGGCCGCCAAATCATCTACATCACCACGCTCGGCCTAGCGGTCATTTTCGTCATTCCGTGTGCTGTAGCGAAGAACATAGCCACCATGTTGGTTTGCCGGTTGATCGACGGAATTCTTTTCAGTGCTCCGATGACGTTGATCGGTGGTTCATTGGCTGACATTTGGGATGCAGAAGAGCGTGGGAAAGCCATGGCGGTGTTTTCTGCGGCGCCGTTTTTGGGTCCTGTCATGGGTCCGATTTTCGGCGGGTTGCTTGGCGACTTCACCTCGACGTGGAGATGGGTGTACTACGCGTTGCTCATCATTGCCGGGTTCTTCTACGTGGTTTTCGTTGCGGTGGTGCCCGAGACCCACCACACCACCATTTTGAAGAGAAGAGCCAAGATGCTCCGCAAGAAGACCGGCGACGAGTCCTACAGAGCATTGGTGGAGTTGCAGGTGCGGTCGCTTTCTGAGATCGCCAAGGTGTCTTTCTTGCGCCCGTTCTTGCTTTTGGCAGAACTCATTGTGTTCTTGATCACCATCTACATGTCGGTGGTGTATGGGTTGCTTTACATGTTCTTTTTCGCCTTCCCGGTTGTATATATGGAAGACAAGGGTTGGTCTGCTTCGAAAACCGGCGTGATGTTCTTGCCCATCGGTGCTGGGGTCATCCTCAGTTCTATTGTGGCACCTTACATCAATAAGGACTACAACAGGAGAGCACAGGTGTATCGAGACAAAGGAGAGCTCCCTCCTCCCGAGTTGCGCTTGATCCCCATGATGATTGGCTGCTGGTTTGTGCCGATTGGCTTGTTCTCGTTTGCGTGGTCGTCTTACCCACATATTTCATGGGCAGGGCCATGCTTTAGTGGATTGGCGTGTGGATTTGGGTTTCTCTCGCTTTACAACCCAGCCAACAACTACCTCGTGGATTCCTACCAGCATTATGCTGCCAGTGCGTTGGCAGCAAAGACATTTGTGAGATCTGTGTGGGGAGCTTGTGTACCTCTTTTCACGATCCAAATGTACCACCGGTTGGGAAACCAGTGGGCCACATCGTTGATGGCGTTCATCTCATTGGCGTGCTGCTTGATCCCATTCTTGTTCTTCTTCTATGGCGCCAGGATCAGGAAGTTCTCAAAGTATGCCTACTCTCCGGAAAAACACCACTAGCTTCAAATATTACAAGAAGGGTCTCACTGAACTTAATGGCGAAGCTAATTGTAAGCTTCATTCTACAGGCAAGAGGTTTCTTTATGACTGCCACCAGTGAATACATATTTATCGTACGGATTTCAAATCTGAAGTGTAAGTTATCGTGGTTCAGCTGCATTGACATCTAATCGTCAATGTCACAACGTCGTTGGAGTCATTTACGCATCAATATTGGGTCTATGTACTTTGAGATCTTGTCTTCCTCAATTTCGGGCCAGGAGCCGAAGACTCGGTTTCCGACTTGCGTTTTCTTGCTCTTTTTGTTCTTCCTGATTCCAGATCCACTTGAGCTACAAAGACAACGTCGGAATCCTCGCTGGCGTTGGCCCCCTCAACTTCCTGAACTGGAGCGAGAACCTTGTTGGTTGGCTCGTTCGATTCGGCGATTGGCTGTTCTGAAGTTGGTTCAGACTCGGACTTAGGTTCATGAGTAGGCACTTTTTCTTCGTTTGCCGTAACTGTTTCCGGGACACCCTCCGCTTGCGCTCTTGCTTCTTTCAAATGTGAAGCCTCCGGTTTTCCATTGTGCTCTGATTCGTCATTCTGCTCTGGTTCTTGTTGACCGGCCAGCATGCTTGTGGTGATTTCATTTGAGTCAGCTGTTGCGGCAGATGAATCTTGCTGAAGGTCGTTGTGAGTCTCACTGACTTGCACTTCCATCAGTTCGGGTTTCACAATCTGCCCGTGAATTTCTGTGGCTAATTCCTGCTTGTCACTTTCACTCACTGGGGCGTCAACTAGAGAAACATTCGCCGCGTCCTTCAAACCGTTGTTTGTAGTGGTGAACTTACTCTGAAGCATTGCACCGATTTCTGGTTGTACCATTCGAGATTTTGGAGGAGTGGTAGACTTTGGCGGAGACTTGGATTCGACTGGTAGCTTAATTGCTGAGTCAAGTACTGGTTGAGCTCCGTTGCCACTAGGGCTATTGCTTGTAATGTCAGGGTCCGCGTGTAGTTCCTGTTTGGTCTCGCCATTTTCGGCGGAAGAAATAAGCTCAGGATTATTCATGGTGTCAACAGAATTTCCCCTAATTTGAAAAACAGTCCCCGGTTTCTCCGGAGAAGTTTCTTCCTTCACAGGACCAACGACTTGGTTGGTCTCCTGGATAGAAGATTCATTCTGTGACAGCAGCAGAGGCGGATTCGTTGACCGGTTTTGGTTGGTGATGTTGGAAATCAGAGGAGACTTCGATTTTGCAAGATTGTAGGGTCTTGTAGCGAAAACCGTGGGAGGCGGAGCATTAGACACAGCTTGCAATGCCTGAGTCCCACCAATGGCAGGAGCTTGTTGGACATCCTTGGCGACTTCAGCGTGGACTGCAATCGCAGTAGGGACTGGACTTCCACCGTTAACTGGCACTTCGTTACTGGTACTGGAGACGCCGTTGCCGGTACTGGAGACGCCGTTACTGGCACCTGAAACACCTGTGCTGGTTTGGATTCCATTGCTTACCTCCGTGCCGTTTGATGGAGGTGGCTGGCTCTGCGCCTGCGCTGTCATATGGCGTTTATGCTCGATGAATTTCGTAACATAGGTATTGAAAATCTCCGGGTCATCTTTCAAGTAACTGTCCACGTCCCTTTTGCACTTGGCGGTGATCTCATTGATGAACGGAAACAAATCCCTCTTGGCAAGTCTTTTGAACTTGACGGCCGTGAGATCAACCACCTGAGGAGCTGCTGACTCTTGCGCGATTCCATTGAAGATCCTTAGGAAAACAGCACATATCGTGTCGTCAATCAAAGAGGTGGGCCCAAATCCATTGTTCAACTTACGCATTTCTGTAATAACTTGAAGATAGCAGAAAAGCGGTTTTTGACTGTCCTGAATGCCTTTCTCTTTAATCGTCTCCACAACAGTCTTTGCTTGCACTGCAAACGAATTTTGCGAATGCTTGTACAAGCACAGTTCCACGAAATTCTCCTCAATATCTGAGATGACTCTGATCAACTTGCAAATTGACGAACAGACATTCTCCCACGCAAAATAAAGCAGGACCATGGTGGAGTTTGCCTTTCTCAATTTGGGAAGAATTTGAATCAAGGACGACAAGTCGAGTTCTCTTCTCAAGATCTTTATGAAGAACTGGGTGTAATAAAACATGTAAACAAAATGCTTGCCGGGCCTCTCATTTTCCGGTTTCCACATTTGAAGAAACGTCTTATTTGACGCTTTCAACGAGAAGAATTTGTTCATGATTTCTCGAGCCTTCTTGTAATCGTCGAACTCATCGTACTCTATTACGGCCATTCTGTAGCAAGGCTTGTGGTACCAACCCTTCTTGTCCAATGTGATCAATTTTTGCAAAGCGGTGATGAGAAGTTTGTAGAACTGAGCCTTATCGGTCACAGGCTCACTCACTTCGATGCCGAGGAGTGGTTCTTGGGTCAAATACTGCACTGCCGACTCAACAGTGAGCTTGTTGAACCTCACGTACTTGTACAATAAAGAGATCAATTTGTAAGCTGATTCCAATAGTGGATCCGCGGCCGTGCCCTGGGTCTGAGATAACTTGCACGACGTCATAATGGCGCTGAGGGTGTCAGCCGGATCTTTCTCGAGCTTGGCCATAACTTTCCCCAAATAGTAAAACGAAGACCACTCAGATGCATTGGACTTTATGGCGAGTTGCAAGCACCGTTGTATGAGCTTAAGGCAGAACTTCATGGGCACTGTGGGCTTGTCCGAAACAGTCTGGAACATGGTCTGGTTGCGTTTTCTCACGAACTTGTAAGTGTTGCGCACTTTGAAAGCGATCATATCCATGGGTATTCTCACAGCACCGTATAACTCCTTGACGAAAGAATTCATGAGGATCCCAATAATGAGGTTGGAGCTGTCATTTTCAACTATGCCTTTTCGTGTCATTGTGTTGATGGCCATAATGTAGCACACAAGAGACATTCTTTGGAGATTGGCTGTCACCACTTTCCTGTCCACAATGTTCAACTTGTCTGAGGTCCAGATCAAGTCATCTTCGACAATGTACCCGTATGCTTGACCTAGCAAAAGCCAACTCTCCACACGTTCACTGCGATGCATTAAATCGTCTTTCAATAAACGGATGATTCTTTCCAATTCGACAGTTCTGCTTTGAGCGGACTTTTTGCGGATCTTGTACGAGTTGAACATAGAAACAGCTTGGAGAAAATAAAGGCCATTGAGCGCAACTCGAGAATCGCTTTCTGGTGGGATCAATTCGATCGTGGTGAGTCCATAGAAACAATCTTTGATGAATCTGGCAGTCAAGGTGCTTGTGTCAATAAACTTCTCGAGTGTTGCATTGTTGTGAATCAAGGAGCTGTCGCCCTCAATGTCAGGATCACCAATAACCTCCATCAAATCATCAAGAACCTGCTTCATGTCATTTCTGGGTGCTTTGACAATTGGATTATTCCTGAAACAAAGTGGGAGAACAAACGACGCGAGTTCTGTTGCACTTGCCTTATCTAAACTCGAAACTTTTGTGGTGTAGTGGTCGATCGGATATTGGTCATGGATTTTCACTTTAAAGTGGAAACGGCATGAAAGCAATTGCGCCAACTCGATGTTTGGCTTCTCTTCCATACCAACAAGAGTATACTCAGAAAATCGCAAGAAAATTCCATTGGAAGCGTCACATAGACGTCGAAGACCCAATTGCTGATGTACCAATCGTAAGAGTCTCGTGATCACACTTTCACATTGGTCCTTTTGTTCACCTTTGAGATAATTCACACAGTACACCAATATGATGGTGATACTATCAATGAAGAAATCTTTGAAGCTGTTGAATGCTGCTTCGGAGCGATAGCTTAACGACACTTTGTTGCCTGTTATCAAAGCAGCTTCCTCATGAAGACTGAAGACGTAACAGATTTCAAAGATTCTGAGAAGATTCAGGATCATGTCGGAGGGACTTTCCGTAGATTCGATTGGTAGAATCCATTGCTTTGCTGCCAAATGTTGGAGGAATACATTCAAGTAGCCCCTGTAGAAGCTGAGAGACGTCAAAAATGATAATGCTCGGTTGCTGGTGGTGTTTTTGTATCTCAAGCTCTCCCAGTATTCAAGAACAAATGCCAAATTGTGTTCTAAGCCATTTTGGAACTTCTCGTAGCTTCCGACTTCTTCGTAGTACAGGAAAAGGATATTCCAAAGACTTAGTTTGAGCTCAATAGGACACTCATCCAAGAAATCTCGGACACTGCGCAAGGAATGCTCGTCTAAAGCTGCCTTTCCGTTGATGACAGAATTTACCAAAGAGTTCACATCCAATTGGGAGTCATCCATGGACATGTCACTTTGGTCCGTCCCAATGAGAATATTTTCGAGGAGAGAAATCGTGTCTTCACTCGAATCCGAACCTTTGTGGTCCTCAGTGTACAATATTTTCGAGAAAATCGAAAGAATTGAAGCAGTTGAGAGTCTTCTATGGAGAGTTTCCCTTGAGAAGTCACCCAAGTTTGTAAAGTTGGGCAAACATATTCTGAGATTATCGGTCCCAGAGTGCGTCTGGAGGTACTCAGCAAGCTCATTTAGATTTTCCACAACGTGTTTTTTCTCTTTCCAAGTGAAGCTTTTCGACGCTAGTCTGTAGTTGGATGCCCAAAGAAAACGAACGGTTGATATAACCTCTTCTCTGGAATTCAAAGGATATCTCTCATTCAAGAATGTCTGGGTGATATACAGATCCCATTTGCTGAGCCTGTCGTCTAGTCTCAAGAGCTCCAACGAATTCGCGTTGAGATTTGACTTGGACTTGCTGCCTTTGAAGCCAACATCGTAGTATCTGTCGATCTCGTTCTTCGTCTGGATGTAAAAGTCGACAAGCATCTCGTAAATACTGGTGGCAAACTCGAAATCATCGCTTTCATTGGAAACGAGACGGCACTTCGAAATCCACGAGTTCAAAATCTCAGGCTCAAGCGTTAGAACCCATTCTCTCACCGCTGAGTAAGTTGAGCTGTCCCACTGAGCTTTCATAATTAGATTGTTGTTGCTGTTGCCCATCAAGTGGGAGAGCAACTCGATTTTCATTTCATTCATACTTTTGCTCTCAGAGCAAATCTCCGTAAGGAACGACTTGATCAAGTCTGGAGTCTCGAAATCATCCAAAATCTCTGCTGAAATGCCGCTATCGGAGGAAAATTGGTTTCCAAACTGTGTAAGCACATCCATGAGTTTCAATTTCTCTCCATCTGCTTTTGAGGTTTCCTTGCTTGGAGCCCTCTGATCTAGCAAGATTATTGGGGTATAGGTTCTTCTGTTCCAGTCGTTGAGGATCGAAACAAAGTCCTTGATGTGGAGCGGGTTTCCATTTTCGGCATCGTCCACAATATATGCAACGACGTCCTTCAATGCCGGGGTATCTTCCACGAATATTTCTTTGAAGATGGTATTGAGGGTGTCAAAAAATGCTTCCGTTTCAACGTAGTAATGCCGCGTGAGCTGAATGTCATCGGGCTCATATGGATTTGCGTCCTCAGGCTTGAGTCTCCGTGAAGACCGGTGAACTATTTTGGCAGATGAAGTTGCCGGAACAGGAGTGGCAGCATCCTCTTCCGACTTCACGTCAGTGATCAGTTCAGTGTCATATTTTATTGGCCGGTCGGTCTTGGTATCCTCGTCGTCGTTTCCGTTAGCAGTCACCTCCGGGGTTTCGGTAGTGTCTACTTCCATGAGATCAACGGGTTCCTCAACGACAACATCGACCTCGCCGGGAAACACAAACTCCACTTTGTCAATGGTGCCGTCTGTCAACAATTGTGGGTTCAAGTGCTTCAACCCGCATTTGGCGGTTTCTTGCGCTTTGTCCTTGTCTTGACACGCTTTTAGTGACGAGTTCAAAGATTGGATGACATCATTCCAGGTGGTGGAGTCCTTAATGGGAACCTCGAGCGTTCTCGGCAGATATCGCCCCATAATCTGCTGATGGAGATCGTCTCTCATGGGCTTGAGAAACAGAAGCCGTTCTGAGAGTTTGTCCGAGACTGAATGCTTGGTCAAGCCGTTTTCTTCGAACTTTTCCCATAGGGAGTCGGCCCAGTCATTGAGCGGTAGGAGGCCCAATATATCGTCGCTCTCGGCGCTCGTGGTTCTCGCGTATTCTAGCGTGTATCTCGCCAACTTCTTGGTGTCCATGTAGACGTACACGTCATACAATAATCGGAGAAGCAGCTCATCCACCTCCTGGTAGATGAAGCAGTTGGCCAAGTCGTCCATCATCGAGTAGAATAGCTCCTTTGTGAACTCAAACTCCGAGGGTGGGTTCACAAGCGGCTCGCTTATGGCCAAATCTGCACTGAGCACCTTCTCGATCAATTCCGCGCCCTTTTGCAAGATCTTGAAGTAGAGAAACCCTCTGTTTCGAAAGTAGAGGTAGCGGATGGTCTTGACGTTCTGGGAGATGTAACTGAGCTCGTCTGTTTGGGTGTTTAGCCCGCCATTCTGCAACCCTTTCAAGAACGCGGTTTCCTCGTAGTAGTGGTTGACAATCACGTCGAACTTGGCGAGCTCCTTGAACTTCAAGTACGACTCGACAAGACTGCCTCGTTTCTTGAGTCCTATCGCTTCTTGGAACGTTTTGAAGGCGGTTTCGATCTCGATTTCTCGCGTGTGGTCCTCCTCCTGCTCCTTCTTGGACGAAGCATCCTCCACCAAGTTTAGCGGGGAGAATGCGGACTAAGGGTGTTAGTAGAGTTGGCGGTGACTTTGTAACCGGTGAATTGCCGTACCATTTGGGGCTGGAAGTAAGAGGTTGTTAACCGTGAACGAGTAGGTGCTATGTGTGTGTGCAGGTGGGTTTTTGGCAGTTAGTTAGAGGGAGGCCAAGCGGCACTTGAGGACAAATAAAGAAGAGAAAAAGAACGGGAAAGGTCACATTGCTATCTTCAATGAATGTACGAGCTCATGCTATTCCCACAAGTAGGCGAACTGAAGGAATTCTTAGTCTTGTCGTCGTATCCCATTAGTGTACATTAAACTATGCTATGATGTCTCCGAAAGACTCGAGGTCCGCTCTCGGGCTTCTTCCTTTACGAGCTCAGCCTCGGTTGCTTCCCTTTCCTGTTTCTCTTCTCTGAGAATGGCCCTGCCGCCAGTGACGTACCAGATGATATGACTCAAGAAAATGCCCATTTCCATTCCGAGCACAATGGCATAGAGAATCAAGCTGAGCACGTCCATGGTGCCCACCACCACGCTCAAAAGCGAGAAGAGGGCGCCTGCAGAGTCCATGCTGAGAAAGACGAAGTTGATGCCGATGACCCGGCCCCGCCGTTTGGCGAGCTCAAAGTATGGAGGAATCAACCCAAGCGCGAGAAGCACCGACGCGATGATGCCAATCACGAGCATGGGCCACGTCTTGTCGTCTCTGTAGAGCGGGCGGAGCCAAAGAATCAAGCCGATTTCGAGCCCGATGCTCAAAAGGCAGAAGGTCCCCACAAAAAGCACGAGTCGAGGTCTCGGCACCTGGACGGGCGGGTAGTATAGCGTTTGTGCCCATGAAACCGTGCAAAAAAATGTGAAGAGCTGCGGCTGGATGCGCAACGGGATCGACCCATCGGTGCCGAAGAAGTAGATCGAAAACGGGATGCCGCTAAGCGCCCAAAGAAACATCATCATGGGCGGCAACCCGGTACAGTCTTTGGCCCTGTAGTTTCGGACGATCTGGGGTATCAACTGGATGCACCATAGCACTGTGCCTATCGTTCCTAGAACGTTTTCAGCCACCTCGTTGTACATGGCCGAAGACGGAAACGGAGCAAAAGACTGGAGACAAGTTGGAGTGGGAAGAAGGCAACGTCAGCTTGGACACCACTCAATAAATAGAGGCAACGGAACGCGGAAAGAAAACTTGCGCCACAGATGAGCTGGATGAAAATTTTGCTCTCAAATTTCACAGTGTGGATCAGCACATGAGAAGCCCACCGGTGGTAACCCCAGGCATTTTTATACATGCAAGATAAATGGCAAAATTCCGCGGGCGCGCAAAAAAAGGAACGCAAATCATGGTAACCGTTGCCAATTCCGTTGCGGGCCATTTTGGCCGGACCCTTTGGTTAGGGCTCCAAAGTTTCGGGGCGTCACCGTTCAGGGCCTGTCCACTACACTTCCGCGATGCATATTTGGCTTCTGGCTTCGTTTTCTGCCTCCGCATTTCCAATTTTGCGTCCCCAATGACAAGCGCATACCTGCACCTGGACATCTCATTCGGAATCGCTGTACTCAAGCCCCAACTCCTGCTCTTCCTTTTCGATGCGGCTGACTTCGGAGGAGTCTGAAAGCAAAATCACACTCTCGTCGCTGGGATCATGATCACTCACCTCCTCAGGTTCGCTAGTGATCACGAAAACGTCGCCAATGTCCCCATTGGGGCTCGAAATGGACCTGCGTGTGGAGGGAATTATTTTCGCAGCTGGAGGGAGATGGCCGTGTCCTGCAGATAGTGTGTCTCCCTTGCTACTGGAAGACATACCACCAAGTGCCTCGCTGAATTTGGACTCCGTAGATGTAATCGACTGGATATTGCTTGCTTCAACTTGCGTAGGTTCTCCAATTTCGGAAGTGGCGACTTCAGAGGTTTGTCGGGTCAACTTTGCTCGAGACGGTGGCAGGATGCGACTTCCGCATTTCGCAACCTTTTCACTGATGGGTGCCATTGCCCGATCGAGCAAAATCCCGTGAGATGTGTCAGTCTGTTGCCATTTATCAGTGCTTGGTGATTTGTCGGCGACTTGTGATTTGTCAGAGCTGCGATCGCTTTCGTTATCTTGTGTGGCAAAGTCACTGCCACGGTTGGTGTAGCCGGTATGTGGGGAAATTTCCCCATTGTCCAGAGTTTGGTCCTGGACGGCCCCATTGTCTGAGACTCCGCCATCATTGGCGAGTTCGGGATCGGCAGCTTCGCTGTCGACCAAGAAACCGCCCTCTTCGGGATTGGGGCCATTGACATCTTCGACTTCTTCGCTGATGAAACCACCTTCACTGACAAACCCTCCGTCACCGAGAAAACCACCCTCTGAGTCGAATTCGCCGTCATTTTGAATTCCTCCCTCACTAACGAACCCACCTTCGCCTGGAAACTCGGTTTGCTCGTGTCCCTGCTCGACACTAGTGCCATCGAGAACAAAGCCGCCCTCTTCGAACCCACCTTCTTCGAATTCGTCTCTTTCTTCTCTTTCTTGCTCGAACCGCCTTCTCTTCTGTGGCCTGTAGTTGTCTTCACCTCCAGAACTGTCGTTGTCGCTTGCAACGCTGAAGTACCCATCGTCTTCTTCTTCCTTGACTTCGCTCTTGACGTTGTCTTCTTCATCAACAACCCGCCCGTGTTGCTTGTCGAGCCGCTTCATGATCTTGAGTTTTGTCATGAAAAATCTCCAGCTGCGCAACGCGTTGAGCTCCACTTGTCTTCTCTTGTCGTCTTCCTCCATCTCTTGGAGCTGTTCCAAGATCAACAACATCGCCTCTTTGTATTGCTTGTCAATCACAACGCCACCTTCTCTGGCAGTAGGAGTGCGCTTGCTTTTCGTCCCGCCAAAATCAAACGCAACTATGGCCCTGGCGTAGTCGATCCTCAAAAATTCTCGTGCTGCTCGCTCCAACATCTTCATGGTGATCTTGTCGGTCACCCGTGCCAAAAACCCGTTGTCAGGCATCATCGTAGGCGTGTATATCTCGAGATTGCCGTAGGCGTTTTTCGTGATCTTGCCATCCACAATCGGAGGCGCCTTGTACATTTCGGTCTGGAATTCGGCGTACAATCTCTCCAACCCGTCGTCGTCATCGTCGTCGTCAAACGCAATTTTCGGAACTGCTTTCGTTTTCAACGGCTGAACGCCAATTTTTAACACTCTGCCTCTCATATACCATGCCTTAGCTGTCCTTAGACGGAAAACATGTGAGCGCTTGTATACTGGCATGATTGAGTTCTTGTTCAACGGCCTGAACGAGCCACATTTGCTCGATTCGTCCTTTGGGTAGATCACTTCGTCTTGTCGCAACTGAGACTCCAATGCATACACCGGGTGGTTCTTGAAGTCGGCCATGTTGTTGGGAATGCCCTCACACACATCACGATCATAAAACTCCTTGGTCTCCATGATGTCAGCTTCGGACAACTTGACATTGGGCGCCTTTGCTGCTCGAAGAAGCCTCATATACCAGTGTTCGTCCTCGTCCGACGCAAACTCAATGCGTTTCTTGACGGTTTTGGCGTTGTAGTACTGAGTATAGCGTCTGGTCACGTCCTTGACGTTGCCGTGGACATCATATGCTATCACGTACCAGGATTGGCACGTTGCGTCTGTTGCTGGCGGTTCAAACTTGCATTTGCGCCGCATGGGCATGACTTCCACCACATTGAGCACAACTGGGTCGACGGTGATCCATTTTTTCAGGAACTTGTTCCACACCTCGATCCAGAAGAGCGGATACTTGGACTTGGGGAAAGAAAACTCGCGTCTGGACCGAGAAATCTCCTTGGTGCTGCGGCGAGAATCTGCTAGGAATTCCTGCTTCAGACTTGGAATAAACACCGGGTCAAACTCTGAAGCGGGTTCAGTTTTAGCTGGGTCGTCTTTCTTGTCTTCGTTTGCTGCTTCAACGGGCACTATTGACCGGTAGTCCGGTGGCTGGATCGAAAACACAAGTCTGGCAGTTACGCCGATCGATCGGAGAAGAGCAACGAAACCCTGGGCACCCAAATCTCGGGAGCCCCGGAAATTCCTAATGAGCCTTTTGAAGCGCGTGAGCGTGACCTTCCCGTCCGTGTATTCCTGTGGCTTCAGCATATTGTCCCAGCTTCTTCTGACGATGCCCTGAGAAATGACACGAAACTTCTTGTTGTAGAACGCCAGCGCTTTACGGAGGCCCTCGGTGAACCGCCTTGTCTTCACGAAATCTAGCACGTCGTCGTTAGTCAGGCGGAAAAGGCTCTTGATCTCTGAAGGCACCGCTTTTCGTAGCTCGGAGTGGAGTTCTTGGTTGTTGCACCACTGGTTGCGCACAACGCCGTGGGCCACCATGGTTTCGAGGTAGAGCTTGTGGATGAGCTTTCTGCGGTGCCGCTCCTCCTTCGAGACGGGCACAAACTTGCGCTTTCTGCCCTTAGGTGCGTCCTCCGGTTTCTCCTGGTTGATGTGGAAAGTGAGGGTCTCTGGTGGCTGGGAGGCGGCGGGCGGCGTGAAGATCTGGTCTAGGTCAACGTCCTCGAGGTCCTCGAACTCGTCAGACGCGTCGCTGTCGCCGGTGGCGGGAGTTGTGCTTGTTTCTCGTGCACTGGTTGCACCTTCCTCGGGAACCGCGAGATCCACGTCCTCCAAGTCATCGGAGGAGTCGGAGGAGTCGTTTTCCACCTCTATGGGGTGGTGGTCGCCCGGGGGGTCGGGGTTTCTTCTTCTTCGCTTCTTTCTGGGCGGGTCTGCATTGGCGTGTCGTAGTTGCTTCTTTAGTAGGAGACTGTGGTTGCGGTTCATGACGAAAGGCCAGCGCGACAGAAATTACAAAGAATCTGTATTTTGGAAGAGCTCAGACGTCCAGATGGCGATTTTCAGCAGGTTCCAGGCACCAATGGCGGGAGTGGGGTGGTAGTATTCGCAGCCTTTAGAGGTTGCACAGTATTTCTGCCCTGTATCGAGCAGCTCAACCAAAACCACCATCCGTACTTGCCAACGTTTCGCTTTTGTGACCTTCCCACTTTCCAAACATCCGATTGTCGTTGCCATGTTCACCAAATCCGCCACGCCAGCCACTCCAGTCACGCGGCCAAAGTCCCACATCACCGATTCCGTCACCTGGGTGAAAGATTGGTATAGTCCGATCGAATCTGCGTCGGGCGCTCCCCACAACTTGAAATTGAAAGGGTGGATCAAGAAAACCAACGGCGCCGACGCAGAAGACGCCATTGCCATCAGCGGAGACGTTTTCAACTTGGAGGCTCTGAAGTACTTGGAGGAGCCTGTGGTTGCTGAAGAGATCGTGGAGGAGAAGCCAGTGGAGGAAAACAACAACTCGGATTTGAAGCTGGCGTTGTCGATGGACAAGAAGGAGGACCAGATCTCGTCGTTGTCCGGGTTGGGGATGTAGAGGGGCATATGCTACGTTGAATGAATACTGCAATGTTGAAAGAATACACTGATATGGTTAAAGAATATACTGCTACGGTCAGAGAATATACTACTACGTGGAATGAATATACTGCTACGGTTAAAGAATATACTTCACGTTAAATGAATATAATTCTACATTCAAGAATATGTTCCTTTAATACTGCGGGCTTCATACTGCTACATCTGTTTTGTCCAGGTAGTGAATTCGTAGAATGCACATGTGTCTATTTACACGTCGGTCGGGCCGTCAGAGTTGTTGGATTCGCTGCTGTTTGGCGCCGTCTTAAATGCAACGAACGAAATGCCGTTTCGTGCTTCGTTCACCGCCTGCTTAAGCGCAGTTTGCTTGTCGAAATCCCAGCACTGCTCTGGCGGGAGATCACTGACATTCTCGTTTCTCCGCTCGAGCTGCTGGAATTTCCGCCTGATATCTTGGAGCCTGGCCACCTCGCTCAATTCGGCTCCCTCGCTGCACACTAAAATCATAGAGTGCTCAGGTAGCGAGTCGTACACCTTCTGTAAGCGGGCGTTCAACCGCAGCAAGAACTCTTCTCTTTGCTCACCAGAGAGTTTGGTGGTGGTTCTGTTCTCGCTAAGCTCACATTGCAATTTGCCGGTGAATTTTGACGGCACAGATGTCACTCCCGAATTGAAATCCAACTCTTTGAATCGAAGCATCAAAAGCGACGACGACTCAAGCTCTCTGTTGGCAGCATCAACCACTTCGTCGTCGTTGAAGACTGGAATCTTCTCCACGTTCAGGTTCTCGCCAAGGTCTCTGCCGTACGAGTCCGGGAAAAAGTCAATGATGACAGATCTCTTGTCGGGATGCACCTCGAAGACTTTTTCGAATAAATATGTCTCTCTCAACACCTTGCCAAATGCTGGACCCTCGATCAACTTCATCTTCACCAAGTCGAGACAAGCACGCAGGTCCTCAACAGAGGAGTGTCCCTCGCCAGTGGCTTCACCTTGCTGAATTGAGCGAGCCAAAAACTTATCTGCGAGCCACCTCAATCCAGGTTTCAGCGGAGGTCCTTTTGGATGATCATATATGAGCGAGGTGTCAATGACGTTTGGATGTCTGATTTTCATCACGTTCAAGTCAGATTCGATCGAGTGACCGATCAAGATGTCGTCGCTAGAGATGAGTCCCAACAACTTTTCCTGAACATCCTGTGCCGTGGTGGTGACATCTTGGAGGATTTCTTCTGTAATTCCAGAGTACCTCGTCACATAGTTGGTGATTTCCTCTTGCGGCTTGACATACGTGTCATAGACTACCTCGTCTTGAAAGTTCACCAACGAAACACGAGTGAGAACAGGGCCCGAATTGGATTGACAGAACTCGCAGTCCAATGCAAATGTGTGGGAGCCTTCATGCTCGAATTTCTTGGTTTCAACCCACCCTTCTGGAATTGTCTCTGTTGTGCTCAAGGTGCTGTGTAAAGGGTAGTTGTTTTGGCTCATTTGCTCCTTGGTGACGAGAAGATCGTACAAAACGATTTTCGTTTTACGCAGTTCTTCTTCTCTCTTCTTTCTCTCTGCCTTAGAGACTGGAAAGCTCACCATTGCCTGGCAGCATGGGAAAATCGACTCATTGGAGCCCAGCATGGTCGTTTCAAGAAGCGAGGGAAAAGTGTCGTAGAAAAATGGTAACGGTGTCTCCTTCTGTAGATCGTCCTCGGGATCTGTAGAGGTTAGCGAATGAGCGCAAACACCTTTTTTAAATTGTGGGAGAGAGAAGTCCGACCGTAGAAGCCCCGGGACAAGCGCAACCACGACCTTCGGCACCTTCTTGAGGTTCGATGCATGATATATCTTTTTCAGATGCTGATCGGAGCCGGTCAAGATATCAAGCAACAACATCCTCCAGTTCGCAAGCTTGAATGGGTGGTCCATACCGGTTTCGACCCTGAACTCTGGAGGTGCCAACATGGCCTTCATTTTCCGCTTGTGTTTCTTCACCTTCTTCTGCTTGGGCTGTGGCACGGATTGTACCGACGATCGGCGTCTTTTCGAGGTGGTCTCTTGATTAGCTGGAGGGAACGGAGTAGCTGCGTCATCATCGAACGACGTCAACGACACGGCAGAGTCTCGACGTTGCAAATTCTCTCCTCGAATGAATTCTCGGACCTGGCTGGTCACCGAGTCGTCTTTGATCGAAATCAGAAGCCTGGCGGTGGTGCGAGACAACAGCTCGTCATTCTCACGCTCGGCCTGCTCGCTGGACATAGTGTGGGTGCACGCAATTGGAAGGGCTGGAGTAAATGCACTTGGATGTGAAGGTGTTGGTGCAGGATGTGTCGATGGAGGTGTAGTGCATGAAGTCGGAGGACCAAGTCAACCTGGATATATTCAAATGCGGCCATTGGCGACCAACGACACCGCGTCGCTGTAGGTCAGCAAGACTGGGTGTTCTGCAGTTTCGGAGTTGCCGGGGATTTCCACATACTTTGCCAAAACCGCCTTGAGGTCGTTTTCTTGCGCTGTTTCCTCATGCGCACAGTAGTTAGTGTATGCCTCATAGAGGGTGTCAAAAGCATCGCCGTTGTCGAGCATGTGGCGGTGGGAATCTCTCAGTATTGTTTGTGCAGCAAGCTCGATCTTGCTCCACGAGTCCCACCCTGGCGGCGTCAACTGGTGAATTACCACCCCCAGCGCCCATTTGGACCCGTTTACGTCGTAGATGTGCATTTCAGGGTCGATGGCCCTGTTCACCAAGTCGCCGGCCAAAGCGGCCAACTGGGGGCCGTCGTCGGCGATTTTGGAGAGCCCAGACACCCCAGCGTAGACACCGCCGTGAATTAGCGCCAAAAAACGGAGCAATTGCTGGATTGCCACGTTGCCCTCCGAAAGGTGGTCGAGCCGGTCGAGCCCGTCGCAAAGCTGGACGATTGCTAGTTTGAACGCAAGGGGAACGTCGTTGTGCCCCTTTGGGTGCTTGATCTCGCCCCTGCCCCCGACTTTGCCGCCCGAATCACGGGTGATCTGGTGTTTATAGAGGGCCAAATACTTTTCTTTGTAGGCGGCCAAATCGCCGGTTTTGCTGACTTTGTGAAGCACCAGGAGCACTTCTAGCAACGTGAGAATGTCGCCGTAAACCAACACAACCAGCACGTTATCGTTGATGTGTTTCTGGAGTAGCGCTTCGATGTAGGAGAGAAACAACGGCGCTCGTCCAATCACGTAGATTTCGTGGGCGTTCGAATGCCAATATTTGATGGGGGTGAAAATGGTTTCTTTCAGACACCCCAACACGAGGGTTACCTCTGTGGGTTCAGATTTGTGGTTTGTCATTGCAAGTTGACTTGGAGTACCCAGGAGTGCAGGTGGGGCACTCAGGTGATAAGGAAGAGAAGAGGCAGAAATATGAAAAAGGTAAGGTAAAAATTGAAAGGTAAGGAAAAAATTAAAACAGATGGTGCAAACAAGCTGCCTCAGCTCAGGTTAAACAATCAGATTTCCTTTCACCAGAATTATTTCCGTAAGTCAAACTCACCCACTCCACTTAGCTGTACTACTAGTCGCTGCACCCGTGCCTCCCACACCACACTAAAATGGCTGCTCCACTCACCACTACTACTTCACATACCAACACAATGGTGGCGGCCAGAAGTCAGCAAACTGAGGGAGGCGATGACTTCTACACGCAGCTCATGACGGGAAACGTCGATGTGCCTGACGACAAGGTCATCGACGACATTTTCTCGGGGAAAACAACAAAACACGCCGATGACGCCGTGGACTACGAGGACATTGACGAGTTGGCCGATGAAGACGAATTGCCCCATTCGGAGGAGGCAACCGGGGTCTCGGAAGTTGATCACGACGAGCAGGCTCTCCAGGATGGCGCCAACGACGAGTTTGATGCGCTTTTCGGCGACGACAAGTTGCAAGACGAAGAAGCCGACCTACATCACATGAACCACGGCTCTTTGGACGGACACGGCGGAGCAGACATTTTGCTTGACTTTCACGAACAGCCCGGTTATGATGACGACGGTTTGAACAACCTAGGGTTGGGATTCGAGGACGAACGCACGGAAAACGGGGCTTCAATAGAGCACAATGATTTCCAGGGGTCGAGGCCCACGTCCCGCAAACGGAGGACGCCCGAGCAGCTCGAGGCGAAAAATCAGAAGTTGAGAAGACTTGTCGCCGACATGGAAACCCGCCACAAGGCCCGCATGGTGAAGAAGTACTACCCATCATACAAAACGAACATGCCCTTCAACTACCACTTGATGGTGCTTTCGGAACCAATGTACTATACGTACAAGCGGCCCGCTTTGGCATTCAAGCATAATATCAAGCCACTTGTGCCGCTAAAGCTCACGTTGGAGGTGGAAACCGACCAGAGGAAAGCATTCAAATCAAAACGAAACGTCTTGTCAGGTTTGGCTCAGCAACGCGGCATCTCAAATATTCTGCACAAAGATTTGGAGTTCATCGAGCAGCTCAATGAGCAAAATGATGAGGCTGTCAAGTTGAAGCTGTTGCCTTTCATCCAGCAGGATACAGTGGAGGATGACAAATTCGGCGATTTCAACAAAGATCTCATATTGGCCACTGCCGACTGGGATGACGACGATATTCTCAGTGCGGGTGATTCCGATATGGAAGAAGCTAAAAAACTGGCCAAGCGGAAAATCAGCGAACAGTTCGAGAATGGCGAGGTGGACTACGATGAGGATAACATTTTTGAGGGCCAGCTCTCCACAGAAAAATTCCAGTTGAACATGAACGATCCAAACTTGCTCTTTGTTCCTGATAGACGACCAGAAGGTGCCAAATCGAAGGCTGTCATCCCCACCGACCAGAAACTACTCCAAACGAAGTTCAACATCTCCAACGACAAGAATTACGAGATCTTGAAGCACAACTATAATACCAAGGTGAGATCGCAGTTGAGTAACTTGAACATTGAGCATTCGATCCCTTCGTTGAGACTTCAAACTCCATACTACAAGATTAAACTTACTAAGGATGAGGCCCGTGCATTCCACAGAGCAAAGTTCCAGGTCCGCCAAGGTTCTTTGATTTGCTTCTCCAAATTGAAAGTCAGGAAAAAGAAGAAAGATCGCGGAAAAACGCCACAGGAGATTTTCAGTCGTACTGCGGACTTGACCGTGGCAGACACCGGGTCGATTATTGCCATGGAATACTCCGAGGAAGCGCCAGGCATTTTGTCCAATTTCGGTATGGGCAGCAAGTTGATCAACTACTACAGGAAGGAAAAAGAAGACGACAACTCGAGACCTAAAGCACCACTCGGAGAAACTCATGTGTTGGGAGTTGAAGATAGGTCGCCTTTCTGGAATTTTGGCCATGTTGCGAAGGGAGATTTTGTGCCTACGCTTTACAACAACATGATAAGAGCTCCAATCTTCAAACAAGAAGCCAAATCTACGGATTTCTTGCTCATTAGATCACAGGGGTGTGGAAATCACCAGCGATACTTCTTGAGACCGATGGATCACTTGTTCGCAGTGGGTAACATCTTCCCTGCTGTCGAAGTACCAGCTCCTCACTCCAGAAAGGTCACCAACACATCCAAGAACAGGTTGAAGATGATTGTTTTCCGTACTATGAACAAGAACGGCACGGCAAGGTTGTCTGTCAAGGATATCTCACTGCATTTCCCTGACCAGAATGACATGCAGAACCGTCAAAGATTGAAAGAGTTCATGGAATACCAAAGACAAGGTGACGACCAGGGCTTCTGGAAAATTCGTAACAGTGATTCTGTCCCCACTGAGGACGAAATCAAGGCAATGATTACACCGGAAGATGTGGCGTTGTTGGATAGTATGCAGCATGGGCAGCGAGTGATGGACGATATCGATTCGTTATTTAACGACGACACGAGGAAGTTGGAGGTAAAGAAAGAGAAGAAGGATAAGGATAAAGAGGACGAGCCGGTTGATGAGAAGGAGAAAGCCAAAGATGGAGAGCGCAAAAGAAGAGACAAAGACGTTGACATGGAAGAAACTATTGATGAAGGTCTCGCGCCATGGAGTTCGTCTAGAAGTTTTATCACCTCGAACCAAACGAAGGCGATGTTGCAACTTAACGGAGAAGGTGACCCTTCAGGTATAGGTCTCGGATTCTCCCTTTTGAGAGCAACGCAGAAGCACGGATTCCGTCCGCTTGTTCCTCCACCAAAGGAAAGTGTTCCGAAAAACACCACGGCATCTTACCAGCAGCGACTTTATGAGAGCGAAATCTCTCGTATCTGGTATGCGCAGAGAAGTTCCTTGACTGTGGACAACAGAGAGGGGCATACTTTGGACGATATCTACAATGAGTATGAGCCGATCGACCACACTGAATTCTTCAAGCACAAGTTTGAGAAGGAGAAGCAAGAGTCCATCAAGAAACAGGGCCCCAGCTTGGCGAACCAAAACGTACTCAAAATCACTCGACTCGTCAGAGATGTTAATGACGTTGTCCAGCGGAAAGTTGAGTACGTTTCTGACCCACGGTTAATCAAAGCCTACATTAAGAGGAAGAAGCAGATTGAAGGTGATAAGATGTCGATGGCGGACGTCAATGAAATCATCCCCACCAATGACGCCGAGATGAACAAGATCCGTCGTAAGGCATTGGAGGAGAAGATCGCCAACTTGCAGAAAAGAGCAAAGCTCAGCAAGGGAAGGAAACCACACAAGGATCCCTTGCATTTGGCTGCTGCTGCAGGAGGTACCATTATCGATGCAAACACTGTCATGTTGCCCGATGGTTCATTGGCTTTTGGAGGCAAAGGTATTGGAAAAGGTAAGAGTACAAACAGACGGTGCAAGTCCTGTGGAGCGTTTGGGCATATCAGAACGAAAAAATCGTGCCCTTTGTACAACTACACCAATGGTGGGACTATCCAGCTCCCACAGGAACAGAAAGATATCTTGCTAGCGGCTATCAAAAACGGAGAATCGCCTCCAGTTGACCAGGCATGGATTGCTAGTGGTGCGAGCGCAGCGTCGACATCTCAAGGAACACAAGCACTGCCAACTGCAGAACAGCCGGTGTCTGCTACGCCTACGCAATGAAGCTAACGAATTTTTGGATATATTATATAGAGAAGTGGAGGCTGCTTGAGCCAGGAATATTATAATTTTTAGCACCAGAAGCGGTAAAGACGGTACCAGAATGGGCGAGTTTTGAGGTAGGCCTTGTCGTCGGCGATCTCTTGCTTCAACAGCTCAATGTCAAGCTCTCTTCTACCGGTGTCAAGGTCGATATCGGTCAACTTGACAATCCAAGTATTGTAAGTTCTGGTGTAAATCTTGTGACCGAGCCACAACACGATCATAAGAGGCAACGAAAGACAGTCTTGCCAGAAAAGCTGGAGAATATCGTCCTTAGAGTAGTCACCGTAACCAATTGGCCAGATCGACACCCAAATCTCTCCAACAACGATCAAAATCAAGATCACCATACCAGCAACAGAGCCGTAAATGCCTGTGGGCGATTCAAAGATAATCTCGTCGGTGGATCTGCCTTGTGCACGCAAAGCAAGTCTAAATCTGATGTGGGTGAAGCAAATGGCAATCCAGGTGAAGAACGCAGCCAAAGAACAGATCGAGAAGAACCAGGTGAAGATAAGGCCCTGCTTGTCCTGGTCAGCAGCCAAAAATCCCAACAAACCGAAGATGTTGGTGATCATAATGGCAGCAAGTGGTCTTCCGTTTCTGTCAATGTAACCAATCCACTTAGGAAGCAAGCCTTGCACGGCCAAAGAAGCCAAAGATCTGGAGCATCCATAAACGGACGAGTTACCAACAGACACCACTGCGACCAAAATGACGGCGTTCATGATGTCTGGGAGCACCTTAACACCTCCATTGTTGATAGCAATAACAAATGGAGACGAGGAGATATCCTCGGAAGAGTTACCGCTAAGCAATCTGTCGTCAGTGTATGGCACCAAACATCCAATCACCACGGCGGTGACAACGTAGAAAATGGTGATTCTCCAGAAAACCTGCTTGGTGGCCTTTGGCAACGATTTTCTAGGGTTGGCGGTTTCCGAGGCAGCCAAAGCGACAAGCTCCACACCACCAAAGGAAAACGCAGCAGAAATGAAACAGGAACACACACCCTTGAACCCATGGTTGAAAGCACCCGGGTTGTACCAGTATTGGGTACCGATGTAGCCTTGGTCGCCCGCACCACAGATAAGACAAATGGCAAGAATGATAAAGCCAATGACGGCGATGACTTTGATGATAGAGAGCACAAACTCCACCTCACCGTAGCCCTTAACACCAAACATGTTAATCGACACGATAAGGACGTAAAAAATCGCCACCCACGCTGCTGGGTTGACGGAGGTTGTCCAGTACTGGAGAGTGAGCGAACATGCCACCAACTCCGAGGGGAACGAGATCAACCACGACAACGAGTATAACAAACCCAAGGTGAAACCCCACGAAGGGTCGACAAACCGGGAAAAGAACGCATTAAACGAACCCGACACTGGGTACTGGACAGACATCTCACCCAACGCCATCACCACGCAAAACAACGAGTAACCCACCAAAATGTAGGAGATGAGCACACCGGCAGGTCCACCTTGCGACAAGGCGTAACCGTTACCGACGAAAAGACCGGTACCGATGGAACCACCAATGGCGATCATCTGCAAGTGTCTCGACTTCAATCTTCTGGCCAACGGGTGTCTGGCGGTAGCGTACACCGACTTCTCCATCTCGGTCATGTTCGAGGTGTCGATGCCGTCATCTTCCAAGTTGATTGGCTTGAACGAGTCGATCAACCGCTGGAATCTGGAGCCCGACTGCTCGTCGTAGGAGTATTGGGAATATTCCCCCGATGTGGACAGACGGGACTGCGAGTACTCGGTAGCATTGTCGCCCGTGTTGGTAGCACCAGTAAGGCGCTCAGCCTCATCTTTTTCGCCCATGGTATCTATTGCAAAGCGACGTGGCAGATTTGTTGGCTAGCGACAAATTTGGGAAATCGCACCCAGATAAGTGTTTGGGAAAAAAAAGTAATGGGAAAAAGAAATCTCGGAGTGCATCGTTATCCAAACGGCCACGGCGAGGCTGGCGGACCAGCCACAGTTCTGCAGATTTTGAGTTCCATGAGGGCTTGCTGCTACCGTTCCGGCGTTTACTTTTTTTTTTACTTTCTATATTCTTCAGCTTGGTCTTTCATACCTTGTCTTCAGTGGGTAAATTCGCTAACCCAGTGGGCGCCGTACCCGGCACAAGATGCCCTGTGGCCGTCACTTCCTGCACACAGGCCGAGGGGCGCGCACAATCGGCATCGACAATGCTGAAATGCGTTTGGTTGGCGCCAGCCTCGGCTTGGGAATTCTGGCCAACCACACACTGTTTGCAGCAATCCACCGGTGCGAAATTCCAACCTCGGGATTATGTACCTGAAAGTTGCCGCAAACCGTATTACGTGTCGAGTTGGGGGCGCTGGCAAGATCATAACCGCCAATCTCATGACGTGGGGCCATCCGTCAGTTGCGCGAGAGGCGTGCCGTGTATTGCACATAGTCCGGTTTCCCACTAGCGTTCTCGTCTACGCCTGCACATACTCCCATGCAGCCGTCTGCCCCTAATAGCGGGTTGTGGGTAGACCTAGTCAAATAGGCATTTTAGTTTATTCTGTGCGTTGGTTAGCAACGCTGGACGGTTGCGTCACTGGTCTGGACCACTCGGTAGTAAATTGGTGTGTGGTGTGGACATGTCCTGGGAGTGCGACAACGGCTTCTAAGCGAGGTCGATCGCAAGATGGTCTGGCAGGAAATCCATACCTTCGGCAACTGAAGCAACCAAGTAGGCCATTGATGAGATTGGTGACTGAATCGGGCTCGATTTGGTTGAGAAAATTGGGTAAATAACTACAGAGTGACACGTACAGTTGCTGACACTCAGTTTGATCTCATATTCCTATTTTTTCTCTGGTTGTAGGGTGCTGCTGTGTATGTGGCTCAATTGCACTTTAGATGGATTCGGCATTTCATAGCGGAATGTTGTGAATTTGGGGGACACAGACCCGATTCGGATTAATTGGGATGTGCGGGTGTGAAAATTTGCAAAACAGGCCAGGGTGACCTGGAGAGGTACGGGCCTTACTCGCCTGCCTTGCTATACACTCCTACACTTGCAATTCACAAATATATGTTCATTAATACATTAAATAGAAGGAAACTATCAAACCAAAGCCCTGTGTGGCTATGGGTGGTGCATGAGCTTGACATTCTCGTATGCCTTGTCGGTTTTCACAAAGATCTTCTTGAAAGAAGACTGGTTGTAGTAGTTGGTGAACATCCACACTGCGCCCGCTGAGTACAACGCGCCGCCGGTCAAAAGTGCAAGTTTGGGGTTCATATTGAATATTTTTCTGAGTGTTTGAAGTTGTTTGAATGTGCTTGGGAACTCGTTGTTGCTGGCGGAGATTGCCCTCTTTATAGTGTGGTGTTCTGTCCTGCGGAGAAAAGTCACTCCACCAGATCATGGGATCTCACCACCACAATCTCCCCACTTGGTGACCACGCCAGAGATGGGGAAATTTTTTGTTCCTTTTTTCCTGAGATTTGCAAACAAACCCCTGAGAGGGTTTCAGGCCAGCTATACGATGTGTCAAGTTAATGAATATGCTTTTTTGTCAGGGCCAATTTTGGGTGGGTATTTTGCAATCGCCAAATGCGACTGATCATCTGTTCCTGCACACACGGAAACGTATCACTCCATCGCACCACTCGCGTGTGAGCCAATTGCACCCACCGTAAGTGGAAGTAGAATTCAGGCGAAAACACGGCAAGATGGAGAATCACAAAAATTATGTTGTTCCCCAAACCACGTGACTGCATTACATTGCTGGCGCATCTTACTAAACACGTTTCACCACTAATACGTGCGTAGGCCGTCTCTGGTAGGAAGTACCGGTAGAAACTGCCCCACAATCACCATGGGCAAGTCAAATAAGTCACGTTTGACCGTCCACACGCAGCAAAACTCAATGAAATCGTGGTCCTGCAACAGCGTGTTTGTGTTTGCAATTGATCGGGTATCCCCCGACGGCCGTTTGATTAGTTTGCACCGGGTGTTAATAGTCGAGTGTAAATTGCCCACGGCAACCGACTTGAAGAGCCGGAAGTAGTCGACGATCAGCTCGTCGTCGTACATGAGCTCGATGATGAACGTCCGTTTCAGCAAGATATCGGAAATGCTGAGCCCTAAAAGGTTGACCAAGTCGTTCAGCATCGAAACGATCTCGCCTGTACGGCGCCAGATAATGGTGGGTGATGCATTGAGACGTGACAAGCTCTCGTAGTCTAGAAGACACCGCTGGAACGACATCTCCAAAAACTGGAAGTCGAACGGCTGAAAAAGCGACTTGTGGGCGCTGATGAACGTGGGCCGGTACGACGCGATAAGTTTCAAGATTATAAGGAGGTTGTTGCGCTTGTTCTGCCGTTGTGCCGGCGAGAGCTCTGTGTTCTGGAACGAGAACCGCAGCTTGAGAAAATGCGTCAATGAGTGGTACGACAGTGGGTAGTCGAAGTTGATGATCTTGTTGGAGTAGATGTCTTGCACCGTCTGGTATATGTGGTGAGATATGAGCGGCGACACGTACTGGGGCTTGTCGACCGAGCCAAACTCGAAGTTGAGTTCCTGCGACCGTGATTCGTCGTCGCGAACGTCGCCCAACGCAATGAAGGGGCGGATCTTGCTTTCCGTGTCCACCTCCGACAAAAAATTCGGCAGCACCAACGGCGGGGGTCCCGCACTGTTGATGTCGAACGACGATGGCGACAGAGGTTTCGAGATGAGGTCGCCCAACATCATGTACTCCTGGTTCAAGAAGTTGGAATTGAAGTTGGTGGCATTGGTGGACGGCGTCAGGTTTGGCGAGTCCTTTGTGTGGTCGTGGAACCCGATTCCGTGGCCCTCTTCCGGATTGTTTCGAAATCTCATCTGGTTGACGAGATCATCCTTCTGTAACATGGGCTCGAAAAACGACTGATCCGACTCCGCTGGCGTGTCCTCCAAACTGTCGGCAAGGCCGTCTTGGTCCACTTGCGCCATGTACTTTGCGCGTTTCCGAACGACGTCCTTGCACTCGTGAGCTATGTTGCGTTTGAGACAGTTCTGGCACGGTCTTGTGTTGGAGCATTGAAGATGTTTGGAGTGGCAGAAGGTACACGCTCTCAGCGCGGGCTTGCGGCCTCTTTTCTCCTGAGGTGTGAGCCGCTTGGTCATGGCATGCGGAGGTTGTGTAAAAGTTTGATCTGGAGGTGTGGTTGATGGCCGTTGTTGAGGAAATTTCTGGGGAAGAATCTGGGGTATCCCGGTGCAAGCAGGGTGCGGTGGGTGTGACCCGGGAGCGGTCGCGAGAAGCGGCGCGAAAAGGTGATCGATGTGCTGCATACAGCGCAAGGTCCTCGGTTGTGTGCAGGTGTGGTGGCTGCTCCCGGGGCATGGCGGGCAGTTGGGGCAACTCAGTCATTGAGAAACGGTACGGGCACGCGGGTCGTGTGATGCTCGGGAACGATATGGCGGTTCTCGACGGGGTTGGCGGTGTGCACAGTGGAATTGGGTAATGGCAGCAGAACACGAAAAACACGAACCAGTGGAGGTAGGTGATATTGTGGCAAAGAGAAGGTGTACGGTGTTATGGTGTTTGGCCGTGAGATTTCGAGTGCTGGCTTCGAACTCAAAATCGGTCGTAAATTAAGAAGAGCAACCTTGTTGTTCGCTGCAGCGGCGCTGAAAAACTGGGGAAGATAACGCACTCGAAGCACCCGCACCACTAAATCCGCACCACTAAACCCGCACAAACCACACCGAACCCCTGAAAAGAAAAAAAAAGGCCTATTACGGACGGTAAACAAACACAAGTGTTGCCCCTGTTGCAACTGGATATCCCAGTATGTCCCAGTTGGTCTAGTAAGTGAGAGCGATTGACGCCAAGTGACAACCCCTGAGCCGCGAACCTGCCAACTTTGCCGCCCGATCAGCTACTACTCAACCACATTTCAACCACAACAAAGGGCCAATTAATCAGAACAAGAGACCTTACCTTGCCTTCGCAGTTCGCACGTTTTCATCTCCCATTCGTTTAGAAAGCCTGCTACACCTTGATTTGCTGGTTCGGGAGAAATAGGGGCGGAATCGGGACGGTGTGAATCCGCGAAGTCGGCGCAAGCTAACGGTGTGCACATTGCCCCCGGGTTCGGTTGAAGAAGGGACTCCGTATCCGGTATCAACAACAGGTCAGCCAAGTAGGGGAGTATAATCGACGGGCCGCTGGGAGGGAAGTCGAAGTCGAGTTTCTCTCGGAGGCACTGGTGTGGCTGTGGGTGGTGCTATTTGTTTTTTTTTTCTTTTCTCGTCACGTCGCTCCAGGCGGTGTTGCGCGGGCGCACCCACCTTAATGTCCACACGCACTGTTTCCTCGTGCGGCATCTCACCTTTTTATTTTTTTTTTTCCTCTAAACCTGAATCCGTCGCCTCCGCCACATCCACCGCCGCCAGCATATTCTTATTTCGCTTGTTTGGCTCACCATGACACCTTCGCCAAGACGCTTGGTGACTGCGTTGTTGGCACCCGTGTTGTTCTTGTACCATCTTTTGGCACGCATTTTCTGGCTGGGCCTCAACACCCGCAACGTCTTGACATTACCCCTCAACTTCTTCGTGAATTTCTTGCCGGTGTTCACCTGGTTGCTCATCTTCAAGAATGCCGGGTTGATTCCAAAGCTGATTAGACCGAAAATCCACGTCGCATTGGCCTACCACTTGGACACCTTCATGTTCAGCGTGACCAAGTCACCTTTTGGATGTTTGATCACTTTGGCCCTCACAATCGCGCTGGCGTGGCTCATTGATTTGAAATGGTACCGCCCAAGCCTTTCACCGTACCTGAAGCTTGCTCCCTCGCCGTCTAGCTCCGTTTCCGGTTCTGCCTCGGGCTCCACCGAGGATTTGGAGTTGTCACTGTTTGACGGCAGTTTTGAGGACTCGCCCAAAGGTTACGTTGCTCACGCTGCTCCGGGAGATTTCCAGGACAATCCACACATTGGCCCGATCGAGTTTCTTCCGGCGATGTCTGCGTTTGACGTGGCCGAAAACGCCTCCAACATCAACAACAAAATTTCCGACTACGTCTCGCGCACTCGCTCGTACAGACCATATAATTGCTATGTTTGGGCCCCTCCGGCCCTATTGGCTGCATCTTGGTTCTTGCTTAACTTTGACCACTGGTTGCTGAGACCGATCACCGTACCAAAAGATATGGTGTCGTGGTTCTCGTACGTCATTGGCCACTTTTGTGTGCCGCTTTTCACTGCCATCTGGCTCTATGTGTTCCACGCGCCCGGAGCACTCCGCCTTTTCTCCTTTGCATTGGGCGCCCAAAATATTGCCGGCGTGTTCACCCACTTGGTGTTCCCAAACGCCCCTCCATGGTTCATCATGTTGAACGGCGAAAACGGAGAAGCAACTTACGACACGCCCGGTTATGCTGCAGGGCTCATCCGTGCTCCTTTTGGCACGGGCACTCACGTGGTGACTCAAGGTTTCCATAAGTCTCCCATCGTTTTCGGAGCTTTGCCCTCGCTTCATTCGGCAATGGCAGTGATGTGCTTCTTCTTTGTTTGCTACTACTCGCGGTGGGCGCTCGCTAAGTTTGCGTTGTTCTGCTTTGTTGTGCTTCAGTGGTGGGCTACCATCTACTTGGACCACCATTGGAGACTTGATCTCATTGCCGGATTGATGTATGCAATTGCACTGTTCACGGTGGTGATGCGCCTCCGCATGAGCAGGGTCGACGAGGAATTTATCAATGCCCGTCTTCGGTACGATTTTGCCGGAGGCTCGACCATGGGGATGAGAGTGTTCCGCAACACCAAGTTGCAGAACTTTTTCGACCCGCTTTCATGATTTTAACATTTGCATCGGGAGAGCCTGACATGGCCCCAGACAAAGTTTGCTTTTAGAAGACTTTAATACTCATTTCCTTCGGGACATTATCAATTTCCTTTGTTGTAGGGTGAATCTTGCGTCTTCCATTTTGGTTGGTTTGTACGATGAAACAGTCGGGGTAAGCTGAGATTCTATGTAGATTTCCTCATTAAGCACTGGAGTAGACTCCTGTCATTGTGTTCTCAAATTGCCTAATTTGACGGGGACAATGGACCGCCAAGAACATTTTGCGACTCCCCACTAAATTGTGCTGGACCCAATGGAAGTGAACTGCTTGACTTGAAGTATGCAAATTTGGATTTTCTGAGTATTTTTACCGCGTAGGTGAATTCTCATAGAGATCATCAACCCTTAATTTCCACTGAAAAGCTGTAAATTGTGAAGTTCCCGCCAGCGCTGGCCCCCCGGTTTGGTAGGGAAAATAACTCTATTCGGACGCCCCAAAAATACGACGGTAAGAAGGCATTGTGTGCAGTCCAGATGTGTGGCACCGCCGCTCGCTTCGCCTAATCGAGACAAGGTCGCAAATCTGCTTTCTGTTTAGGGTAAAAATCGAACCTCTAGCCGGGCAACCATTCAACCCAGTCATGAGATTGTTCAGTTGTTGGTGTAGTTAAATACCACCTGGTGGGCGGCCCCCGTCCCGGGCCTATTCTTGTTTTCTCACAGTTCGCACTTCATAATGAGACTTCTTCACTTGCCGTTCCTCATTTTCCTCTCGTTATTGTCGTTCACCACGGCATTGCCCGTCGATGTCAAGGGTGTTGTTCCCTCTGCTGAGTTCCTGTTGAGGGACGACATTACCCCGGCGCCCGTTTCTCCTTTGGAATTCGAGAAAAGAGAGCTCTTTTTATTGACGCAGCTCTTCAAGTCTGTCAACAACTCTGCAGGCATCTCGTTGATCAAAGGCGCTGCAACAGTGCCGTTAACCCAGCAGCAGATTATCAAGTTTGCTGCCAACTTGATCGAGACGAAAGGGTTGGAGACGTTGTTGAAAGTGGCCGACAACTCCAACCTCGCACTCGACCTTGTGCTCATGATCTTGACGCACTATGAAACGATTCCTGGTCTCACCGCCGTGGTGAAGAAGTACAAAGGAACAGCGACGACCTCGTCTGGTTCTGGATCGGGCACCAGCGGGCTGAGCTCCACTAGCTCCACTGGTTCCGGTTCTAGCTCGAGTTCTGGGTCTGGTGGCTTGCTTGGCACTGTGGGCAACATCGTGGGCGGCATTGTTGGCGGCATTGGGTCCATTTTCGGTTTGGGTGGCTCGTCCTCGGGTTCGTCGGGCTCCACTGCTGCGACTTCCACCACTGCCAGAACTACTTCCACCGCAGCAACTGGAACCATCAAAGCTGGTACTTTCACGACCGGAACCGCCACTGGTCTCGCTCCTGGCACTGCCAGTGGAGTTGCCAGTGGTGTTGCTGGAACCACCACCACCACTCCAGTTGGCGCTGCCACCACTGCTGTCACTGGTACTGCTGTCACCACGACACCAAAGGGAACCTCCACCACTACCAAGGCTGCGACCACCACAGGTGCGACCAACCCTATCTCGGGTATCCTCGGCATTGTGGGCAGCATCTTTGGCATCAACAAGAGAGATGAGGTCGAAGAGTTGTTTGGTTCCGACGAGTTCGTTGCCCTTCTCAAGGACAACGGTATTTCTGTGGAGGACATTGCCACGGCGATCCAGACCCGCTCGTTGCAGAGCATGGACGACCCGGAGTTGGCCAAGCGTGATTTGCTCGACGTCTTCTACTCGCAGGTGATCGCCATCATCGGCACCAACTCGAACATTGAAGACATCGCCGAGTCGTTGGACCGGTCTGGACTTGCCATCAACGTGGCGTACAACGCGCTTGTGGACTCTGGCTGGTACGACTTCGACGTGAACTTGGTGAAATATCTTGTGAACAACCAGATTGTGACGTTGCTGTCGTTGGGCAAGGCACTCTGGAGCTCTGGAGTGATCTTTTCTGTGTTTGGCGACATCGTGGGCAACACCAGCTATACCAAGCTTGTGATCAACTTTGTCATTGCCATTTTGACTGGCAAGGTCGACGTGATTAGCTTGATCACGGCGTTGTTCTAAGAAAATTGGAGCACAGACCGTGGACCTCTTATATGGCCACACAACGCTCGTTGCTTTTCCGAAACTGGAGGGAGATTTTCGGGGACACCGCGGGGACTTGCTCCACGTCACTATTGTGTGGTCTGGAACTCCATCTGCTACGATCGCAACAATACCCAATCTGGCATTGTTCGGCATTTGTCTCTATATCACTTGGGGGACTGTTTGCGAGAATTTCCGCATTGGGCAATACGTGCATATGTTCCAGGGAGGCGTCGAGGGGACCTTGGCCGGGGAATTTGAGAGTCAATTGACGAGCGAAATATCCAGATGGGATTGTTGGGATTTTGCGTTCGCTATGTTCGTGGAGCTGTTGCACAAAATGTGATACTCTGGAGGTGGACACTTTACAAAGAAAAAAATATGACGCAGAGAAGCCGATCTAAGCGTTCCTGCGTGTCGGTGACACACCGGCTGTGTGCAGTCCGGTTCCCCATGCGGCAGTTCTCACCACAGATATGCTTTCCTGTTTGGGCAAATGACCATTGCGAGTGCCTGAATCAAGTAATAAAGGCCAGTTTCGAAAGAACCCATCATGCGGAGCAACAACACTGACGTGTGCTAGAGCAGAGAATAAATACCGTCCCCAAGTTCGGCGTCCACACGGCTGCTAGTTTTTCCTTTTCATTTCGCACCCACTCTTTATAATATTGGCACCATGAAGTTCTTCTACTTGCCGATTTTCATTCTCTCGTTGATAAGCGTCATCTCGGCTTTGCCCGTTGACATCTCACTCACTCCAGGTACCAAGTTCCAACTTCGCGATGAACTTCCCGCCGTTGAACCTGAAATGGTCGACTTGGGCAAAAGAGACATTGCTGCCTTAACTGCTTTGTTCAAAGCCGCCAACAATAGTGCCACCATCGAACTTGTCAAGGTTGCGTGCCAGAACCTGATCACTTCGCAGCAGATCATCAAGTTTGTTGCCAACTTGATCGAGGAGAAAAACTTGACGTCGTTGCTCCAGGCCGCCGACGAGTCTGGATTGGGACTTGACATTGTGCTCTTGGTTTTGACGCACTATGAGGTGTTCCCCGGGCTCACCGACATCGTTAAGCAGTACAAGGGCGAGTCGACGTCGTCGAGCTCAGACTCGAACTCGACAAGCTCAAGCTCGCTGTCATCTAGTTCGTCTTCTGGTGGTCTTTTGGGCGGTCTTCTCAGTGGAGTGGGGTCGATTCTTGGATTGGGCGGCTCTTCGTCGTCCTCCTCAACGTCGGCAACTGCTTCAGGATATGCCACCGCCACTGCTTCCGGAGCTAGTGCAACCTCTGCCACTGCCACCACGACATCATCGTCTGGCGGACTTTTGGGTGGTCTTTTGAGTGGAGTCGGGTCGCTTTTCGGCTTGGGTGGCTCTTCCTCGTCGTCGTCGGTGATTACCGCAGCAACTGCCACCACGGCTGCAACTAACACTGCCGCAGTTGGCACTGGAGTTGCCGCTGCTGCTGCTACAGCCACGCTGGTTGCAACCGTTGCCACCACCGACTCTGGTCTTGCTGGTCTCCTTGCTGGAACTGAAACCACCGCTACTGCCACCACCGCTACGGTCGCCACCAGGACTTCTGCCACCAGCGCAGCAACAACCTCGTCCACGAGCCTGTCGGGTGGCATTCTCGGCACCGTCACAAGCCTTCTTGGTTCTCTTAAGCGTGAGGACCTTGAAGATTTGCTCATGAGCGCCGAGTTCCACGAGGTTCTCCGCAAGAGAGACGTTCCAGTGGACAACATGTTGTCCGAGTACACCAAGCGGTCAATCGAGGACCCCGAGATGGCCAAACGTGATTTGCTCGACACTTTGTACCAGCTGGCGATTTCCATCATCGGAACGGACTCCAACATCGAGGAAATCGCCGAGTCGTTGGCCAAGTCGGGACTTGCCATCAACGTGTTGTACAACGCACTCACTGACGACGGGTTCTTCGACTTCGACGTGAAATTGGTCAAGTATCTCGTGGAGAAGGGTCTCATCTCGTGGCTGTTGCTCTTGGATGCGCTCTGGAAATCTGGGCTTCTTGTGAGCATTGCTGGCGACATCATCGGCAACTCGTCTTACATCAGGCTTGTGATCAACTTGATCATCGCCACGTTCACGGGCGAAGCCAAGGTGATTCCATTGCTCCTTGCATTCTTTTAGTTTCTGTAACATTTTCAAAATACCTCCAATAAATATGATTTTCGACACAATGCTCAGAATTCGAATCAGATCTGAGGAATGGCAGCTCCGTCACCTCGTTGGTCCGACCCCGCCGCCCATACAACTCTTCCGCTTTGGGAGATGTTCTTGATGCACTGTGCTCTACCGAAAACATCTCGAGCAAAGCCTGACACCGTATCCACGAGGTGGCCCATTTTCTCGAGCGCTGCCACTGTTTCTGCAGCAATGCCCTCTTCCAACCTCACAATCGTTTTGGGGGTTGAAATTGGCCCGAATGAGCCCTTACCAACATCCAAATGTCGGAATTCTTCGTTGGGCTCCAAACAGAATCTGGGTGCGTCCACGGCCTCCTGGGGCGAAAATCCAAAAAGCACCAAATTCAAGAAGATCTGGACATGAGCCTGAGGTTGCGCCCATCCGCCCATGCACGCGACCGAAGCGTACAATTTGTCGCTCAAGTCGTCGCTCTTCTCGGTGATGAGCGAAGGGATGATCGTGTGGTACGGTCTTTTACCGCCCTCTAATGAGTTAATTGCCTTCTCGCTCAAGTTGAAGTTGGCCCCTCGGCTCTGCAAGGAGAAGCCATAATCATCGGGGATAATGCCCGATCCGAAGAGCGAGAACACCGAGTTTATGAATGAGCACGCATTTCCGTCTTTATCTGTGACCGTAAAGTATACTGTATCACATTTGTACATTGGATCTGGTGCGGCATCAATGTGCTCACGAGCCAAGATCCTGTCTGGCCGGATGAGTTTCGAACGCTCTGCTAAATTCTCTGCAGAGAGAACTTTGGGGATATCGATCTCAGGATGGAAGTCCAAGTCTGTCACGCAGTGTTCTGAGTCGTAAAATCCCAACTTCACTGCTTCGATCAACAAGTTCAAGTATTCCGGGGAGTTGTGCTCTAACTTGTCCAAATCAATAAGCTTCTGCTTGGCAAGTTCTCTGATGTATCCCAACGCAAATAATGCTACGATTCCCTGACCATTTGGCGGGATTTCCCACAAATGTTTCCCGTTGAATTCGATGCTGATGGGGTCCACTCTTTGCGACTTGTGGCTGGCCAAATCGTCCAACTCAAGAACACCACCCATCAGCTGAACCTTGGCCACGATTTTCTCGGCCACGTCACCTTTGTAGAATCCGTCTTTGCCCTCGCTCGCGATTTTCCGAAACACTTTGGCCAACGGTTTATTGGTGAAGACCTGGCCCTGCTCCACAAACAGACCGTCTGCGTTCAAAAAGACGCTGGAATTTGCGCCACTTTGCTTGATAAGTTTCTCCAGACCCTGTCTCCAGAGATCGGCGGACACTTCTGAAACGGCAAACCCAGATTCCGCCAATTCGATCGCTGGCTCGAAAATATCGGCGAGAGACACGTTTCCAGACCCCCAGAGCTCAATTGCATCGAGCCATCCGGCAACAGCACCGGGAACAGTGATGGAATGGACACTCTCAAGTGACAATCTTGGGCCGTCGGATTTGTCGTGTTTTTTCACCAAATCAATGGATAATTTCTTCGGAGACCTACCGCAGCCATTGAGCCCGTGGACCTTCTCGTCGTTCTTGTTGTAAAACAACATAAAACAGTCGCCACCGACCCCTGTGGATGGTGGTTCAGTTACACATAAAGCCGCCAGAACCGCTACTGCTGCCTCGACGGAATTCCCGCCCTTTTCTAAGATTCTCACACCAGCGGCACTGGCGAGAGGCTGAGAAGAGGCCACCATGCCTTTTGTGGAGTGGACCACCGATCTGCGGGAGCTGAAACGGTTGAACATTTTTGTAGCTTGATGATAGATTTATTAGGAGGACGAGTGGTGAAATCCGGGGAATTGTTGTTTGTATGCAGGTGTATTCCGTTCGGCGCGAGCATCCACCCTTGAGTCATCAAACCCTCACTTCAACAACCTACTGTGACTACTCAAAACACCGAAAGTGGGAAAGAGAGAGAATCCCGTGCATCGTTTGCGTTCTTGACATTATCTTATGAGTCTAGGATTCCGAGCTTGAGCCCACGCTTGGATGGATTAGCCAAAAAGGAGAATATAATGACAGCAGCTACAACCCATTGAAGACTGTAGCGACAAAAACCTTCCATGAACCCTTAGTTGAACCTTCAGTGACTAGGTTTGGACTGCATACTTTATCGACAAACCATCTCACCGTGAAATTATGCTCCCTGGTGAATACGGTCAAATTCACCAACTCCAAGTGGGCGTCTTCAAAACTGCCCGGCCGCCGTCACCAGGTAGCCGAACAGTCGGCTTTCTATCCAAATCGGGCGACATGGAGCCCCGTATTGGTTGCGAATCACGGAATTGGCCGCTATTGTGCAGTGTTCATTAAGTTTTCGGCCGAGGATACACGACCAGCATTTGGGTCTGACAATGGGGCCGTTAAGACCGAAAATGGTTCGCCTGGTCGGAAAGTCAACAAAATTCATGCAACATCCTCGCCTGCATGAGTTCGCAAGACGAGACTTCGCGCAGGACGAAACAGATTCCGTTTCACTCATTTCCGTTCCTCACGGCTGTGTGATGTAAGCAGCGGGGCTTCAAGCGAAACTCTGCTTAACATGAGCATGGCTGAGATGAACGCCGAATGCTAAGCAGCGTAGCGGACGGCTGGGTAGCGGCAAAAACAAAACAAGAGTGAAAAAGATTTGCACACTGGCGGGCTTGGTAGGGCAACGCCGATTTCGGTAGCCCACATCCTCGTCCGATTTATCTGGTTCATCACTACGTAGATCGAATCGATAAACATCTTGGCATACATTTCGGTCGAATTAGTGCGTGTGCATGAAGTATGCCAGAAAATTCTAAGTGCTCCGGCGCTTACGAGGGGATTGGCCACAGGACCAACTGCACGCACTGCATGCGCATTTTGAGTCAGCTGCACGATTTTGCAGTTAGCGAGAAAACACGCTCAGACCCGATCAGCTACTGCTTCCAATTCTGGCCGTATAAATGAAATGTGATGCCTTCTGGAGTTTTGCGGCGCTCCATTAAATTTCGAAAAGGTGATAATGAGGATTCCCCAACTTTTTACATTCGTTTCCGTCGCTGCAGTTGCAGCCGCTGCGTCGTCGTCGATTACCTCGGCTCCAACCACCTCCTCTACTACCACAACTACCACTGGTTTGGCTAGAACGGCCACCATCAACGGTTTCGCTGACCCAATCTACGACAGATTGCCAGAGTGTGCTAAAGGATGTGTTGATCAGCCAGTCGGTATCTGTCCATACTGGGAACCAGGATGTCTTTGTGTGATCCCAACTTTCTCCAACGCCGTTGCTGAATGTTGGGCTGAAAACTGTGTGGGTAATGACGTTGTTGTCGCTGTGTCCTTGGCTAACTCTGTTTGTTTTTCCATCGGCGTTCCATCGCCATACTGGAGAATCTCCGCTTCCTACACTACCCTTTTGGACTACTTGGCCACTCACACTGAGTCCAGCTCTGTCATTACAGAGACTTCGTCTTCCACTACTGAAACTACTGAGACTACTTCCGAGTCATCTTCTCCAGCTGTTACCTCTGCTCCAACTACGTCTTCCAGCACCACTACTACCACTGGTTTGGCTAGAACGGCCACCATCAACGGTTTCGCTGACCCAATCTATGACAGATTGCCAGAGTGTGCTAAAGGCTGTGTTGATCAGCCAGTCGGTATCTGCCCATACTGGGAGCCAGGATGTCTTTGTGTGATCCCAACTTTCTCCAACGCCGTTGCTGAATGTTGGGCTGAAAACTGTGTGGGCAATGACGTTGTTGTCGCTGTGTCCTTGGCTAACTCTGTTTGTTCATCCATTGGCGTTCCATCGCCATACTGGAGAATCTCCGCTTCCTACACTACTCTTTTGGACTACTTGGCCACTCATACTGAATCCAGCTCTGTTTCTACCGAGACTTCGTCGTCCACCACTGAGACTACTTCCGAGTCTTCCTCTCCAGCTGTTACCTCTGCTCCAACGACGTCTTCCAGTACCACTACTACCACTGGTTTGGCTAGAACGGCCACCATTAATGGTTTCGCTGACCCAATCTACGACAGATTGCCAGAGTGTGCTAAAGGCTGTGTTGATCAGCCAGTCGGTATCTGCCCATACTGGGAGCCAGGATGTCTTTGTGTGATCCCAACTTTCTCCAACGCCGTTGCTGAATGTTGGGCTGAAAACTGTGTGGGCAATGACGTTGTTGTCGCTGTGTCCTTGGCTAACTCTGTTTGTTCATCCATTGGCGTTCCATCGCCATACTGGAGAATCTCCGCTTCCTACACTACCCTTTTGGACTACTTGGCCACTCACACTGAGTCTAGCTCGGTGGCTGATATCACCTCGAGCTCAGCTGTCGTCTCAACTGAGTCTTCTGCAGAAACCACTGCTTCCTCCGATGCTTCTTCTGCTGCTTCTTCTGAAGCCTCTTCTATTGCATCCTCTACTATTTCGTCAGAGGCTTCTTCTGCTGCCTCTGAGGAGTCCTCCGTTGTCTCTTCTGAGGGCGCTTCCACTTTGACCTCCTCCAGTGTTTCTGTTGACCCCGAGGCCACCTCTGAGACCGTTGTTGACGACGTCACTGTCATCGTCACTGACGAGTCCACTGAGATTGTCACTGTCTGTACCAAGTGCAAGACCTTGACCGGTCCCCTCACCACCTACACTACCGTTGAGTTGGGTGTTACCATCACTGTCACCACCGACTGTGACACCACCACTGCTCCAAAGCTGTACACCACCTACACCACCGTGGTGGAAGGTGTCACTACCACTGTCACCACTGAGTGTGCAACTGCGGAGGAGACCACCTACTACACCACCTACACCACTGTTGAGGCTGGTGTCACAACTACTGTTACTTCTGCTTGTTCGACGTCTACTATTGCCGCGGAGGAAGTCACCACCTACGTCACCAGCTATACCACTGTGTCTGGTGAGGAAACTACTGTAGTCACCTCGACAGTCACCTCGACCCTTGCCGGCGAGTCTACTGCCTCTGCTGAGAGTGCCAAGTCGACTGTCGCTGCTGCTTCGGTGGTATCAGTGCAGACGGCCAACATTGCAGGCGCAACTGCTCCTCAATCGGTCATGATGGGCTTGATTGCTCTTGCCGCAGGCTTGCTTATTTAAGATATCTAGATACGTCCTCGGCGGATTCAAGCTTGAATGTTTATGAAATAATTAATCAATGTGTATGAGGACAACCCCGTTGCGGTAAAAACCGCTTTCAGGGATAAAAATGTAAATATCCCCACGGCCGATAACTCCACGATACTCGGGGATCGGGGCGGCCCCAAGTGTATCATGCAGCTTTGCATGCATTATGCCCGTTGCGATATGTGCGGTAGTACATGAATTCTCCCTGCAATCACACAAACGAAAAAAAAGCTAATTAAGCACAGGAAGAGTTTATGTTGCCGGGGAATTTGTAGGAGACTTGAATGCCTTGCAAATATTGCAGGTGTAGTGAAAGAAGTCGTGACAAACATTTGCGCATCGAATGGTTGAAACTCCTTTTCAGAACTCCTACTTGAAATTCGTAGTTGAAATTTCTACAAGACTCGCAACAGCTTAACTATCCTACAATTTTTAAAATATTCTCAACACTGTGAATTCCCATGAACCTAACCAAACGACTCTGTGTAGCAGTATATGTCCGGAGCACCCTCGACCCATCTGTTTTTCTGACAAGACAATTTAATCTCGCCATTGAACCGGTCTGGGCCACACCCAAGACATGCGAACGATTTTCGGTACTCTTTGCAACTGACCAGTCTGACCGACTCGGTGATTATGTGAGCAAAATCTGGACGGGCGTAGGTGATGGAAAATCCCGATCCTTCCACACTCGACGCAGCCAGTTCCGATGTAGAAAGACTCAGCTCTCTTTTTTCGGAGCTACTGCCCGTGAGATACAGCCTAACTTTCTCTGCATCGCTCTTTTCTTCTTCGTCCTCAGTTTCAGCAGCATCAGCTACCTCCTGGGTAATGTGTACCAGCAAATGAGCTCTTCCGTTATTGAGGAAAGGAACGAACTCGCTCCACAAGTGATCGTACCACTGGAGGTTTGCGATTTTCTTCATGGCCAACACGATTGTTATGGCGGTCCGCTGTGGGCGGTATAAATAGTCGTTGGCTTCTTCTCTCTCCTTGATGGTCTTCAATAAGTCAAGAGCAACAGGAAGTGTGAAGGAGGCGCCCGAACCGGCACTGAAAAATACCACAGAGTCAAATCTGGTGAGGGGTTGGTAGTTTCCACCGTAAGGACCATTGATTCCAGCCTTTAACTGGAGAATCTCAGGTGTGGGGAACGAATCAAGAATGTCCTTGAAATTTTGCACAGGTGTAACCAAGATCTCGTACTCCTGGTCTTTGGACTTTACTAACTTGCTGGTTGAATCGATGGTGGTTTGGGTGACTTCCGCGGACCTGATTTCGTCATCTTGCGACGATCTCGATGATGATGCAATAGACATTTCGCTTTCAGCGGCTTCGGCATCTTGTTGCTCCTTGAGCTTAAGCAATTTGTTTTTCAATTTTCTCGTAAACCCCTTGTGTACTTTCATCACGATCACCATCTTGCCCGAATCGGCCAAGCTTGAAATTGTGAATGGGTGGTACTGAAACCATGCCACTTTGAATACATTCAAGTAGATGTGCTGGCCTGCCTTCCAGTTGCCATATCTGGGCACGAAACTCCACCACCACTTGTGGTTGTCTGAGTTCATAATAGAGATAGGTATGGAGATCCGGATGGTGGTGTCGTCCAAAATTTCGAAGTCAGACATGCCTTTGGTAGGGCCCTTTCTCTTGTGGAGAATACCCAACACTCTGCTGCTAATTCTGTCGATCACCAAAAGATGAACTCCCAAAATCACGAGAGCATGGTTACCTCCGTTGTGGAAGTACACCAACAAGAGCATGACAAAGTTGAACACTCTGTGTTGTGCCAAGAACAAGTCAAACGCAAAATTCCGGAAAATCTTAAGCGACGCAACGTTCAACATACCCAAGCAAGAGTAGGCAATGAAACCAAAAATCTGCGGTGGGATCTTCACCATGATATAGAACTTCATGTCCAACCAGTACTTGAGGGTCAAAGCAGTGTGCACGGTAGCAGTAAGAAACATGCAACGGCCCAACCACTTGTGAAAAAAAACCGCCTTGTCAAGCGAAAGTCCACTTAAAGCGGCAATGACGTTGTTTTTTGCCACAAACAAGAGAATCATGGGCAAGCACCCAATGGAAATTCTGCCGATCCTTTTCGCCAAAATGTATAAACGGGGCTGGTAGTCGATATCCTTAGTTTGCATCAAGATAAACCCGGTGCAGAAGGCTAAGTGGATAGCTCCAACAATCATAAGACTTGGCTGGAAGAAAAATGCTCTGCCAAGGATGTTCACTTTGTAGACCCTGGTGAGCGATTCAAAGCACTTTATGAATGTGAAGTACTTTTTGTATTTGAGCGATGCGGTATCCCTTCTGGACCTGAGGAACCAAGGGATCCAAAGGAAAAGAGCTCCATGAAATATGGGGAGCAACATGGTTGTAAGCATTGTAAGGAACGCATACTTAAAGTTGCGGTCACGCTCGACGAAGTATTGCACTTCGAACGGAATCGCCATGGTCGAAGTTTACCGTTGGAAGAAAAAAGTGACTCGCTTAGAACTGGAAGCGATGGGACTGGGTAGTATAAGAAGGAGGAGCGATAACTCCATATGCAAAAATCTCGGCTAGGAGCGTGATATCGAAATCTGGTTTTTCTTGTCGAGGCAAAAGCAGGGCAGTGGGACGGCCGGTGTGAAACAAATTTCTGGGATTGTAACAAGGCTTAAGCGTGAAAATCGTAGCCACTTTCAATTTACTGGCTCAATTAGTGGTGTCATAAGGAGTGGCCCGCGCGGACTTTTCGGTGGAGAGCGACGAAATTTTATCTCAACCATCATCTGCAGCTGGCCGCATGGCGCAATGCAATGCACGTCGGATTATATTGTGCAGGTTGTGCTGAATGATGGTGGAGATAACCTTTTCGTAATGGCAACTCGGCCCACTTGCAAGTCCCTGTAGCTTGGCATTCATACTTTTTTGCTCGGAAATAGTCATTAAATTAGCCCTGCACCCTAAGTAAGCGTCCAATCATCACTATTCATAGTCGGGTCCATTATTAGACCAGGTGGATGCCTTATGATGCTGCATGCATGGTGCGACCGGGTCTCCTCTATACCCGGCACAATTTGCCGTCTTCGGCCACAACGGATTCGTTCCGAATCCTGGGGAGAGTCTTATATTCCGGTGTAGCCTGTGATGAGTTCCGCATTCAATAAATTTCCAACCACGGTTTTCCAAACATAAGCCTCAAACATGTACTTTTTCGTTGCTCTTGCTCTTGTGTCGTTTGCATCCGCAAGCAATTGGGACACCTACCCTTCGGTTCCCAAGACCGCCACCATCAATGGTTTCTCAGATCCAATCAAGGACCTCTTGCCTGAGTGTGCAGCTGAGTGTGCCGATTTTTCCACCAGCAACACCCCTTGCCCATACTGGGATACTGGTTGCTTGTGTGTCATGCCTCAATGGTCAGGACAAGTCGCCTCGTGCATTGTTAAGAGTTGTTCTGGATCTGAGCTTGCCCTGGCTACAAGTTTGTGTTACTCGTTGTGCTCAAGTGTTGGTGCCAACGTGTGGATGATGCCTGCTTCGCTTTCCACTGAGCTTTCAGAAGCTGGTGAAGGCTACAATGTTGCTGCTGCCTCGACGACTTTCACGTCAAGTGAGTCTACCGGGAAGTCTGATGCCTCCATTACAGAGGTTCTGGAATCCACTGCGACCTCCGCTAATGGCAGCGACAGCTCGAGCTCGGGAAGCTCCGACTCGAAATCTAGTGCTGCCTCGACTTCTAGTGCCACCAGCTCCAGTAATGGCTCTTATAAGAACTCTGGCAGTATTCTTTCCGGTTTATTTGCTGCGGTCCTCTTCATGTTACACTAAATATGTAATTACGAAAAGAATAAATACAGGATTTCGAATGTGGGTATTTGGTGAGAACCGAGGAAATGTGTGGAGAATGGTAAGACAGAATCTGGGTATGTTTGCGAAACTAGCCAGTCGTTATCTTCTACATTTATCTTGTATTGCTGAAAGTGTACTTGCTATGGCCAGGCCAGATCTTTTGTCTTCTGCTGATGGAAAAGATATGGCAACTTGTGAGTGAATCGGCATTGGTGGGGCTTGGCGAGAGCCCGAAAATTCCGATCCGTTGCGAAGTTTCAAGCATTTTTCAGTCTAAGCCTAGCGAGGCTGTTGCCACGGACATTTCGGCCACTAAGTTCGGTTCCTCAAGCGGCACCGGCAATAATAGATGCAAAGCTGTTGTGTTAGGAGAAAATCGAGGCCTATTGATTGAGGGGTTTGTTGTCGATTTTCAAATTGAGAACAATGTAATCCCGTGTCACACCTATTAGTCTCCGCTTATGCCCGCAAACACGGATCCATCACGCAACAGCGTCGCTAATACAGGTGCCAAGCGTGCGGTGTTGACGTGCACACAACTATTGTGCAAGTGGCCAAAAAAAAAAAAAAAAAACCTGGCGTGCATTCCACCGACTCGGAGATGCTGCAGATCTCACCTGCACGGCACCCATATACGTCAAATGATTTCTTGGAAGGTCGCTTAGCAGTTGGCCCAGGCTCAACGAAGGGAAATTTGCAGACTAATTGGGCGAGACCTTGTTTACCTGCTAGCCCCATTTTGTGTCGTGCTTGCCCCGAGGTACAGTCCCCCTGCCTATATAAGCTCATGCTGCCGCTTTGCAACCGGATTCCCCCTAATCTTTTCCATCGCTCAAACAAAAAGACACCCGCTCGCTATGTTGTTCGCTTTGTTCCCTGTCGCTTCCATCTTGGCCGTTGCTTCCGCCGCCTCCAGCGACAACCCTTACGCCACTTACCCATCGGTGGCCCACACTGCTTCCATCAACGGTTTCGCCGACAAAATCTACGACCAGTTGGCCGACTGTGCTAAATCCTGTGTGTCTGTTTCGGCCTCTTCCACTCCTTGTCCATACTGGGACACTGGATGTCTTTGTGTCATGACCACCTGGGCTTCCGACATTGCTGACTGTATTGCTGAGAACTGTTCCGGTGCTGAGGTGCTGAGCGCCACCAGCTTGGCTGTTTCGCTTTGTTCCTCTGCAGGTGTGTGGTCGCCATACTGGATCATTGACTCCGATGCATCGAGCGCTTTGTCTGTTGCTGCTGCTAACGTTGCTGCTGAGACTACCTCTGAGACTGCGGCTGAGACTACTTCTGAGACCACTGCTGAGACCACAACCGAGGCTACCTCTGAGGCCACTACTGAGGCTACTACTGAGGCTACTTCCGAGGCTGCTGCTACTTCTGAGGCTGCTGCTACTTCTGAGGCTGCTGCTACTTCTGAGGCTGCTGCTACTTCCGAGGCTGCTGCTACTTCCGAGGCTGCTGCCACTTCTGAGGCTGCTGCTACTTCCGAGGCTGCTGCCACTTCTGAGGCTGGTGAGGCTGTTGCCACTTCTGAGGATGCTGCTACTTCCGAGGGTGCTGCTACTTCTGAGGCTGCTGCTTCTTCTGAGGCTGCTGCTTCTTCTGAGGCCGCCGCTTCTTCTGTTCCAGCTGTCTCCACCGCCAACGGTGCCGCTGCCGCCGGTGTCGCTGGTGTTGCTGGTATTGCTGCTGGTTTGGCCATGCTTTTGTAAGCTGTTTAATGGTTCGCTCTGGTCCGGTCATAACTTCCGATTGAGGATGACGGGCACAGTTTAATGTACATGCTTCTTTTCCAAATGAATAGCTAGAGATCTGGAAAATGCCGGGCCTGTCTGTAAGAGTATTAACTACCACTGGAACGTCGGTGCAGAGCCGACTGCCATTGAATAATAAAGAGGAGAGTATCAGTTGCGACCGAAATCAGACTAGACGTTGACAAGTCAAGGCAATATAATGCAGGAGTCTATAAAATTCATAACCAGGCGTTAAATTGGCGTGTCTGCTTCAACCCACTAATTGCCCGGGGAGAATTTCGCAGTGGTAGTGCGTCCCCGAATTTGTCCCGCCCCGCAATGAGCATTAGTCACCTCCAGAAACAGGGCAAACAGAACCACCACCAGACCAACCAAGAAACCTGTTTTTATCAATTCTCCCCGTTATTGTCTTCTCTCTCTATCGTGCTTTGCAATGTACTCTCTGTTCCTGTTCTTTTCTTCTCTTGGAATAGCGAGGTGGGTTTCCTGGCTGTGCAGTCTCCCGATGTCTCAGTGCGCACGGTTTCCATTTTGGGCCATGGCGTCGCAAATCTTGCAAATTGCGACGGCCACCGTGGAACCGGTACTTTTCACATTCGCTGGCAAAAAAGTAGAGTAGAGTGTGACGGTGTGTCATGAGCGATGACAATTACTAATGTCGCCACTGAAAAGTTGCAGTTTCAAGCACTTTGACGCATTTGGCACGGTGGCATCGCGCCCCCACCTCCACATAGCCGCACCCCACACAAGCCACCTAAGCCATAGATCACGATCACTTGAGGCTCCAGCGCTAGTTTAGAGCAGCCCATTAATTCGAAGAGGGACAATTGTGGTGTATAGGCACAAAGCAAACCTACAGTAAGGACAAGACAAAACGCCACAAGACTAGAAACGAGCACTGTGTTTCCCCAGCTTATTAATAACCTCGCAATAAACGGCCGCACTTCATAGGCCGCCCCGCGGAAGTGATACCCCAAACAGGTACGTTGCCATGATCTGCGCACCAATTTCTCCCGTATAAATTCGGAGCGGTTCTCCCTGTTGTTGCAGAAATCCATGACGGCAATCGAAGCAAAACCACTCAAGAACACCGACTCGGTAAATGTGGTGACCAACCAGGTGGTGCCAACCCCAGACGTGGTGGTGATCGAGGAAAGCACCTCGTATTTCACACACGGAGTGCCTCAGGATGCTCCTACCAAGCCTGAACGCAGACCTCCATTGGACTACCGGGCCAGTGAAATCGAGTTAGAGATGTTGGACCATATTCCGCCAGCGCTAGGTGAGGCGTCGGGACCACTGGCTGACGTGGAGTCCAATGGCCAGAATATGCAAGAGTTGTCACCACATTTGATGTCGTTCAACAATAGGAAGAACATTTGGCGTCTTTTCACCTCGTGCTTGTGGGCATTTTGCCAGGGCTTTGCCGATGGAGCCCCTGGAGCACTTTTGCCATACGTGGAAGAGTACTACTCCATTGGCTACTCTGTTGTTTCACTCATCTGGATCTGCAATGCTGTGGGGGTGATTTTGTTTGCCATGATAGCCCACCGAATTCTTGTTAAGCTCGGGATTCGCTACTCACTCGATTTCGCGTGCTGCTGTGCCATTATCATGCACCTGATCGTGGCCACAGGCACAAAATTCCCCGTGGTGTGCCTTGCGTTCTTCATTGGTGGTATCGGTTTGTCGATTGCAGGGTCACAATTGAATATTTTCGTGTCTCGGTACGAAAAGGCGTCATTGGCGCTTGGTTACTTCCACGGGTGCTACGGGTTGGGTGCATCTGTTTCTCCGTTGATCGCTACGGTTTTTATTGCTCAAGGATACTCCTGGCACGCTTTCTACTTCATTTTGCTTGGGCTAATGGTGATTTCGTTGGTCAACGTCCATTTCCACTTTGCAGGTGCAGATGAGGATATGGACCCAGAACCAGATAAGGAGGAGCAGCCCGCAGGGCCCAGTTTGCTCTTACAAGCCATCAAAAGCAAAACAACCTGGCTCATGGGTTTCTTCGTGCTCTTCTACCAAGGCGCCGAGGTTTCTGTTGGTGCGTGGGTCGTCACGTACATCCGTGATTATAGAGGCAACCACAGTACCAGTGTCGGATACGTCGCGTCTGGATACTGGTTCGGGCTCACAATGGGGCGCTTGGTGATAACCCCACTTACACACCACCACTTGGGTCCGCGCCAGGGCAACATACTACTTATCGTGTTATCTTTGGTACTTATGGGATTAACCTGGGCTATTCCGTCCGTTTTGGGCGAAGGCATCTGCGTTTCGTTTGCTGGAGTTGCCATTGGTCCAGTATACCCGCTAATGATTACGGTGGTCTCACACGTGGTGCCTCGTAAGATCCAGGTTGTCAGCTTGGTGTTCGCCAGTGCGTTTGGGTACAGTGGAGGGGCATTATTCCCCTTCATCATTGGGCTCATTTCACAGTACAGCGGGGCATTTGTCATGCTTCCTGCGTTTCTTGCGTTGTTCTCGTCTACATTGGCCATTTGGTTGTGTCTCCCAAAAATCCACGATGGCAAGGGATTCAATTCGGAGTTACGAAAGAAGTTCACCTCATTCAAGTTGGTCGCTTAAATAGTACGCAGGGCGAACTCCTGATGACACATCCTGCACTAAAGTGGGTTAGTCTAGGCACATGAAGACAATTTATATTTAATTGACACAGCATTATAGGAAAAGACAATTATTTTCCGTTATCTAGAATGTTAATGGGCTCTTTAGGTCCCAATTTCAGCTTCATTTCGTGGAATCAGGTGTTGCTTGTGGCACTCGTCGCAGTTGCTGCGAAATACCTCTACCGCACATTTCGACTCGCCTACCTAGCACGGAAATGGAACACTCAGCAACCGCCAGCGTGCAGTGGAGCATTCGGTGGCCTTCATCGAATCAGCAAAATGCGTGAAATGAGAAAGAGTGGCTACTTTGCCGACTACCAGAAAGAGCAGTTTGACAATATGAACGTGGAAACGTATCGCCAGCAGGTACTCACCCAGACACTCATCTTCACTTGCAACCCGGAGAATATCAAAGCAATGTTGCTGTCTCAGTTCAATGATTACGGAATTGGCCCAAGAAGAGGGGCATTCCGGCCGCTTTTGGGCAATGGAGTGTTCGTTGCAGACGAGGAACACTGGAAAGTTTCCAGGAGCATGTTGAGGCCACAATTCTCCAGAGAACAAGTTGGCCACGTCCAGGCACTCGAGCCGCACTTGATGACACTCGTGAAGCACATTGAAAAGCACAAGGGCGGGGTTTTCGACATCCTTCCGTTGTTCCAGGCATTGACTTTGGATGCATCTACAGAGTTCTTGCTAGGTGAAAGCGTGTACTTTCTTCGTGACGAGTCGGTGGGCTATGACCCCGAGAAATACGCCATGGAAGGGCGAGCAGAATTTGAGAAGGCAATATTTCAGGTGCTGGAGTACCTATCACTTCGGGCGAGCTACTTCAAGTTGTATTTTGTTCTCAATTCTGCAGAGTTTCGCCAGAAAGTGAAGAATATCCACAAGTTCGCTATGAACTTCGTGCAGAAAGCGCTAGCAATGTCGCCTGAGGAATTGGAAGAGAAGACAAAGAACAGCTACACGATCTTGTACGAGCTCGTCAAGGTATCACGCGACCCCATTGTGGTGAGGGACCAGATGCTCAATGTGATGTTAGCGGGCCGCTCCACCACAGCGAGTCTTTTGCTGTCGATCTTCTTTGAGTTGTCCCGGCACCCTGAGGTGTGGAAGCGATTGAGGGAAGAGGTGATTGCCCATTTCGGAGAAGGAACAAATGCCGATTTGGGCGCCATTACTTTTGAAAGCCTCAAACGATGCACCTACCTCAAATGGGTGATCAATGAAACATTGAGGCTCTATCCACCGGTGTCTTCCAACTTCAGACAAGCTAACCACGACACTACGTTGCCCACCGGGGGCGGCGAGGCTGGCACCCTGCCCGTACTTGTCGAAAAGGGCCAAATTGTCTTGTTCCACGTCTACTCAACACAACGGCTGCAAAAATACTTTGGTGCTGATGCGGCCGTCTACAGGCCCGAGAGGTGGGCGGATCTCACGAAAATAGGGTGGGCATTTATGCCTTTCGGAAGCGGGCCCCGTGTCTGTTTGGGACAGCAGTTTGCATTGACCGAGGCGTCGTATGTGACAGCACGGTTAGCTCAGCTTTTTCCCACCTTGACTTCGTTCAGTGACAACTACCCACCTCGTAAATCGCCCAACGCCACCATGCAACACATTGACGGAGTCAAAGTCTCTTTCGGTAGGGAGTAAAGAATATTTTATGGCGATGAATAAATGACAGTTAGAAATGGCGTTAATGATTGCTGGCTAGGCCAGCTGATTTCAGACAGGAATTGGATTTTCCAGTAGGTCGTCTAATTCGCGTTCTCCGCCATTGGTTATGAGACTGGTGATTTTTCACAGGAGCTCAGCGCATGGCTAAAGCAACCCCACCCCACACGGTGGTCCGCAAAGTATTGTTCATTCGGATCTTTGTGATTTTGTGCCATTGATGGGCAAGCCAAATAAAAGTCCCGGGTAGCGACTGACGGTTTGATCGGCAAGAGGTAAACGAATAGGTGATCTTCCGCCTCAATTTTCCGTTTTCACGGACCCTGTAAACACGATTCCCAGTATCCGCCTGCTCACACCTTGGAGCAAATAGACGTATCTACGAACGTCAGCCACCTGCAAGTGACGGCGATAGACCTACATGACGCTAGTTGTGGGATAAAGATACCCCGCGAAAACCGTCGCCTTCACATGAGCAGCTAGTTCCACATGCTCGTTAGACATTACCCGATTAAGCAAGAAGTGAAGTGCGACCGCCTCAAGCGGCACCCACCACCCTAACCCAACCAGGGTTCCGCCATGTCCCCTTCCTATTTGGGACATTCTCTGTGTGCCAGCCACCTTATCCGACTGCCAGCCGGACCAAAGGGTGGTGTAAAGCAACGGCGGACGGGATGTTGGGGACGAGTTTCCTGCAGATGGACTCCACAATCCAGGGCACGCTGACGTTTTTCACCTTCTACGCACTGTTCAATGCACAATGCGGGGGTCTTGCAAGCATATATAACGTGCCGCAGGCCGCACATAAACATCAAGGCAGGTTCCTGAGAAAAAAAAATACCATCCAATAGCAAAATGACCCAAGGCAAATGCAAGCCAGACAGAGTGTGGTCCCTCGACGGTGACCACGAGATTGTGTTCAAGCAGACGTGGGCGGTGTTGTTAAAGCACTTAGGCTACGACTTGGACCACATTTCGTTCGCTGACCTCGAGAAGAAATCCAACTTTGTCTCGTCGAAGTCCAAGCATGCGCTCCCCACCGTGTCGGAGAAGTCTATCTTGGACGACCTCCCTCCACCTTCCGAGAGAACCGTCAAGGTGTTCCGTCACTTGAACGGTAAGGCCAACCACTTGCAAGGTGAGTATGACCTCTCGGTCAAACCCATCTCGAAGGAGTCATACTCCCACCTTGCGAAGTTCAACGCGTCGCACATCCACCAGGCGTTTTTCAACGGGTTGAGAAACGACTCACCTGACAACTCGATGCTTCGGTTTGTGAGAGCAAGAAAGTTCAAGTTGCACCACATTTTGGAGATGGCTGCCAAGTGCTTGGAGTGGAAGGCTACCTCGCATAACGTTGACAAGTGGGCTATGGATGGCGATGCCGGCTTCTACTTCAGCAAGAAGAAGCCCGAGCTCATTGGTGCCTACGAGAAGGAGAAAGCGTACTTGAGAGGCAGAGACCTCGAGGGAGGATCGGTGTGTGTTGTGCGTGTGAAGAAGCACTTTGGTCACGACTGCCCCGACAAGGACTTCGAGATCTTCATCTGTCAGATTATTGAGTCTGTCAGATTGACGTTGCGTGATTACGAGATTGGAAACGATGGTGCCAACATTCTCTTTGACATGTCGGGCTTCTCGATGAAGAACGCCGACTTGACCGCAATCCGGTTCTTGGCAAAGCAGTTTGAGGCCAACTACCCAGAGAGTCTTAGTTCGATCTGGATTCACAAGGCTCCTTGGATCTTCAACGCCGTGTGGAAGATCATCAAGGGCTGGTTGGACCCTGTGGTGGCATCCAAGATCCACTTCACCAAGACCATCAAGGACTTGGAGCAGTTTGTGCCAAAGGAGTACATCCCTAAGGATCTTGGAGGAGAGGACGAGTGGGCTGCCAAATACGTGCCTCCAACCAAGGAGAACAGCTCCAGACGCGAGAAGGATGCCCGCTACGACGAGTTGGTGGCAGAGAGAGAGAGAATCAGTTTGGTGTTCCTTGAAACCACCTTGGCCTGGATCAACGCGAAGACCACAGAGGAGTCAACCAAATACTTGAACGCGAAGATCCAGTTGGGCGCCGAGAGTGGATTGAACTACAATGCTTTGGACCCATACGTGCGCCAGAGAGGTCCATTTGACAGAGATGGCACTCTTGGACCCTTGGGCATTTAGGTGTCGTTGTTTTGATTGACGGTAAATGTAACTTATTTGAACGTTGTAATCTCATTTCCAGCTGTTGTAGCGTCGCTCAGTGCTTCTGTAGTGCCATACAAGAATAGGTCCAAGAACAGTACGTTGTCCATGTTAGCAGAGTCCAATTCGTCTTCTGTGATTGCTTCGAACGCGGTGGGAACGAAGGTCTCTTGAAAACTGATCGACTTTTTCTGCCGGTCGCTCTCGTCGCTGTTCATCTTGATAATTTCTTCTTTGAAGACGTCAATATCCTCCAGTCCAGCGTGAGAAGATGCTCCGGAACCAACTTTATCATTCTCGTCGAAAATAGCTTTCAACATATTGCTCAAGTTTTCACTCCATCGCTCTGATGTAGCATTGAAGTCGCCATAGTCGTACAAGATATCCTTGCCCCGGTATACAGCGGTGGTAAGAGCCTTGATGTAATCTTTGTTCGAGGGCTTCAGCCGCATCTGCTCGAATAGTGCAAACGCCAAAATGAGAGACGCAAAGAAGCAACAGTTAATGGTGGTGAACAGTTCGAGTCTCTCCAGGTTAAAATCCACATATTTTGAGATCAAGTTGATTGTGAGAAACGCTGACTTTATGGCAGCGTTGCTGAAGTGCAAGAAGAAGTCACCGCTCGCCGACTCTTGCGCAAGTTGGGGCTTGAGTTTTCGGGCTATGACCTGTAAAAAGAATGGCTTGCACAAGAGCATAATTCCGTAGAACTGCGAGAGGTGGACCAACACTAAAAGATAGTTCAAGTTTAACTCATCCGGCTCGGCGATTCTTCTAAAAGTTGTTTTCAAATTAAGGTCTGACGGTAGGCCCTGAGACCACAATTTCAACTCGTTAGCCAAGTCACTGGCGCCTCGAAGATGAATAGCGCCGTCCTTGTACATGTTTTCGACAATTTTCCCATTAATTGCAGCCACCTTGCTGATGAAGTGTTGGCAGCGCAACCTCAAATTCTCCACTGGATCTTTAAGTGAAGCTATTGTGCCTAGATCGTCCCACTCGTAGTCATTGATTCCGAGCGGGCGACCCAAGTTGATGGAAGAGATGCGGTCGCAAATGAAGAGCGACATCCACAACCGCCGCCGATGTATGTTGTAGCTCTCGCCCACGTACTTCTCATTTATGACTTTTCGATGCATTCCAAGTCCTTGGGCGAACCGGATCGCCGTGCCCAAATGCACCCACGATAACGTTCTCTTTGATTGACCCTGGTAGTAGAAATGAATGAGAAGGTTAACTTCGACCTGCCAGAGAGTGCCGTCATATTCCAAAGTGCGATGCACGAGAACAGCACTATCGTAGAAGTGAGACGGGTCCATATCGCTGATTTCTTCGATTTGTACAATCTGAGAGGTTTCAGCGAAGAGCATTCCAATGGCCAAAACTAGGTAGAGCAAACACAATTTCTCGGCCGGAAGAGCCAGTGGGTTGCGGTAGAATGCCTCAATGACGTTTGTCTCGAAGTAGCCCATGTTAAACACGTAGAAAATGTCGTTGATATTCTCCTTGAATAACTGGGCGAGTCTTAAAGTGACCACTTTGCTAGGTACTTGAGCTGGGTACTGTCTTCGTAAGCGATCTGGCTCATCGTGGACCATGCCAATTTTCGGATCACTTACGAAATGAGATGGGCCCTGTACCGCGTAGAATACAGCTCGGCACTCCTGCAAAAACGACAAAGGATTACTTTCGCCAAAGAAACGGGCGTTTCCCGAGTGGTTCATAAGAAATCGTGCCGACTTCCCGTTGGCAGTGGAAATGGTGTCACCATTCAAATCTGCCGGATGATCCGAGCCATTTGTTGAGGAAACCGGCGATTTTATCTTCCCGTCGGTCGGAAACGATGCCTTGGTAATATTATGCTGTTCTGTCCCTTGTTGGTTGTTGCTGGTTCCGCTTTTGGCACTCTCTGGCCGAGGGTCTGAAGGTCTTCGATCCTTTGCAATCAGATTGGCTCGAAAGCCATTGTCGACGGTAACGGTGATTTTTCTCCGGAGCGAACGCTTATCAATACCCGCATACTCGCATTTGGCCGATTTCTGCCGGCAGTATGCGCAAGGCTGCTGGCCATTACACTGAATGTTAGCGGTTGAGGACTTGAAATGTGGTGACGTTGCGAGAGAATACATACTTTCACTTTGCGTTTCTTGCACGCCTCACAAGCTTTGCTGACCTTCTTTCTGAGCTCAGGAATAAGTGCCCGTCTCGATCGCTTGGGAATCATCTCGATATTGGTGTGGTTTCTGAACTTAGGCTCTGCACCCCGCAATTCGTCTCCGTTGTGTACTGAGTCGGTGTTTGGTACTGCATGTTGTGTGGGGAACCAGGAAGATCCAACCATTACTGAGGCGTTCTGTGTGCCGTCCGAGATGTCAGTATGGATAGAGCTGGTTTGATTTTGAGGTTGGTCTGGAGATGAAGGGAATTTTTTTTGAGTCGATCTCTGTTATGTTAAGCTTGGTTTTTGGCAAGTGTTTGGTCATTTGTGGAGAGGATGCTGCTGACAGTGGTGTTATTGTTGAGTTTCTTTCCTCTATAGTTACCGTCATCTTGTTACGATTCGCGATAGAGAAACACAAGTGCGGTGGGGCGAAAAAAAAGACAAAGAAATGAGAAGGAAAATATCCCAAATTCTATCGCATCCTCAGAATTGAATTTGTCAGCTTTGTCCGAGCAGTCGTTTCGCTTCGCCATCGAGTGCCCAGTGCTGCTTTTCGAGCACTGCATCGGCCGACAAATGTCCCGAAAAGGCAGGTCGGGCGGCCCTCCCCGAGGGTGCGCTTCTGAAAACCTCTCATTCAGAAATAGACTTCAATGGTTTTATATGTCTATTCCGTAATATATCTGATCGTACTGCCACCGAAATTAGCTATTCAGGGACACCCAATTTGCCGTGCTTCATTCCATCGAAACCTCCAGTTTTGGCCGTCTGCGAACCAAAAATTGGCCAGAAGATTGGCTTGTTTTGCCCGATTGGGCAAGCGGCCGACAATTCCCGACACCAACAACAAGCACGCTTTTGCCATCGGATTTCCTATAAAAGCTCACATTTCGTGAAGCATATATGTTTTTCTAAGAATTAACTATGCCTTCTCTCTTGACTTGGAGCAACATATCTGTTCTGCTGGAACTGAAGCCTATTCTTGATGATGTATGTGGGTGTGCCAAATCAGGTACTATTACTGCCCTCATGGGTCCATCCGGATCGGGTAAGACAACTTTACTTGCTGCATTGGCTCTGAGAAAACTGGTTCTTTCAAAGTTCCATGTCTCGGGCTCGCTTGACTACAATGGCGAAGAGTTAAATCAGTCTCTAATTCGGAAATTGTCCAGGTTTGTCGAGCAGGAAGACCATTTGATTGGTTCGCTCACGGTAAAGGAGACCGTTGACTTTTCTTTGAGGATATCCTCATCTAATCCCCGCCCATACCAAAGGGAGGTTTCCGATAGTACTGTCGAGATGTTGGGTCTCGCCAAGCAAGCAAAAACGAAAGTGGGCACTGCGCTACAAAAGGGTCTTTCTGGCGGCCAAAAAAGAAGACTCTCTGTTGCGTCACAAGTGGTTACCAAACCCAAGATTCTCTTTTTGGATGAACCCACTTCAGGTCTAGACTCAAAGGCATCTTTTGAAGTTGTGCTGATGTTGAAGCAGTTCGCCCAGTTGGAAGACGTGGTAATAATCACCTCTATTCATCAACCTTCGACGCTGACATTCAACCTATTTGATGCAGTGACTTTTTTATCTGAGGGAAAAGTTGTCTACTGTGGACCCAGAAGCGGTGTTGAGCAACACTTTCAGAGCGCAGGGTATCCAGTACCACAACACTACAATCCAGCAGAGTATATTTTAGATTTGACCAACACCGACTTCGACACTCCGGGTGTCGACAAGGAGGAAGTGTTATCCCACTTAGTGGCCATTCAGCTGGAGAAGCAATGTTACTTGGTGCAAGAACCTAATTTAACTGGCTCTTCCATTGACGAAACCGTTGAACAACCCAGCAGTGTCCAGAAAACATGGATCTTGCTCCAGCGAGCATTCATTAAAGCCCGCAGGGACTATCTAGCCTACTACGTGAGAATCTTCATGTACCTTGGCTTGGCAATTCTCATGGGCACCGTCTGGTTGCGCCTAGACTACAAACAAGGAAGCATTCAGCCATTTATCAATGCCATTTTTTTCAGTGGAGCGTTCATGTCGTTCATGTCTGTGGCATACATCCCAGCATATCTCGAGGACTACTTCGCCTACACCAAGGAAAATGCAAACGGTTTGTACGGGCCATTGCCTTTTGTTGTATCCAACTTCATCATCGGGTTGCCATTTTTGTTTTTCATTGTGATATTATTCTCCGTGGTCACTTACTTCATGTGCAATTTCCGAAGCTCAGGCACGGGGTTCTTCATGTACGTGCTTTACTTGCTCCTCAACCTTGTTGCAGCCGAGTCGCTCACAATCTTGATTTCCACAGTTTTTCCAATTTTTGTGGTGGCCTTGGCACTTACTGCGTTCGCCAATGGCCTTTGGATGGCGGTGGGCGGTTTTTTGGTTTCTTCCAATGTGTTGAACAAATTCTGGTACTATACGTTCTACTGGGTCGACTACCAAAGATATGCTTTCCAAGGTATGATGTTCAACCAGTTTGAAGACAGCATATACAAGTGTGGCAGTAGATGTCAGTGTATGTACTCTTCGTCGTTGGAATCAGAGTGCAAAATTGCCGGTCCCGCTGTATTGGAAGCGCTTGGGTATGGCACACGTGATGACGGCCTTTGGATAGGTGTCATGATTGCGTTGATCTTCGCGTTGAGATTTGCTACGTACGTGGTGTTGAAGCTCAGGAAATAAAGGAGAAGTTTAGGAGACTACTGAGTTTTTTTCTTCTTTCTTTTTGTTTTGCAGTATAAGTCTTCATATATTTGAATTCATTCCATTACTCTGTTTGACAGCACAATTCGACGTCGGAAATTAAGTGTAACGTCATATATTCTGAAAAGCTGAGTATCCTATTAAATCATCATGCTAGAGCTCTATTACTGTCTTCTCTGCAATTTTCCTTAGGAAATTTATATCTGTTGCTTCTTGAAGTGCCCCAATCCCGTGGCCAACTATCCTAGCAGGAGGAAATTGCTTGTACTCTCCGGAGGCAAATGCTTGTGGGAAGTAGTCCGAAAAAATCATTCCTATACTTTTCAAAGTTTCCGGCTTGACGTTGAGGTAGATGTCAACCCAGTCAACATGGATAACAGGGCTGGCCCTCGGTGATAGAACAACAGCAGATATCACTTTCTTGACCCCATTCGCCAAATTCACCACCTTGGCGGCATTTTCAATCCCAGAGTCATCTCCAGCTGCCACATATGCGCCCACAAAGTCTGTTTCGTTCAATATACCCGCCAATTGCTCCACAGCATCGGTTTCATGGTAATCAACCAAAATGTTGGCCCCAAGCTTCTTCAATGCTTCAAAATTGACCGAAGAAGCAGTGGCCGCAACATTATATCCTGCTACGTGTGCCAACTGAATAACGTTGGATCCAACACTGGATGCTCCGCCCCAAACCAATAGTGTTTTTCCTGTTGGTGCTGCCCTCGGAGATTTTGGGGGTTGTAAGTTCAAACCGTTGACGTTAAAGAGCCCTACCGAAGCGGTTGTTGCAGCCAATGGAATCACGCTTGCCTGAGCATATGACCAGTCATCTGGTATCTTTGTTACAGCGTGTTCTGGTGCTGTTGAGTACTCCTGAAACCCGGCGTATTTGGTCGCTGACGAAAACGTCCCACTACATAACGCAAGTACCCTATCACCAACGTTGAAATTTGTCACTTCGGACCCAACAGCAGCAACCTCCCCGGCAATATCGTGACCCAATGTTGTTGGATACTTCTGTGCGATCACGCCGAGATTCTGGATGGCTGAATCTATGGGATTGACTGCTATCGCGTGGTTCTTAACGAGAACTTCAGTCTTGCCTGGCTTAGTGATCTCGGTCTCCACTATGTCGAAGGGTCTCTGCTTAGCACTCTGGATGACGACAGTGTGATTCTTCAAGCTCATTATCTCGCGCTGATCTCACTCAAACATAATTGAATTAGCTCCGTTTTGTGGCAACCAGTGACCTCAATGTTGTGTTGTTTTAAGAAGGAAGTTACGGACTCTTGTTTGAAGGCAGGTTTTGCAAGCAGAGGATTGCGGAGAGACTGAAAGATTCTACGTTCAAAATGCGACGGGTTTTGAGCACTTGTTAGGTTGTAGTTTCGTGATGACGGGTTGGTGGTACATACACAACCTGTGACGGATCTATGTGTATTTCGGGTCTATAAATGAGAAATGTCGAGCTTATATGCTCAGCATCTAGTCACGGTCAAGAGTTGTATGCAAAACGTGTTCTTCGATGAAAACAGAGAAGAAGCACCCAAGTACCATAGTAGCGACGGAGAAGTAAAGAGCTCCTTTGCAACCATTGGCATAAGAGTCTTTCGCAGCCTGAACTACCAATTTGGGGAATCCTTCCAACTTGTTTGTACTTTCCAATGCCTTTTCGATAACCTCAGACGCCAACTTCTGGTCATCTGGGAACAAAGGATAGATTTTTGCGGTCAAGTTAGACCTAAGCACTTTCTGGAAGATTGCCGAGGCAATGGCAACTCCCAAAGTAGACCCGGTAGCTCTAAAGGTGTACTGAATTGAAGTTGTGGCAGCTTGGTACGCAGAAGGAACTGCAGCGATCAAGGAAAGTAAGGTCACCGTAAGACACCAGGCATAACCAAATCCTGAAGGTAGGAAAAGAGTGAACTGGGTGAATTTGCTGATACCTGGAGTAATGCTAAAGATGCGAAACACACCAAACAAGGTAACAATATCAATAAAGAGCATCATCTTGTAGTACTTGCCAGTCTTTTTCATGTGGAAACCAGCTCCCAATGACCCAAGTGCCACAGCGAAAAAGTTAGGTACCAACCGATAGCCGTTTTCAGTGGCAGAGAAATCCATAACCGAGGTATAGTACACGGGAATGTAGAACATGTAAGTGAAAACACTCATGGTGAAGAGCCACGTAGTCATGCAAGTGCAGAGGACCGCTTTGCGACCAAGCAATTTCACTGGTAGAGTTGGTTCTGCAGCGTACTCGTTTTCCCATTTAGCGAATGCGTAGAGAAGGAAGACTGAGGCCACAAGAAGACCAATGAATGTCTTGGAGGTATACAGGATCTCTCTTCCACCTAGAGACGCGGCGAGCAAGATACCTATCAATGCTGAGACAAGCAAAAGCGAACCTACGAAGTCGACCCGCTTCAACTTCTTGCTAAACTCATCGTTGGACGCGCCCAATCCAGGAGATCCTGGAGGGAGATTCAAGAACAACGCAATGCAAGTGCCGACAAATATGGCCAAGGGAACCTGGGTGATGAACACGTACTTCCAGCCCAATTTGTCTGCAATCAACCCTCCCACTGCCCCTCCAGAGGCTGCGCCTAAACCAAATGCAATGTTCCCCAAACCTTGAAAGATTCCTCTTTCTCTCAATGGCACTATATCGGTGAATGTGATGCTTCCCAAACTCGTCAAGCCTGAGCCACCCAACCCGGTAATAAAACGCCCGACAACAAGTACGGAGAGTGAGTTCGTGGCAGAGATGGCACATCCCACGGCGAAAATAGCACAGCATAAGACAAGAAGGGGCTTTCTACCGAAGATGTCGGAGAGCTTGCCCCAGAGTGGCTGGAACGCCGATGCACTCAACAAGTATGCCGTTGCGATCCACGAGATGTTGGAAAGTGCATCCAAATCTGATGCAACAAGTGTTAGAATGGTGGTCACAACGGTAGTATCCACTGCGGCTAGGTAAATCCCCAAGTATATCGAGGCGGAGATCACAAAGAACTGAGCTCTGGAGATTTTTGGAGATGTGGTTTCGTCAGCCGATTGAGATTTGGGCACGGCTCCGTAATTCTCCACAGTTGAAGCATCCGTCAATTCGGAATCGAGGAGCAGCTCTTCCTCAAGCAATTCATCGGCGACTGCTCCCGGTGCGCCCAGGGTTGGGTCGTTGATGCGTGGAGACTTCATGGTGCGGAAAAGTGTGTAGTCGGTAATTTTTTCAGCTCGTGGTTCGAGATAAGAGATTGCGCGGAAAATATGTCAGGAAGAATGTGTCAGGAAAACTGTGGAGTTTTCTCGAATGCCAACAGGAAGAGAGATTGAACAATACGAGCGCAGCAAAAGTTTCAATATTGATTTAATATTCTTATAGTTGAGTTAGACCTTTAGCGGCACAGGCAACTTCCGGGCAGAATAGGATTCTGGACGGCCCGAAATTGGACTGGCACGGGAACGCGATAAGCGCAGTCCGTCATCTGCATTCGCGGATTTTCGGTACAAATTGACACAATTCCGCTCCTTCCTCACCACAGCATAAAATGACAAAAGACTACGAGAAATTGGACGACGAGAGGGACAATGAGCTCAGGTGGTTTTCCGGGCCCGTGTTGGCCAAAATTGTGGGTGTGTTGATGGTCTTGGGACTTTTCGCCCATGCCACAGTCCACACCACGGCTAGCGGACCAACTGTCACGAAATCCCAGTGCAAAATCCCAGACTACGTGGTTCTGGACTCCTACCGTCGCGACAACAGCACGTTGCAGAAGATCTTGTTTGACGAGCTGTTTAGAAACGCCTCGGCGGCGAAATTGTCTGCAGCCGTTCAAGTCAAGACCGATGTTGGCGATGACTCGCCCTCTGTGGAAGAGGACCCGGAATTCTGGGAGGAAAAGTTTGGAAAGTTCCACAATTACTTGGAGACAACATTTCCAAAGTTGTGGTCTTTCGCTGAAGTCGAGAAGGTCCACACTTGGGGCTTGGTGATCACATGGAAGGGTTCGGACTCTTCGCTCAAACCAATCATGTTGACGGCCCACCAGGATGTGGTGCCTATTCAGGATGCCACTCTCGACCAATGGGTTTATCCACCATTTGACGGTGCATACGATGGAGACCACCTCTGGGGTCGCGGTTCTGCTGACTGTAAGAACTTGCTTGTCGCCTTGTTAGAAACTGCCGAGCAGCTCTATGAAGACGGGTTCCATCCTCGCCGTACCATCATCTACGCGTTTGGATTCGATGAAGAGATTGGAGGACTGCGTGGAGCAAGCCACATCGGCAAATTTCTCGAACAACGCTATGGTAAGAACGGACTCTATGCTGTGATTGATGAAGGTGGTCAGAGTTTGGTCAGACAGGGCAACATTGCATTGGCGCTTGTTGGAACCAGCGAAAAGGGAATGCTCAACGTTAATGTCGGTCTCAACACGCCGGGAGGACACTCCTCTGTGCCTCCGGACCACACCGGTATCGGTATTGTGAGTGAGCTCGTAACTCGGTTTGAAAAGAACCGGTTCAGCCCCATTTTCTCGCCTCGCAACCCCACATTCTACGAGTATCAGTGCATTGCCGAGCACTCGGACAATGTTTCGCCTGAGATTCGCCGCGAGATTAAGAACGCTGCTACCAGTGCCTCTGCGAGCAAGAAGGTAGCTGAATTCATCTACAACTCGGATGTTGGCAGCAGATACCTTGTCACAACGTCTCAGGCTGTGGACATTATCCAAGGAGGAGTGAAGTCGAATGCTTTGCCAGAGTATGTGAAGGTCGTGGTGAACCACCGTATTGCAGTCGAAAGTTCTGTAAATGAAACCGTCTTGCGTGACTTTGACATCATTAAGTCTGTCGCAGACGATTTTGACGTTGGTATCGTGCTGAACGGCGAGATTGTCAAGCCAAAGACCGAGAAGGGCTTTTTCACCGTGTCCACCGACTGGGGTTTGAACCCAGCACCATTCACTCCTGTGTTTGATGATCACTGGGACTTGTTTGCTGGCACTCTTCGCCATGTGTATGAGGTCGTCTCTAAAGGCACCATGGAGTCCTTTGAAGGATTGCCCGTGGTCATTACCCCAGGAATGGCTGCTGGCAATACCGACACTCAGTACTATTGGGACTTGACGGAACACATCTACCGTTACCGTCCTGGATTGACACCTTCTGTTCAAGCTGGTGCCCATGGTGCCAATGAGCACATTCCATTCAACTCGCACCTTCAGATTATTGCCTTCTACTACGAGTACCTCCAGGTTATCGACGTCAAGGACGACTGAAGCATGTTCAACAGTTTTTCGCCATGAATGAACTCTCGTGCAGGGACGCTGATCGTGCTTGTATTTGACAATCCACAAACCTCGACCTACGTATTGTACATTTGGAGCAATGTATTTGGAAAATAAAGATGAGCTCACAAAATCATCTAGCAGAGAGTTTTTGCAACCCCAGTTTGAAGACTTCAACAATTCTATTGACATCGTCCTCGTTGTTATAGAGCCCGAAAGACAATCTAATCCCGTTTCGGTATTGTGAGGCAATAATATTATTGTCATTTAGGTATTGCAACCATAATGAGTCTTTGAAAGGCACAACATTGCTGTGAGTGTATCTGAAGTTGGTGTTGCCCTCCCCAATACAAGAAATCCCGATCTCACTCAACTTGTGTCTCAATATGGTACTCAAAGTTCTGAGGCGATTCTCAACCTTTTCCATGCCAAGATCCTTCAAAAACTTTAAGTATCTTTGCAAGGCGGCGATTTGCAATAGAGGCTTATTCAAATGGTCGAATCTTTTCGCATCGGCATGATAAGTGATATCCTGATCGATCAACAAGTCTGACCGTAAGTTCTCAATGCACCCGGCACCCACTATTGGTGGGGTTTGCTTCAATTTTTTTAAGGCAGATTTGCTCACATACATGGCACCAAGCCCAATAGGAACATTCAATCCCTTGTGTGTTCCGAAGCAGTAGGCAGAAACACCCAATTCAACCACATCCACTTTGTTCAAGCCCACTTCCTGAGTTCCGTCAACGACAACTTCAATGCCCTTGGATTGGGCAAACTCGCATATAGATTTGATGTCGTTCTTGATTCCATTGTGGAACATCACTCCCGAAATGGCGATGCATCTGGTCTTCTTATCAGCAAATTTCTTAAAGATAGCGCCTGTGGCAGGTTCATCATCCGCGATATCGATGAGGCGAACTTCCAAGCCTTCGCTCGCCATAGACTGCCAGCAGTAGCCATGATTTGGGTGCTCTGATCTCAACATCAAAACATTATCACCGGGAGACCATTTGAGCGACCGTGCAAAGAGATTCAAACCTTCGGTAGTATCTCTCGTCCAGGCAACACAAGAAACGTCACAGCCCAAGTGTTCAGCAAGTTCTTTTTTGCAATCTTCAGAACTCTGCAAAAACCCTGGCTTGGGGTGAATGTCTCCGAAGGCATGATTAAGATAATCATCAATCGCGTCCTTGACTATGGCATTCATAGGTGGCTGAAATGAAAGGTTGGCAAAAGTACAGGCGTTTACCACCGGGACAGACCGGCGGTAGTCTTCGAATTCCGTTGCAATTGTCATTTTTGTTGTCTATAATATCGAAATGGAAAATATCTTGCATCCATTTATACATCTCCGGATACTGGCGGGATTACAATCCCGCCGTTAGCAGTGTTCACCAGTGTCGATATTGCGGTCTGATTTAGCTGGTGTTGTTGTCGGAATTGCAATCCCGCCATCGTCCGACAACTCACGACAAGCGCGAGCGGAATTGCAATACCCGACCTCGATAGGAAGATATCATGCACGATAAGATTTCCGATCTGATATCAAAAACAAATATAAGCATCCAATTATCTACTGCGCAAAATCAAAATTTCCAAAAAAGTATGACGCTTTCCACAAAATTACAGGAGATGAAGCTCTCCTACGTGCGGCTGGTGGTATCTGAGGTCGATGGCGATGTGGAGGCTATCGAAGAGGTCTTGTCGGCATCAAACGAAGATGGACAGCTCAAGAGAAACTTGAATTTCCGCCACGTTAACATGATGGCTATAGCTGGAGCAATTGGTACTGGTCTTATTATCGGCAGTGGAACAGCCTTAAGACGCGGTGGGCCGGGTAGTATCTTCTTGGCATATCTTCTCACAGGTTCGATATGCTTGGTGGTCTTGTTATCGTTGGCCGAGATGGCTGCATTTTCTCCAATGCAGAGATCGTTTAGTGGATACTGTGCACGTTATGTCGATCCGGCGTTGGGGTTCGCAGCGGGCTGGAATTATTTTTTCAAGTACGCGATTGTGCTCCCAGCAAACCTCACTGCGGCAGGGCTCATTGTGCATTATTGGAGGCCCGACCTCAATGTGGCCATTCTTGTCTCGATATTTCTCGTAGCGGTGATGGTTAGCAATTGGTTCAATGTCAAGTTTTTTGGCGAGTTGGAATTCTGGAGTGCCGCAACGAAACTTGTTGCTCTCCTTATCTGCTTTATTACATGTCTTGTGATCACGTGTGGCGGAGCTAAAGAACCGTCAATTGGGTTTAGATACTGGAAAGAAAAGGCTTTCGTTGAATATCTAGAGACGGGCTCAACTGGTCGCTTTCTTGGGTCTGGGCTTGTGTGATTCAATCGTGCTTTGCCTATGTTGGCACCGAAGCTGTCGGTGTCGTCTTCGGTGAGGCACCAGACCCAAAGAAGGCTATCCCCAAAGCTGCTCGCCAGACTATATTCAGAATTTTGTTTTTCTACGTTTTCGGTGTGTTCATTTTGAGTTTGGCAGTCAAATACAACAATCCATTGTTAGTCGCAGGCGGCACAACCAACGCAAACTCATCTCCATTCGTGATTGCAATGAAGACTGCGAAGATTAAGGTTCTTCCTGATATCATCAATGCGACGTTACTTGTGTTTGTGGGTAGTTCCGCAAACACTGACATTTACCTCGGGTCAAGAGCACTCTATGGTCTTGCCAAAGATGGCCTTGCACCATCAATTTTCCTTCGCTTAAACAGAAACAGAGTCCCTTACATCGCTTGCATTGCTACGGGAATCTGGGGCTGTTTGGCTTATTTGAACGTAACTGACCTGTCGGCAACAATCTTCAACTACTTTTCTAATTCGGTGACTGTTTTTGGTCTTCTCACTTGGTTCAATATTTTACTTGCTTACGGTGGGTACTACAGAGCCGCCAAAGTACAACAAGTACCACGTGAGGAGATTCCATTCAGAATGTGGGGCCAGCCTTATGTGTCGTACCTGGCTTTATTCCTCTGTCTGATCATTTTGATTTTCAATGGATACCTGTGCTTCATTGGTGGGTTCCAGTACAAATCTTTCATCACGTCATACATTGGCATTGCCGTGTATGTGGCGATGATTGTGGGCTTCAAGATTGTGAAGAAGCTGAAGTTGGTTAGACCAGAGACTGCGGTCGTCGTTAATTTTGTTGAGTAGATGGATGAGATAGATCGTTCATAAATTGTGTGTATATTAGGGGACAAATTTATTAGTATCTGAGCCGGAAAGTACCTCGCTAGTTATTTTATCATCACGAAGTTAGTGCGTTCATTTTCTCGTTTGGTCGGAATTCTTGTAAGTGTTCCCTTCTGCCCCAGGTGTTTCTAATTTTATAGAACACATAACCTGGAAGTGCGAATTTGCAAATTGTCTTTCGCAAGTGTAAAAATCAAGTTTCGCTCAGTTTGGTCTACAACTTTTAAAAGTGAGACCTCAAAGATAAAAGAATCACTGCCTTTATTTACCACTCATTTGACGGACGTAAATAACATATGTTCATGAGCTCATGGAATTGACCACTACTGAGAGGAGACTTACTGCATATATAATACTGGATATGTATCGCTGTTGATGGACTGTGCAGGTTATGCCATATCTTGTGTCCTTTGTCTTGTAGTCTACGAAAACCTTCCATTGATAACTCAGTCTACAAGGTTGAAAGGGACATGTGAAGATGTAAATGCTACGAAAAGTTTGAAGCTTAAACCAGCAATTTGAGCCAATTCATGGCGGCCAAATTGGTACTTCGAGCCTTCATGGGATAGAATACACGCTGTCGCATATGATAATCTTTTAGTCGAGTCAGCTCATGAGCCTAACCCACAACTTACCAAGTGGATCAGCTCGAGTGGTGCATTGATATACATGATCAGAATATGAAAGGTGTCACAGCTGATATTGCAAAACGCGGACCAACTTTGAATGAGACAATGCTTTGTATTGAAAGTGATTCACTAATCATCGTGGAAATTAGGTCGACCGATCGAGGCTACGTAAGAAAGTCCGCTAACTCGTTATCTAAACTAACTCGTTATCTCAAAACGTTGACATACTGCATATTTACACTGTATCTCACGGTCCTTATCTCATGTGCAACTCATACAGGAGCGTAGGCAACTTCCTAAAAGAATTGAAGCCTTGAAAATCGAATGAGTTTTGATAGACAGATCATGAGGCAAGTATTACGTAAGCGCTAACTCACTTCTCACTCGCTCTAACATCTCTCAAAATACTAATATCTATATCTGTGATTTAGATCATCCTTATCAGTCACATCAGCACTACTATCAACCTCGGGCACCTTACCTTCCAATTCGAACATGTCTCTTCTCTTATTTTCCCGAATACACCAAAAGCGGTAAAAGAGCACGATTGCCTCGAGAAGAACCCAAAAGGCGACATCAACAGACAATCCAATTCGGTATGTCGGATCCTTTGAGTAGTCCCACCATTGTGGATAAACAATGGCAGCGATATCGTAACCGAGAAAGTACACGTTGTTGACAATCGACTTCCTGGTGTTTCCTCTAGTGTTTGAGGCAACTAAGGAAAGGAAAATACTCATGAAACTGGTGATGCAGCTCCCGAGCCATGCCCCAACAATGCATCCCCAATGGTTGGATGATGGAAGTGCCAAAAGAAGAATATTGCCAACCAATGGGACGGCAATAAGCCCCATAATAATGTAGCAGCGCTCTCTGGGGAATAATAGAGTTGCGGCCACTCCGACCCAAATGCAGATCAACTGAACGGCACCAGCAGGCAGACCATACTCAACGACCTTATAACTATCGTAGCCCATGTTCTGCAAGTACAATGAAGCGAAGATAATAGGACCAGAAGTCGCAGTGGTCAAAAACCCAAATAGGAAAGCAGACACAGTGATCCAGTCAAAATCAAAGGACTCTTTCAATTGTTGGAAGCTAAACGATCTTTTCTCTCCTCTGTCACTATCCAACAAGATTCTGGCCCTGGCAATTTGTTTCTCTCGCTCGGTGAGAAAATAGGCCGTCTCCGGCTGGAATGGAACAAGAAAGTAGAAAAGGCACCCGGCGAAGATAGTCATCGCACCTGCAACCAAAAAAGTCACCCTCCAGGTGGCCATATGGATCGAGGAGTTTTTGGCAATCCCATAAACAAGAAAGTTGCCAAATACTTGAGCAACAGCGTTGCAACTTATCCAGCAGGCAGTTCTGAGCGGATGCTCTTTTTTCCTGTAATATAAGGACGTGATAATCACAAATGATGGTTGTACAGAGCCCTCAGCAAAACCAAGCAAAGCTCTCACTGCCATGAAGCCAGCGAAGTTGTTTGGCGCAGCAAGACACATGCAAATTGCGCCCCAGACAATAACGGAGATACCAGTCACATACTTGATAGGAAACTTACTCAACGCGTAGGAGTTCCAGAACTGCGACACCACCTGAGCAAGATAGAATCCAGAGGTTAACCAAGAGTATTGGTTACCCTCCAATTTTAAATCGGTCTTCAAACCGAACACTGCAGTGTAAGATAAGACCTGCTTATCCAAGTACTGGCAGAAGAACACAAGACACATGATAGGAAGCACATGGGTGTCGATTTTCCTGACAACGATGCGTTCTTCCTCTGGAGTAAATTCAACCACTGTAGACGCATGGCTTGCCACTGAGACAGAATAGGCAAGCTTTTCTGTAGAGATTTCAGGATCGTGTCCTTCCAATGTTGCTGGATTTTGATTCATGAAGGGAGACTTGTTGGACAATCGGTGATCGCATTGCGGTTGACGGAAGTATATAGTGTTCGCCAATTCTTGTAGAATTGAATCGGGTACCGTTACCCGCGAATTCTCCACTACATTTCCATTACCATCACCTCACTTTGTGCGCTCGTACGAAAAGCAGTGCATTTCTAATCGGCGGGCGATAAAAAATCTCGCGGGTACACTCATCCTGCAAGAGGGGCAAATACATGTCTAAAGCAATCAGAGTTCGGAACAAGGTTCCGCTTAACAAAAGATTACGAGCAACGGTGGCGTACGTGTTTGATAAGATCGTAATCGACAGATAATAAGAAGAAAACTAACCTCAGATGCAAAGAGTGCCGATTGCGGCGTATCAAGTGCAACGGAGCAATACCATGTGAATCTTGTAAACGCAAGAACAGAGTGTGCTGCATTGAGAGTTTGCGGAAGTCGGTCAACGACCCCGACATCGGATTGCCCGATTTGAAGAGATACAATTGCCAGCTAGAACGCTTGTTGTTGGCGAAAGTTCCACATTTGACGCTCAAGGAATTGAGAGCCAACGTCGACAAGTTGGAAAAGTCAGTAGCAATGGCCAGCAACACCCAAGAATATCTGGAGTTGCTGGAGGACAATGTTGTAGCACGTTTGCCCAAAAACTTGGTATCAACATCAGACCAGAGCTTCATCAGTTTTATAAACAGCGAAGGATCGCGAGAGAGCGATTTCAAGCATGTGGTAACCAGTTTGCCATTGGAGCTCTTGTTAAGACCGATATGTCTACTTCCCTCGCGCGAGCGAATGAGAAAGCTCATCGATGTTTTCCTTGGTGTTTGTGAGACAAGCTTCTTCTACGTCCATCCAAGAAGAATTTACCTCCAAATCGGACAGATTTATGATAATCTTGCCGATACGTCATTCATGGCGGCCCATTGGGTAGTTTTGATGCAGTTCATGGCAATACTTTCCATCGCTACGAATTATGAGTACATTTTGGACAACGCAGAGAAGCCGCAACCCGATGAAGGAGATCCCTGGGAAGACCCGGGATATCCGTACTTTTTGCTGATCTTGCCGTCTGTCGGATACCTCATTCACAACAACAACTTGGAAAGCATCCAAATACTTCAGCTTATGGGTGCCTACATGACGACCAAAAGGGTCGACACCTTATCACTCTGCATCGATCAAGGATATCGATATTTGAGCCTAGCCTTGGAGATTGCAGTAACCAACAATCTACACTTGCAGGAGACTTACGAGATGTTTTCCGACAACGACAAAGAGTACATCACTCGTATTTGGTGGTCCTGCTATTGCCTTGAGCGTCGCTTGGGCTTTAACCTTGAGAAGCCTGAGCCACTGGAACTTAGAAACATTACGGTTGACCTCCCCAAGTCAGACCCCTCTCTCTTCCACTTGGATGGTACATCTAACTGGGCAAACCAGAGGTCGCTCATTGAGGTCATCAAGATCTTCGGCAAGATATCATCATTTGTGTACCTGTCGAACGGAGGTAAAAGTATCATCATAAACTCCAAAACTGTGAGAGACATCTCATTGCAGCTCGATATGTGGAAAAATCTGGTCACTGAACGTCGAGCCAAAATGAAGGACTCAACGGAACCGGGGCAATGTCTAAGTCCCCGAGCGAACAAACATCTTGATTTATTCTATTACTTGGGGAAAATCTACCTCGGGAAACCATTTTTACTATATCAGGTCGAGAATCATGAGGCACTCAAAACGCAGCCCAAAACTACCCAAATCCTGTTCATTAACTACATGACAAGTATTTGCATAGATGCCGCATATAACATATTTGACATCCTCACGGACATGATGGACAAAAATCAGCTCGCAATCTACTCCTCGACGGATCTCAATTTCTGCAGCATTGGACTTTTCGTGACAATCGCATTTCTAAAAATTGATCGTTCCCCCAGCACTCAGTTGTTTTTGAGGAAGGGGCTCAACATCCTTCGAGAGCTCTCAAAGGGTAGCTCAAGTGCAAAGGTCAATGTCTCCATGTTTGCCAAATTTGAGCAAGCTATACATCAAAATCCTTGTACAGAGTCGGACTTTCCGACTGAGTTCGAAACTACTCCGGGAATGTTCCCAGAATGGGACGTAGATATCTACACCTCTGATATTCAACCAGGCAACATGGGCTCATTTCCATTGTTCAACAATGCAGCGAGCGGACAAAGCGGAGAAGCGCTTAACCCTATTTCTCAAGAAGAGGTTTTGGCAAGTTTATTTTGTTTTAGCTAAGATGCCGGGTACACCTATCCGCGAATGATGCATGTACTCGCGCGGGTAGATGTACGCACGCTAATTCCGTACGATGAATTGCTATATAGATAAGCCATGAGAATGCCATGAACTTATCCGACACGTGAAACAAAATGCAAACCACCGACTTTGATGTGAATGAAAGAGTTACCAAGGATGTTGCAAAGCTGATGAAGCCTTGGGCCCTCCCATCGCCACGAAAACTTTGCTTTATCAATTGCAGTGTCGTTGATGTTCTTAAAAATAAGATTGTGCATGCAAACGTCACCACTGAAAACGGCAAATTCACCACGATCTCCTCGGCTGAACCTGACATCGATGCAGTCACCATTGACTGCTCTGGCAAGTATCTCTGCCCTGGACTCTTTGATAATCACGTTCATGTTCTGGCGGTCCCCGGAGAAACTGACTTGGCCAAGTCGATGTTGATGTCGAAAACAAAGGTCTTGACAAGGATTGGCTTCGCATGCGAGTCAATGTTGGCGAGGGGTTTCACGACCTTAAGGGACTGTGGAGGTTGTGACAATCTCGTTAAACTCGCCATTGCTGACGGATCCCTTAAAGGCCCTCGCCTCTTGATCGCTGGTCATGCTATTTCCCAGACCGGCGGCCATGGTGATATGAGGCCGGGAGATACCCCAGGCGAGCTGTTTGATAGTTGTGGTTGTCATTTGAATTTGCTTGGTGTAGTTGCTGATGGCGTGCCTGAGTGCTACAAAACTGCAAGGGAGGAGATGAGACGGGGCGCCGACTTCATCAAAATCATGGGCAGCGGAGGTGTTGCTTCCCCCACTGATAAGATTGACAATCTTCAATACTGCGATGATGAAATTCAGGCTATAGTCAGAGTGGCAGATTCCTACGGTACGTATGTCACGGCGCATGCCTACACACCTGCGGCCATTCAGCATTGTATCAAGAACGGAGTCAAGGGAATTGAACACGGGAACTTAATTGATGATGAAACGGCTAAGCTTATGGCCAAAAAAGGATGTTATTTAACACCGACTCTTGTGACATACAAGATCATGGCCTCGGACAATTACAGTTTCTTCTTCAATTCTGACACTATGGAGAAGAATAAGCAAGTGTTGTATAAAGGGCTCGAGTCATTAAACATAGCCAAGCGCAATAAAGTCAAAATGTGCTTTGGTTCAGACTTGTTAGGACCCTTGGGGGTTTACCAGTGCCAGGAATTCTTTATCCGAAGTAAATTCCTTACGGCTCACGAAGTCTTGATGTCCGCTACCGTCATGCCAGCAGAATGCAACGGGCTTAGCGGTAGTCTTGGCCAGATAAAAGAGGGCTTCTTTGCCGACATGATCATGTTGTCGGAGAATCCTTTGAACGATGTGAGTATTCTTGATGAGCCGGAGAAATACTTAAAGATGGTCATGAAGGAAGGATTGATTTTCTTTACGTCTGATGTGAATTGCACCGCCGATGTTTAGTTATCGCCGCTTAGTGGATAAAAGCATTCCGACGACTTTAGGGGATCGGACCGAATGATTCCCACACTCTGGCTAAGTTGATGCGAACACACGACGGAGTTTCCATCATGTGCGGCTGCCTCAAACATATTCAAGTTTTCATTCGGCCTATATAGGACTCAGGTCGAATCCAAAACCATTTATTCGGAAATATGTTGGCTGCATCAAAGCGCAAAGATGAAGTTGCCGACTTTCGCAAAAGACGGACTTACTATGATGGGTAAAGCAATTCTTCTGCCTCTAGGAGATCATTTCCGCTTTGATATGACGACCGCCACAATGATTTAAATTCGTGCATCTTCTGCATCCCAGCCTTGTTAGCCTCGGAAACACAGCAATGCTGTCAGGCGGTGCAGGCGTAATTGGCTGGAAAAGGATTATTTCTCTTTTATAGGCACTACAACTGAATTGCTCATCAAGGGCCTGTTATCTATCGGAGCTAATGAGCATTCGTTGTAGTTGGAACTGGCGCAACTTGAAGTTGTAGAAGATCGTCACCTCTCAAATGACTCAAATTATATTGCGTATCAGACTATGCCGGACCAGGTGAAGTGTTAAGTACGCTGATACGCAACCGCATGATATGGCTTAGTTCCCGATTCGGGAAGGTGAGGCGCATTGCGAATTACCCCTGCTTTTTTTGTGCGATCCAGGTAGTCAACTCAATTCTCACAACTTATTTCCACCGCAAACATTTTGAGAGGTCTTTATAGACTTTGACACCTCCTACATCTAAACTTGACGTCAAATTTTCTCCAAATGTCTTGGATTTGAAGGCAGTCCCTGCATATCGGTCAGGTCTGTACGTCAACCAATACCATATTGTGGCTCTCGAAGTGAGGATTGCTGTGTCAAGTGAACTGTGGCAGCAAAATGACAGCCCCGCATGCACACTAAATCAAATTACAATAGCACCGTTTACCTGATGTGGGCGACTTCATTGGCTGGAGTTTGGTTCTGGCCCGCCTCCACACCGGAATGGAGGGCTCATTTGGCGGGTTCGATATGCTGCTCTGCCACTTTCGGGCTCCACACCCGGATTTGGTCTTGACATTTCCTAACACACACTGGAAATTGCAAAATGGCCACACTAGAGATTGAACTTGCTATAAAATCTCATTGATGACCTGTCTTACGTTCACTTATTTTTATTCAGTTAAAGATGGGTGTTTGGGCTGGTCTCAAGAGTGCTTTGGAAGGTCCTGAAATTACTGAGGTTAACAGACGGAGGCAACTTTCAACTGCCAGTTCTGGAAATTCAAGTACAATCTCAAACGTTAAAGATGGCGACATCAACGTTGAGGAGAAGGAAATTTCTGATGATACTCCTTACATTGACATCGAGTTGCACTTGACCCCTGAGGAGTTAGAGCGGAGAGAGAAGTCCAAAATCTTTAAGATCAAAAGATTTTTCTGGGACGGTACGGGAAAACATCCCAAGGAGCAGAAGTATTTGACGAAGCTTGATTTCTTCTTGTTAAGTTCTTCCATGTTGGGATACTTCATCAAGAACTTGAACCAGTCGAATCTTGCAACTGCATACGTCAACGGTATGGACGAGTACTACAACATGAACAGCAACCAGTACAACTATCTTACCACGTTGTGGACTGTCGGCTACGTCATTGGGCAGATACCTTCGAATCTCATCTTGCACAGAATTTCTGCAAGATATTATTTGGGTGGCTTGGAAATGATCTGGGCAGTATTGACTGTATTGATGATCACATGCAAGAGACTTCCAAGCTTGTACGCCATTAGATTTTTTGTGGGATTGACTGAAGCCGGATTTTTTCCAGGTATGGAGTACTTGGTGGGCAGCAACTACTCTGCTGCTGAAATATCTACCAGAAGTGCATACTTTGCGGTGGCAGGAAATGCAGCCGGTTTGATTTCAAGTCCTTTGCAATTGGCATTATTGCGTCGTTTTGCCAAGTCTTCGATGCCTCCATTCAAGTGGATGTTTGTCTTCGATGCCATCATCTCCTTCCCGGTTGGAATTTATACCATGTGCGTTGACCCAAACACACCAAGTACCACGGATGCTTGGTATTTCACAGAGGAAGATCGCCTTGTTGGTTTGGAGAGAAGACGCCGCATCGGAGCACAATTGAACACTCGTGAGAAGTACACTTGGACCAAAATCAAAACTTTTTTCAACACTTGGCACATATATGTGTTCCCCTTGGTGTTTTTGGCTTACAATAACTCTTGTTCAGCTACCAGTCAGCCAACATTCACCACTTGGATGAAGTACGAGTTGAAGGTCAGTGACTACGTCTATGACACCTATCCTTCGATTTTGTCAGGAATTGCCATAGCGGTAACATTATTTTTGGCTTACAGTCACAATTTTATCGGAGGGAAAAAAAATCATTTCTACGTTTTGAGTTTCTTCATTTGCGAGATCATTGGTTGTGCTCTCCTTGCGCATTGGCACATTCCAAGGGGCCTTCACTGGTTCTGCTATTTCTTGATTGGAATTCCCACAGCTTATGGCCAACCTTTCATATTCTCGTGGGTCAATAGATTACTCTTCGAGGACGATATGAAGAGAAACTTTGTGGTTGTGTGTACCAACACTTTGGCATATGTTACTGGTGCTTGGGTTCCAATTTTCGTTTGGAACACAAAAGACAAGCCAGTGTATCACATAGGGTTTACGTACACCGCTTGCTTGAGTGCCTTCGGTTTCTTATTCACACTTTTGGCATGGCATTTCACCAGGAGGGACAACGAAAAAGAGAGACTTACAGTGATAGATGAGGAATTTACTGAGATCAACAGTGCTTCTGCAAGCGAGCTTAAAGGAGGAAACAGTTCAATTTAGGGATATATTATAGTGAGAGATGACTGAAATACATATTGATAGAAGAGGACGGTCGCTTCACAATTCTTGAGCCGAATGCAAGAAGGGTTGGATAGTTTGTTGGAATTCCTAATGTGCAACAGAGACAGAAACCATCGAATTTCCTCCTGGCTAGAGGCAAGAATGATGGCTCCAGTTTGAAGTTTGCTAATATATTGCAGCTTGACATATGCTCGTGCGGAGCTTGAGAACCGTGTGGCAAAAATCAATAGTTTTCGACCAAAGAAATCATTTTTCTGAATTCAGGCACTTCTGTAGAAGCGGTTGCTGTGTCAAAATGAAAAGATATGGAATAGCCAAAAAAAAACCTTTGACACCCTTCCGATCCATCTTTTTGGATTACTTTGTGGTTCTGTGAGCACTTACCGCAACCAGGCTTGTTGGGCTTGAGAGTGGGGCGATTCAGAATACGTAAATTACCCTGAACTCTAATCCCCGGGTCCTGCCACCCTTGGACAAATTCATGCAATTCCTTGTTTTATCCCTTGTTCAAAGCGCAATGCCCAGAGAAATATTGAACCCGAACTTATGCGCTTGAAGTGGGGCTGGAAGGCGCCCCCCTCCAAAAGCAATGAGTTCCGGGTGATACCGGCTAATTGCTTATTAGATATTGGGTAGCAAATTGCTGATGATAATCGTGCAAGGAAGTAAAAGAATCCAATTCCTGGCTGTCTTGGTTGAGATCTATAGTTGTGGCACTGGTAAAATTCGCAAATTCACGATTTGGTGCTCTACTTCTTCAAATGCAACCAATGCATCATATCCCCCACGAGTGTACGCCTCCACTGCTGCATGTACAGATTACCCCATTCCCCACCGGCCAGGGATCGCAACCTCCATATAGGAAAAGGTCTTCAAGGCATACAAATCACGCAAGGTAAACCAGCCGCGCAAGAAGGAGCAACAATGAACGACAGCCGACACATAGAAAACAAACACTATCAGCCTTTTTCTCTGATTTTATTGCCTAATATTGAGCGTGACCTACTCGGGCAAAAAAACATCAAGTACAATTGCTTCTAACACCACTAATACACGCAGGAAATACCGGGTGACACCCGGAGATTTTATTGTTGATGCCGTAGAGTCCCCACCTAAACCATTTCGGAATTGTTTCGACGCAATTACTGGCGTGCCACGAAAAATTGACATCTCTTGGCGAGTTCCAGTTCTAGGTGAAGTAGGGCAGTGATACTTCGCGGTACTGCATATATTGTGGATGTTCCTCTTGGGGCCCCGCATTGAGGATGCCAATGAAATCAAAATGACCATAAGCAACAGATATCATCAAGAAAAATAACTTTCCCCACTGTGCCCGGAGTATGATGCGGAGTAATTGCACTGCGTGGAAAAGATGCTGATATCAGCTATATAATTAGGCAGATCCCACCTGGGTTTTCTTGAGAGCCAAAAAGAATGAGCGATTTGAAAGATAAATACATCGAGGAGAGTGTGTCTGTGGCTGAGAAGAACAAGCTGCAGGTGGCCTCCACTAAACCCAAGAGAAAGTTCAGGTGGAAAGTGGAAGACAACGACTCCCCGAAGGAGATCTACAATTGGACGCTTTACTTGACAGTATTCGTGTTTGGTATCTTGGGTGCTGCAAGAGGTCTTGATGAGGGAAGCATTTCTGGAAGTGTCGCCCAGATCTCTTTCAAAAATCAGTTTGGGCTCTCTGACACATCGAAGTCCGAGCATGAAATTGCTGATCTAAAATCCAATATCACATCAATGGTGCAACTTGGCTCGGTCGCTGGTGCTATGCTTGCCATGTACACCGTGGACAAGTTGGGGAGAATCAATGCTTTAAGAGAAGTATGTGTGATCTGGATTGTCGGAGCAGCAATTCAAATTTCATCTAGTAAGGTTGGTCAATTGTATGCTGGCAGGTTCATCGAAGGTTTGGCTATCGGTCAAACTACTACGATTGGCCCAACTTACTTATCTGAAGTCGCCCCAAGACAAATCAGAGGATTGTGTGGATGTATCTTTGCAGGTGCCGTCTACATTGGAATCATGTTGATGTATTTTGCTCATTACGGAACTGCGTTGCATATTTCTTCAGACTCACGTCTCCAGTGGGTTGTGCCAACGTCTTTGAAACTTGTGTTTGCAGGGTCGATCTTCATCATGACTTTTTTGTTCACTGTGGAGTCTCCCAGATGGTTGCTCAAGGTAAACAGGCAGGAAGATGCCATCAAGGCTCTTTGTAAAATAAGACGCCTTCCTGAAGACCATCCATTCATCATTGGAGAGATCAGTGACGTCAACGAGCTGATCATGGTGGAGAAACAAGCAGTTCAAGGTAACAGTGTGCTCACGCTCGTAAAGGAGTTTTTCCTTGTGAAGGCAAACAGATACAGATTCTTTGTTGTCTCAGCCGGTACCCAATTGCTTGGTCAATGGTCCGGTGCTAACGCCGTGACAATTTATGCGCCAGAGTTGTTCGCAGTTGCTGGTGTGACGGGGGTTGAGAAGTTGAAGATGACGGCCATCTTGGGTGTTGTCAAGTTCACGTCGGCGTATCTTTCTGCTTTCTTTATCATTGATTTTTTGGGGAGACGGACGGCGCTTTACATTGGAATTTCTCTTCAGTTCGTTTGTGAACTATACTACGCTATCTTCTTGAATGTTGTTCCTGAGGCTGCAGAGAGCGGTGATTTGACAGGCTCAAAAGCTAGAGCTTCCAAAGGTGCTCTTGCTGCTCTCTTTTTATCCGGGTGTGGATGGACCATGGGATTCAACTCTGTGCAATATCTTTTAGGGTCAGAAATTTTCCCCTTGAACATTCGTTCATTTGCTCAGTCAATGGTTATGGTATTGCACTTTGCGAACCAATATGGCAACTCCAAGGCTGTTCCTAAGATGATGATTGCTTTGGAGCCATATGGTGCATTCTACCTCTTCTGTGGAGTTTTGGCTTTGAGTCTTTTCTGGGCCTGGTTTTGCGTTCCAGAAGTCGCTGGTCGCTCCTTGGAAAGTATTGACGAAATATTCAACTTGCCATGGTACTTGATTGGGAGAAGAGGACCCGAGCTTTGCCCTGATCGCTCTGAACTTACGAAGATCCACTATAATGATGAGGGACTCTTGACCTACGACGACAGCCAAAAGCCAACCCAGAATTTCGTTGAGGACATTGATGAGAAGTCCATTGAGAACGACAAGAAGAGCTCGCGTGGTTAAGTTTTGTAGTGTGATTTTTTTTTGTTTTAGGGGTTTAGTATATTATGAGAATTTGTTTTACGTTACTCATCTTTTCGACCATGTGATCATGATACTAATTTTTTTAGCCCCCATCTGCCCCCTCTCAAAACAGAAGGCTCCGAGTGATACTGTCAGCTTCGAAATGATCATCTGATTCATCGTTCTCGCTATGGTCATAACATCTGGATGACTTTCCACAACTTGTATTGAGTTCATCAGGCGACTCAGAAAGAGGTGCTGCAAGAGGAAGGCATTCATAGTTTGAGTATTCCGTTTCCCAAATGATATTTACCCGAGTACCTTCTGGTTGGAGTTGAATGATTGGAATTCAGTTGAATACTCGACGTTTTAGTAATTGATTTGAGGAGAGAATATTTTGGCTAATTAATGGCATAAGGAAAGTGGAGGAAATAATCTACAGGGACCTTGTTCATTTCAAAGAAATGTACTATCATTCCATAGAGTCTTCTCAAAGGAATTATATATTCTGTTTCTCTTCCTTGGCGGCGTAAAACTCGCAAGCGTCAGCTTATCAATTGTCAGCCATGTAATTGAAGTCTTAAAACAGAGAGTTTGGTAAAAAGTGTTCGTGTAAGACGCGAGGCTTCAATCTTTCCCGAAACTCCCTGTTTGGGATCTTGCGCGAGAATATACCTTATGTAACAATTCTTGGAGTGTTCAGTATTTGGGGCTTCTTCAGTTTACTGAAACATTTACGGAACTTCTGCGAAAAACATAAATTCATGGGCAAAAGCATAAACTCACAATTTATACTTTGTCATCGCAAAAATCGAAAACAAAGGCTTTTTGAAATTACTCATACAGGGAGTATTTTAGACATCCAATTTCCCCATATAAGGGGTTCACACCCGGAGAACAGCCTTTACTGATTAGCTTTTAATGATTCCTGCCAAATTGGAATTGTTGAAGCCTTTCACCGATGTATCGGATGTCTTTTTTGACATTCAAAATGGGAGAGGACTAGAAGAACTTATCATAAAGAGACCACGCCGATAAATTTGGACAGCTTATGGGAACAAAGTCGGAAATATTGGTGAGTTCTTCAAAGAGTGTTATATACCAATTACGTGATACGGCATATAATCTCTATGTGCGGCGTAGATACGCGTCAGTGACACATCGTACACGCAGAGCTCGCAGCTTCAATGGTCCTTATATGGACAAGAATGTCTCTACTTCCAAATACTCCATTTAAGGAATTCCGTTGCGCCATATTGCTCGAAGGATCAGATCAGAAAATGAGTTTTGACGCGTCTTCCCCGCTGACTTGAGAGGCAGCAACAGAGTAGTTCAATTCTCTGAAACCGCATTCGACGCGACTAGATTGGTGACCGTTGATAAACATTTGAAGATTTTGGAAGACCTCTAGTCATTGTGAATTTTTCAAACTTCCCGAGATCGATTTAGTAGGCAAGCAATTATACTCAATCGAACATTCGTGACATGCGACATGTTAGCTATAAATCTCACGACGACGGGCTCACATGTGGTGGCATTGAAATGCAATGATACCAGCTTCTAAATGGAAGCTTTGTCGGTAAACATCAAGGCTGTACGGCACTTAGCTCTTCATTACAGTTACCCGGGGCACATATAATCACAGCAGCATCCAACACCAGCGGATATCAACTCCAGCATGATTGGCTCCACTGCCCCTCTATTGTCCATCTAATTGTTAGCCTGCGCCAACCCAAAATTGGAAACACCATCTCCAATTGAGAATCGGCAAATATCCATACGGCCTACTGCTTTGAATCTCTCAACCTCCGATTTACAGGGGTCATCAGGACGAATGACAAACACGTGAGAACATCATCCGCTCTTAGAGGATTCCACTTTAGGCAGTGGATTCTGAGATTCGCTACCTACCATTCCAGTGTTGACGAGAGCATCTATGTTAGATGAAGGGCGATGCATAATAATCAACTGAATTTCAATTGAAATGATGCAATTTACACTTTCAATCTTGCCTGTTCTGCAAAAATGTCAAGCTATAGCTCGACGGGGTGCTCAGAGGTTGCAAACTCCACATGATTTGTAAATTGATACACTTCTTGAAATTGAATTTTGGAGGCTCCTCTCGAATTGGTATTACGCAACTAGTCGGAATCCCCACCTCTTTTCACTCTTGACTGCACCTGTAAGGATTTATCTTGACGAGGTAAGGTAATTCAGTGAGCTTCTTCTGTAGTTGCAGCCACAAATAAGACCTCAATAATTTAAGATCACGATCAAAGTGACTGTCCAGAGAAAGCTGCGGAAAGTCACATGACTGCGCCAAAAAGCTACACGATGGTATCATCTGGCCCTTACGGAAGTTCAAATTTGACGCTGCCCGCACTTTATGAGAAATCACCGCTCGGAGATACCGGCTGCTGACTAAAGGGTAAGCGTACGGCACGGCTTGAATTCAGTGCCTAAGCGCGAAACGCATCCAATGTGCAAATCCCTGTGATCGGCTTGGAAGAGCAATTTATTCCCAACCTCAGTGCGAATTCCGGATGAAAGTTCCTCATTAATTAGAAAGGTTAGCGAAGCTTTTGGGAAACACAACTGGAATGTAAAGCATAGTTAGGCCAGAGAAACTTCTTGCTCCTTTCATTTTTTATGCCCTCAGGGGGATGGAAAGAGTCGAATGCGTGTATCTGCATTCTGCTACATGGAGGATGTACAATGTGCCATACTGGATTTCATTGAGTGGCATTACACTTTTACAAGTGCTGGAAATCGCTCCCTTCAGCAGTTAAATGATGAATATTAGATAAAAAAATAAGGAAGAAGGCGAAAACCACTTCTCCCAGCTCGCGAGTAAAAACTGTTATAGATGCCTCAAACATTTTTTACTCGCGATGCTTCCTTGACAGTCAGAGTATAGAACTGTTTGACACCTTGCCTAAGCGTCTGCCAAATTAGGGTAAAATCCGCAGGGGCATTCCAAGACATTTCTCGGCAGTCTACAAGCAGCCACTATGCCATAATATGGCATACACGAACTATTGGCTATCTGACTGATGTCCATACAATCAGTAGTACTATATAGATACCTTATCACCTGCTCAGTTCAACCTCCCAACTTCAGAAATGTTAAAGAAATTTGTTAGCGAGAGTTTCTGGGGTAGAGTGGCCTACCACCTATCGCACAGAAAGCTCTTCAGTTACAAAGAAGAAGATCCCAACTATGAGATTCCGGCCAAATACTTGGGCAAAGGCGAGACTTACTGGGATAACAGTAGCACCCGTGAGAATCTCAAATCTGATACTGGCGCAATTTCAATTGAGTCTCCCTCGTCCAACAAAGTCTCTGACAGTGAATACATTTTGGTGAACTGGGACGGCGATGAAGATCCAGAAAACCCAGTAAACTGGCCCTTGCCTTACAAAATCTTTTTCATCTTCGAAATTGGCATTTTGACAGGATTTGTCTACATGGCTTCTGCCATCTACACCCCTGGAGTGGACGAAATTATGGAGAAGTTCGGCATTGGTGAGACAATGGCAATCTTACCCTTAACGCTTTTCGTTTTTGGATACGGTATTGGCCCTATGGTGTTTTCTCCCATGTCAGAGAATGCTCGTCTAGGCCGAACTTCGATATACATAATTACGCTCTTCATATTTTTCATATTGTAAATTCCTACTGCTTTGGCCGATGATATTGCTTCACTTTGTGTGTTTCTTAGGGAGGTATGGATGTTTCTTAGGGAGGTATGGATGTTTCTTAGGGAGGTATGGATGTTTCTTAGGGAGGTATGGATGTTTCTTAGGGAGGTATGGATGTTTCTTAGGGAGGTATGGATGTTTCTTAGGGAGGTATGGATGTTTCTTAGGGAGGTATGGATGTTTCTTAGGGAGGTATGGATGTTTCTTAGGGAGGTATGGATGTTTCTTAGG